>CM060630.1:1662500-2025000 GCA_030578275.1 Meda fulgida | reverse complement strand
ATGCTCTTAGTGTGTGTGTGTGTGTGTGTGTGTGTGTCTGTCCGGTGCTCATCTAAAGGATTGAAGGGGATGTGGTTTTATGGTCAGAGGAAAGTGTTCAGTGAAGGACGCAGTGCAGAAGAGCCGTCACCTGAAACACAACACACACACACATGTGAACCAGACGCTCACAGCAAACTAACAGAAGTTCTTCACAGACTGAGTCCACTTGCAGTTCATCCTCACAGAGCTTGACATAAAAACACAGTCCTGAATGAAACCTGTCAATACTTCTGTTTATGGGCTACTGGCATTGAGAGTGGCTGTGGCATTACATGTGATGCTGCCAAAAGAAGAGGTTACACATAGCAGCACTTTTACAACAGGCCGATGATTAGGGCTGCACGATTAATATACGATTATTAATGACATAAATCTATGCCCAGTGTGCTAGTCTGTGATCAGCAGTAAACGCGAGTCGCTTATGTCATGCATTTGACATATATTGTCACAGACGTGTGCTTATGTTCTACCGGTCAGTGTTTCTACGTTCGATGTCCAGCGACGGCTCATAGCGTCTTCTGTCCACATCAGGGATTTGCTGGAACAACATAAGCTATATTCTCTGAGGCATAAGCCACTGTTGTGGGTAAAATAGGAAACTATACTAAAGAAACTTTAAGTAAACATGATAATCCATGTGTTTTTCTACAGTGTACAGAAGTTGTTTCATCCCCACAGTGGATTCATAAGAGACTCATATTTCATATTAAAGACATGCACTCTGTTTGATTTTGCATACCTCCAGACAAAACATAAGAAATGATTATGACAGATTTTTATAATGATAATATGTGATCATTAATCCTTAGACCTTTCTAATGATTTATAGTCATAGGCGAACAACATCTGGACACTGAGGCCACACATACATGAGCTGTCGTGCTGAACTCAAGAGAGCAGTGTGAGCTGCTCAGGTGAAATATGGACATGAGTGTGTTCTCGACAGACTGCGTGAGATTCACCCTGATTCACCCTTCGGTCTAATGCTGTGCGTGACGTGTGTGTGTGTGTGTGTGTGAGTGAAGGAGAGGTTACTCACTCAGACTTGAGTCGCTCGGCTCGCGTCGAGGCCGACAGGTTCAGCTCTCCCTCTGAGGACAGAAGCAGAGGAAGTGTGTGTGAACACTTGAACACCTCGCTGCAGGCCGGCGTACAGGAGTTATGGCTGAGTTATGGCTGAGCTTACCTGTGTAATAGTCATACAGACACAGCAACACCACAGCCAGCAGAGCCACTGAAACACACAGCACATCATCGTCACACACAACAACGACAAAAACAACATATCATGGCCACAAACTAAGAATTTGTTTCCACAACTTATTTTTAATAAAACGTGACCATGATTCGTGTTGAAAATCCAGCTCTTGACGTAGTTTATAAGTCGGAGGCCTCGTCTACAATGCAGGTCTTGATGCTCAATTCTGATTGGTTTGACAGTCCGTTTTACACGTTCTTGCACTTGTGACCAATATCCCATTCATGCGTTTTCATAGACTACTATCTGACATGATGATGACGTAACTGACGCCGTGTGTGTGTTAGCTTATCCAGTGTACAACAGGTGCCGCTGCGATGTTCATTTGAGAAATGGCGGGAAAAGATTCTTCCTGCTGACGAAACCCTCTCAGTTGGAGACAACACTCGTGCAGCAACACACTTGACCAAACCTGCACGTCGGTCAGAGGCGAGTGTGTGTGTGTGTGCTTTCATCAGCTGAAACACTGTCAGCAGAAAGCGCTTTGTGTGTGTGTGTGTGTGTGTGTGTGTGTGTGTGTGTGTGTGTGTGTTCATCAGCTGGATCATCAACAGAAAGCGCTCAGCACTCGCTCAGATCAAGCTGAGCGTCTGGTGTTTTAGATTATCAATATGTAGATGTAGTGAGTTGGAGTGAGTGTTTCTGAATGCCAGTTAAAAATATAAGGAAATTATATTTTATTTAAGAACAATTGTTCGAAAAGTTAATGCACTTATTTAATGCTAATATATGAGAAAGAAATTTTAATGGATCTTTTCAGGCATTTCGACAGCCCTATTGGTCGACACTCACTGCACAGGCAGGCGATGAAGAAGACCTCGAGGAAGAGGTAACCCTTGTTGTCCAGGATGCTTCCCGCAGCCATCGACATGACGGCCAGACCCAGGTTCTGGATGGACTGCATGCTGCACGCACACACACACACACACACACACACACACACACACACACACACACCAGAACGTCAGAAACACCCGCATGATCTTCAGCAGAGGATGAGAAACATCAGAGGAGAGACTTACAATCCGTACGCCGTTCCCAGCTGATGCTCTGGCACCACAAACGCCACCATGGGCCACAGCGCACAGGCCAGCAGAGAGTACGACAGGCCTAGGAGACACTGACACACACACACACACACACACACACACACAGGGTTAAAGACCTGAGGAGTCATCAGACACACACACCAGCAGAGAGTACGACAGGCCTAGGAGACACTGACACACACACAGGGTTAAAGACCTGAGGGGTCATCAGACACACACACACACAGGCCAGCAGAGAGTATGACAGGCCTAGGAGACACTGACACACACACACACGGCGTCAGCTTACCATGGCGATCCAGGCGTTCCAGAAGGTGAAGGCCAGCATCATGTGTGAGAGGAGTGTGGTGACAACGGCCAGCAGAACCCAGAGCACGTTACGCCCGGTCCGGTCCACCAGAAACCCCAGCAGAGGAGACGCCGGCGCCGAGATGATATACACGATACTGCACAGTTAAAGACCAACGGTGTCACACATGCACTCTCAGTCGCTAAAGCAAATAAAAATGACTGTCATTGTACCGTTTTGAGCTCATGTGTGAACAGGGGGTAAATCACTAGTTGAATTAGAAGTTCCAGCATTACCGTTAACACGACTGCTCTGGGCCGAGTACAGTAACGCTACAGTAAAAGATCTGACATAGTGAAACTAAAGCGCTTCTCCAGATCTGGGTGGATGAAGGAAAGCAGTGCAGCTTTTAAACATCATGTCCAGTGATTGACATCACTGAGTTAAACTCAGACTAGAGCTCCAGTGATAAAGACTTCAGACTTGACTCAGACTCCAGTGATAAAGACTCTAGACTTGACTGCGACTCCAGTGATAAAGACTTTGGACTTGACTGAGACTCCAGTGATAAAGACTCCAGACTTGACTCAGACTCCAGTGATAAAGACTCCAGACTTGACTCAGACTCCAGTGGTAAAGACTCCAGTGAGAAAGACTCCAGTGATAAAGACTTCAGACTTGACTCAGACACCAGTGATAAAGACTCCAGACTTGACTGAGACTCCAGTGATAAATACTCCAGACTTGACTGGGACTCCAGTGGTAAAGACTCCAGACTCCAGTGATAAAGACTTCAGACTTGACTAAGACTCCAGTGATAAAGACTCCAGACTTGACTCAGACTCCAGCTTAAAAACTCCAGACTTGACTCAGGGTGCTTCTCATTTCTTATTTGTGCATCCTCGTTACCTTTCCTCGCTTCCTTTCCTTGCGTCTCAGCTCCACCCCCTGTAGGATGCGAGGGAAGGCTGCGAGGAAAGAAAAGGAGGACGGAGCAATCGAATTAATGCTTTTTTTTATACATTGGAATACTTGACCACTCAAGCGTCACTCCACAGCATCATCAGCAGCGCTCAAAGGATCTGCCTTTATGTTGTGTAAGTTTGTTTATTTAAAAAATTCATAAATAATAATAAAGTAAGATACCCTGTTGAAATATGTGAGATGTGTGGTTTATATAAACAGCAAAGGTGAAGTATAAATTAAAATGATTGTGACCGATGTGAATGGGGAGGAGAATTTATGTGCGTCAAGTTTTGTCAATAAAACTCTCACTCATGACCCCTTTGGAAGCTCCTCACTCCTCGATCCTCGACTCCTCGCGGTGCAATTAGATCATTGAGATGTCCTTCAAGATGGCTGAGCTCAATCGGTTTCCGGGTAATAGGATGGAGGACGGAGGAGTGAGGAGACGAGGAGTGATATTGAGAAGCACCCTCAGACTCCAGTGGTAAAGACTCCGGACTTGACTGGGACTCCAGTGGTAAAGACTCCGGACTTGACTGGGACTCCAGTGGTAAAGACTCCGGACTTGACTGGGACTCCAGTGGTAAAGACTCCGGACTTGACTGGGACTCCAGTGGTAAAGACTCCGGACTTGACTGGGACTCCAGTGGTAAAGACTCCGGACTTGACTGGGACTCCAGTGGTAAAGACTCCGGACTTGACTGGGACTCCAGTGGTAAAGACTCCGGACTTGACTGGGACTCCAGTGGTAAAGACTCCGGACTTGACTGGGACTCCAGTGGTAAAGACTCCAGACTTGACTGGGACTCCAGTGGTAAAGACTCCAGACTTGACTGGGACTCCAGTGGTAAAGACTCCAGACTTGACTGGGACTCCAGTGGTAAAGACTCCAGACTTGACTGGGACTCCAGTGGTAAAGACTCCAGACTTGACTGGGACTCCAGTGGTAAAGACTCCAGACTTGACTGGGACTCCAGTGGTAAAGACTCCAGACTTGACTGGGACTCCAGTGGTAAAGACTCCAGACTTGACTGGGACTCCAGTGGTAAAGACTCCAGACTTGACTGGGACTCCAGTGGTAAAGACTCCAGACTTGACTGGGACTCCAGTGGTAAAGACTCCAGACTTGACTGGGACTCCAGTGGTAAAGACTCCAGACTTGACTGGGACTCCAGTGGTAAAGACTCCAGACTTGACTGGGACTCCAGTGGTAAAGACTCCAGACTTGACTGGGACTCCAGTGGTAAAGACTCCAGACTTGACTGGGACTCCAGTGGTAAAGACTCCAGACTTGACTGGGACTCCAGTGGTAAAGACTCCAGACTTGACTGGGACTCCAGTGGTAAAGACTCCAGACTTGACTGGGACTCCAGTGGTAAAGACTCCAGACTTGACTGGGACTCCAGTGGTAAAGACTCCAGACTTGACTGGGACTCCAGTGGTAAAGACTCCAGACTTGACTGGGACTCCAGTGGTAAAGACTCCAGACTTGACTGGGACTCCAGTGGTAAAGACTCCAGACTTGACTGGGACTCCAGTGGTAAAGACTCCAGACTTGACTGGGACTCCAGTGGTAAAGACTCCAGACTTGACTGGGACTCCAGCTTAAAGACTTCAGACTTGACTGGGACTCCAGTGGTAAAGACTCCAGACTTGACTCAGACTCCAGTGATAAAGACTCCAGACTTGACTCAGACTCCAGTGATAAAGACTCCAGACTTGACTCAGACTCCAGTGATAAAGTCTCCAGACTTGACTCAGACTCCAGCTTAAAGACTCCAGACTTGACTGGGACTCCAGTGATAAAGACTTCAGACTTGACTGGGACTCCAGTGATAAAGACTTCAGACTTGACTGGGACTCCAGTGATAAAGACTCCAGACTTGACTCGGACTCCAGTGATAAAGACTCCAGACTTGACTGGGACTCCAGCTTAAAGACTCCAGACTTGACTGGGACTCCAGTGGTAAAGACTCCAGACTCCAGTGATAAAGACTTGTGAACATCTCTGTGTGTGCGTTTGTGTGTGTGTGTGTGTGCGTGCGTGCGTGTGTACCTGTTGATGGCTCTGGCCTGGACAGTAGTGAAGCCGAACTTCTCGATGAAGAAAACTCTGTTTGTAAAGACAACATCATTCGTTGGAATCTCATCATAATGATGTGCAGACGATACTCTCTTCTGTTCATGTCAAGTTTTACACTCATTTTAAATAGTTTACACTTGATTTTTGTTTATATGAATATTCAGCTGGACAGAAACTCACTGGCCCAGTCCAATAAAGGGGAAGATGGCCACGTAGTACGCCACACAGATGATGAAGATGAGCCAGAGAGAGAA
This sequence comes from Meda fulgida, assembly GCA_030578275.1. Classification (NCBI taxonomy): domain Eukaryota; kingdom Metazoa; phylum Chordata; class Actinopteri; order Cypriniformes; family Leuciscidae; genus Meda; species Meda fulgida. The sequence goes on along the minus strand of CM060630.1, from coordinate 2,019,059 downwards.
GGGAAAGTCCTTGACATCAGTCAGCTTGATGACTTCCCCTACACGAGCCACACACACACACACACACACACACACACACACACACACACACACACACACACACACACACACACACACACTTCTGTAAAACACACTCTGCTGAAGTGCTGGATTCTCTGAGATCACAGTCAGGATCATCTCACCGGTTCTGCCCTGCTCCTTCTTTAGGATCTTCTCAGCTCGTCTGTCCAGGAACCCCAGAATCAGAGCGCATGTGAGCGAGAACAGACATGTGGACGCCGCTGCACACACAGAGACACACACACACACACTCAGCAGGTATCTTTAAGGGGGGTGTAAACTTGAGCTTTTCAGTTCCTCTCATTCCACGAGAAATCCTTTAAATGTGATATTCTGAGCTGAACAGGAAAGAATAAATCTATTGTTGAAACAAACAAATTATAGTGACATTCATTATAAACAACAAGTGGAACTGTGGGAAACACACTAGTCAAATAAACTCTCTCATACGCCACCAATGCAAATGTTTTGTATGCTTGGTGTTCATTTCAAAAGAAGAGTAGTGTGTTACAGGCCTTCGTCAGGGCTAAACACGTTTATCTGGAACATGAGCTGTTACTCCAGAGAGGAGAAGAAACACTGCAGATTCAGTGAGACAGGAGAAGGAGAAGTGAAAGACGAGGCACATCAGGGTGTGTGTGAGTGTAACTGATCGTCTGATGTGTGTGTGAGTCAGGACAGTTTAGGTTTATAGATGCTCAACTCACACTTTCTGGCTTGAAAACACCTGGAGAAAACGTTTAATGAAGGAACATTGTGATTGGTTGAGATCAGACTAATTTCCAGGCTCACAGTTTTAAAGCGCAGTGATATTTGTGATATCTACAGGTCCTTCTCAAAAAATTAGCATACTGTGATAAAGTTCATTATTTTCCATAATTTAATGATAAAAATTAAACTTTCATATATTTTAGATTCATTGTACACCAACTGAAATATTTCAGGTCTTTTATTGTTTTAATACTGATGATTTTGGCATACAGCTCATGAAAACCCAAAATTCCTGTCTCAAACAATTAGCATATTTCATCCGACCAATAAAAGAAGTCTTTTTAATACAAAAAAAAAAAAGTCAACCTTCAAATAATTATGTTCAGTTATGCACTCAGTACTTGGTCGGGAATCCTTTTGCAGAAATGACTGCTTCAATGCGGCGTGGCATGGAGGCAATCAGCCTGTGGCACTGCTGAGGTGTTCTGGAGGCCCAGGATGCTTCGATATCGGCCTTAAGCTCATCCAGAGTGTTGGGTCTTGCGTCTCTCAACTTTCTCTTCACAATATCCCACAGATTCTCTATGGGGTTCAGGTCAGGAGAGTTGGCAGGCCAATTGAGCACAGTAATACCATGGTCAGTAAACCATTGACCAGTGGTTTTGGCACTGTGAGCAGGTGCCAGGTCGTGCTGAAAAATGAAATCTTCATCTCCATAAAGCTTTTCAGCAGGTGGAAGCATGAAGTGCTCCAAAATCTCCTGATAGCTAGCTGCATTGACCCTGCCCTTGATAAAACACAGTGGACCAACACCAGCAGCTGACATGGCACCCCAGACCATCACTGACTGTGGGTACTTGACACTGGACTTCAGGCATTTTAGCATTTCCTTCTCCCCAGTCTTCCTCCAGACTCTGGCACCTTGATTTCCGAATGACATGCAACCACTGAGCAACAGTCCAGTGCTGCTTCTCTGGAGCCCAGGTCAGGCGCTTCTGCCGCTGTTTCTGGTTCAAAAGTGGCTTGACCTGGGGAATGCGGCACCTGTAGCCCATTTCCTGCACACGCCTGTGCACGGTGGCTCTGGATGTTTCTACTCCAGACTCAGTCCACTGCTTTCGCAGGTCCCCCAAGGTCTGGAATCGCTCCTTCTCCACAATCTTCCTCAGGGTCCGGTCTCCTCTTCTCGTTGTGCAGCGTTTTTTGCCACACTTTTTCCTTCCCACAGACTTCCCACTGAGGTGCCTTGATACAGCACTCTGGGAACAGCCTATTTGTTCAGAAATGTCTTTCTGTGTCTTACCCTCTTGCTTGAGGGTGTCAATGATGGCCTTCTGGACAGCAGTCAGGTCGGCAGTCTTACCCATGATTGCGGTTTTGAGTAATGAAACAGGCTGGGAGTTTTTAAAAGCCTCAGGAATCTTTTGCAGGTGTTTAGAGTTAATTAGTTGATTCAGATGATTAGGTTAATAGCTCGTTTAGAGAACCTTTTCATGATATGCTAATTTTTTGAGATAGGAATTTTGGGTTTTCATGAGCTGTATGCCAAAATCATCAGTATTAAAACAATAAAACACCTGAAATATTTCAGTTGGTGTGCAATGAATCTAAAACATATGAGAGTTTAATTTTTATCACTATATTATGGAAAATAATGAACTTTATCACAATATGCTAATTTTTTGAGAAGGACTTGTATATATCTATATATCTATATATATATATATGATATATCTGTGATACTCACCGATCATGAGAGTGATCCCGAGAGTGGAGTGTCCCGCTGATCCCGTCAGAGACTGAATATGGCCGTACACCCAACCAATCACGTTCATGTTCACTGTGCTGCCCTGAACACACACAAACACACACACACACACACACACACACACACACAGCTGTCAGTCATATTCCCTGAGATCACACTAAAATAAACCTCACCACTGATTTAGGATAGACGTTTTATATTGATATTTATATTGAATATATCAAAATTGAGTTATATACATGAAAGAATATATATTGTTATATGCAATGAAATGAATGCAGGCTTGGTGAGCGTGTTTAAAACTAACACTAAAACATCTCATCAAGCCCAAACTTCTGAAGGGTAGCGTTAAATAATAACACCGTCATAGATATTAACATATATTTTTCTTTAATAAAATGCAGAACAGACTCACGTCAAGTATGAAATTATAACCAGTAAATTGTCTAAACTGTTCACTGAGCAATGATGCGTTTGTCAACGATCATTTTAAACCCAAGAATGAATCTGCACATCGACTCCGTTCTGTCACTGAGCCGACATGAACAAGCGGTTTTATGAGGTCGTTAAGAGGTCTGATCAGGTGATGCTTCTGATCTGCAAAACACACACACACACACACACACACACACACACACTCACCAGTCTGGCCATGCTGAGCTGCAGGCCGAACACCAGGTTGAGCTCTTTCCCTTTAAACCAGTTGACGGCATACGTGTTCTGCGCCACAGCCAGAGACTCTCCACCGATGCTGCACAGCAGAGAGGATCAGCGCTCTCTCTCACACACACACACACACACACACACACACGCTTTAAATCAGGAGACACGCTCACCCAAACACAAACCGACCCACGTTCATCAGCCAGAAGTGATTGGCCAGAGCGCCGGCCGCGAATATGATCTGCAAAACAACCGTACAACTCATAAACACACACATCGGTCAAACTGTGCAGTGTGAGTGTTGTGGATTTTCAATTCCCAACCCTATCTATGCATGTGTGTGTGATCACCTACCTGCCCCATTAACACAAACAGAGCAAAGATTACAGTCCCCAGCCTAGAACAACACAAGAGTTAGTCATCTGACATTCAAGAACGCATTACACTCTCACAGTCACGCAGACATATGAACAAAGGAGATGTTATGAGATATGAGTGAAGCTTGAGTGTATCTGGGGCCGAGGAGAGTGTGTGTGTGCTGGACTGGACCTGATGCCGAAGACCCGGTCCAACAGAAAGCCTCCCAGGAAGCAGAGGAACACGTTAGGCCACGAGTACCAGGCATACAGCTGCATGAAGGAGGCCGTGTTCAGACTCATGTCCTACACACACACACACACACACACACACACACACACACACACACACACACACACACACACACGCGCCAGTCAATCAGTGACAGCAGTACACACTCTTTCAGCTGATGCTTTATTACACATTCAGTCCTACTAGACTCAGATAGAGCTTATTTTCTGTAATAATCCGAAAGCCAATGAAAAATCCAACTGGGTTTTTGTGGAGGAAACCAGTGTGAACCTGCAACTCTCCATGTATTAATGAGCGGATACAAAAACAGCGAGCCAAGAACCATCACACACACATTACTGTAGCTGTAGACCATAAACAAACATGATTTATTACATTTCTGAATGTTTTCTCAGAGAACATGAACTGACCCTAACACACACCTGTATGACTTGAGTCTGAAGCGCAGCTGGATTATCATAACAGAAATAACTTCCTGCAACAGACACAACAACAGTCAACATAAGTTTCACTTTCTCATGAAATCTGACACCACTGAGCCCAAACATGGTACCAACATAGTAAGACCACGGTACTCTGTGAACGACACTCTATCATGCGAATATAACGCTATACTGATGTGAATATGTGGATGGTGTGTGTGTCTTGTGACTCGTCCTCAGGATTGATTGTGTTCTTACCGAAGCCCAGAAAGCACATGAAGACCAGCACCAGGATCCGGTGGAGCAGGTGCCTCGGGTCACACAGCGGGCTCAGGTGCCGAGACCCCTCATCCTCTTCTTCATCTTCATCATCTTCATCTAAGAGTCTCCGGCGCTCCTCTCTGTCGGCCATGTTCAAACTAGCGCAGTGTCATGTGACAGGCAGCTGAGGGTCACGTGATAAACAGGGAACACTTCCGTTTTTTCAAACTTGGACAATCTCGCATTTCCTGAACGCATGGTATATATTTATATATTTTTTCTTGTATTTATCAGTGTTGTGTGTGTTATTCCCACAGTTAAATTCATGTTTTAAAAAAAAAGTTTGTTAACTTTACACACGTCAAACTGAAGCGGATGACCGTTGGAAACGCGTTGACTGTCTGTTGTTGATTCGGTTCAAACACTCGAAACTGATTCAGCGGTTCGTCTCAAGCGTCTACGGTCTGAAGTGGTTGAATTCATGTGTCGAGTCATTTAGCTCGCTGGTTTTATTTCACCATGAAACAATACCTCATAGTTTACATAAAAATATGAGTTAACTTTTTTTTTTTTTTTACAATTTGATTAATAAAAAACATTATATTATTATTAATGTTGCAAGTAGGTTACATAATCGGTAAGGTCACCACAATGAAGATTATATTCTCAATTGAATTGCTAATTTAGAATGTAACCTATTTTTTTTTCAATGTTATTATATTTCAGATATGTACTAATATCGATACATATAACATGCAAAACCATTAAATTAGTTTATGTCTGTCAAACTCCAGTTTTTGGCATAAATCACATGACCTACTAGACGTGACATCATTTCCTTGGAGGAAAGCAACTCCAAGAACAAAGTAAGTGTCAGTCATAAACTTTTCTCTCTTTTTATCATTTCTAGAAGATTCTAATGGTGTAAAACATACCATGTCAACCCTTGTGTTAATTTATACTGGACATGTTTATTTATTTTCTCCCTAAATGTTAATCTTCTGCTAGCATGTTGTTGTTTCCTAGCTAGCAGTGGGCTTCTGTAGCTTCAATAGCCGTTACACGTGGTAAAAGTGTTCCCCAACCACACAAACACTTTGGTCTTATAATCATACTTTGGTCCAGCCTCCAGGTGTTTTATTGCGACATGACACTCAGATGATATATGGATCACTTTACTGTTTATTATGCATGGTTTCCTGAAACAGAGCACAAAATATTATCTTTGAGTAAACAACCCGTGTCCTCAATATCAGTTTCCATCATTGTATTCTTCTGTAAAGTCTCTTGAACTTGAGCCAGCTCCTTTTTGGCATCATCTTCCAGGAAGTGACATCATTTTGGAGGGAAAACGGCAGCACAAACATCATTGGATTGATGAATTCTGTGAGTTGTGCGTGCTCCTCATCGTCGTCCTGTGTGTCTGAGCTCACGCAGACTGCCGTGCACCCGTGGCGAGAGTGCTGAAGTGCTCTGGACCTGCGTCAGGAAAGCGTCAGTGTTGTGTAACAGGACAGAGGATGATGGAGGTGTTCTGGCTGCTTCTCTCTCTCTCTCTGCTTGAGCTCAGTGTGGCTCCACCCGGCTCTCTCTCCCTCACGCGGCCCACGGACCCAGCGCCGACCCAGTCCCAGGTAAACCCGCGCTCGTGTTCCTGTGCTGGCTGAGGTGAGCGTAGCTGGCTTGCTGTGACCCAGAAAGCAGCATTTGAAAGCTGCGGCGGCTGATTTGTGTCATGCGATGATCCCTGAGGAAGCTTAGTGGTCTAATGAGATACAATTACTAAGTGAACATTTAATTACTACAATATTATTTCTCACTACAATCATAAAGTGGAAAAACTGACCACTACTTTCAGACACCATTTTTGATTCTTTTAGCTCACACGTCATGGAATCGAACACACAGGATTGTGGGATATCATAAGCAGAAGGACACATAAACCAATCAGATGAAGGGGTCTCAGTAGACAGGAAGTGACACAATCACTGGATTCAGACGTGCTTATCTTTGCATCAGTTTTTTATGATTGTGAACAAGAATTATTGTTTGTTTGATGGTAATGAAAGATTGGTTGAACCAAAAAAACAATCTAAGTTTGCAAAGTCTCAATGTTTATTTTTCTTTATTACATCGATGAGCCAAAACATTATTTTGTAGCCAGAGGTGAAGTGAATATTGTTGCTCATCTCCTAACGAGGCCACATATTAAAGTCCCCCTGTAGGCAATCATTTTATCCCTTAAAACTTGTTTGTAAACATCAAAATTATATATTTAAACTTTTACCTTGAAAAAATGTCTTCATGCCTTAAAATATCTTGAATGTCACATACTCATTTAGTATGCATGGCTCTATGAATATGCAAATGAGCCCCGCCTCCACTCACTCACTCACTCAGAGATACACTCGTTGACGAGCACACGTTGATCTGATTGGTTACAAGGTCGTTTGTGACGTCAGAAACACCAGCGATTTCACACCGTGTTTTTGAGACTGTCTTTGGTTCACTGCAGTTTTAAGGAGAGAATACTCAGCAATGCTGTCGACTTATGAACTTACACATGTGTGTCTTAAAGCACATTAAAAACACCACATAGACACATAAACAACATTAAATCTGGATTTCCCCACAGGGGGACTGGGTAGATTAGATGGTCATTGGTGATTTCAGTACTGTTCTGGCTCATCGGTGTATGTTGTCAGGTGAGATGCACCACACATGTATTTGCTACATTACAAAGAAAGGTTCTGAAAGCTGGTGTAAGTTATCGCTCTGCCTGTGTGTGTAAGCTGACCCGGGTATGTGGCGTCAGGAGCGCCTCGCTCTCTACATACGGCTCATGTTTCTCCGGCACCGCAGGTCTCAGGGAATCGTGTTATCGTGCGTGTAATGGCTCGAGTTAGGAGAGGTGTTACGTCTTTTCCAATGCGACTCGAGACACACTGATTTAAAACAATCATCATTTTATATTAAATCACCACATTTGCAACCATTTGCTGTACAATGACATTTACAGTGTCTGAGCAAACCCATCCAGAGCCGATCTCTGCAAATCACCCGTGACCTTCTTGACCTGTGAGCTTGTTACAAACGTCTGTGTGTGTGTGTGTGTGTGTGTGTGTGTGTGTTCAGTTCTTCCACTTGCTCTTCTTGGCGGGCATCTGTCCCGTGGCCTCCAGGTGTTTGTTGACCAGGTCTTCCTGAACGCAGGACAGACAGGGCTGATATCTGCTGTAGTCCATGGTGTACTCGCCTTTACCCTACACACACACGCGCACACGCACACACACACGCACACACACACAGAGGAGACTGTGAACATGCATCTGATTTCATCATCACTTTACAGGTTTCAGTACTGTGTGTGTGTGCGCGTGTGTGTGTTTTACCTCAGTGCAGGAGCGCAGCTCTGTGGAGTATCCAAACATGTCATTCAACGGGATCTGAAACATCACAATCACAAGGGTTTCATCTCGCACACAACCACAGAAACCGAAGCAAGAACACACTGTACTTATAGTCATATTCACGTTACTACTGTACAACGCGTCTGGATGTTTTTGTGTGCAATTAACAATCTCTTACTGTAAAAAGGGAAAAAAATACAGTTAGACTTTATTTTAAGGTGTCCTTGGTTACAGTGTAATTACACACTTAAGTACTGAGTAATATTAATCCACAACATGCACTTGTATAGTCGAACTATCGTAGTTATGATAGTTCGAACTATCGAACTATCATAGTGTGTGTGTGTAGAGTATAATTATTTTGTAGCCTATATATAAATACACACACATGCATGTATATATTTAAGAAATATTTGCAATATTTCTTATATACATGCAAGTGTGTGTATTTATATATATACACTAAATAATTATACACACACATTATGTAAACAAACTTTTGGATGCGATTAATTGTTTCCCAGCCATAATTTGGACAGGAAAGTGCTTAATTGTCACAAGTATCACAATGCAAAGAATCCCGAGTGTCTTAAAATAGACGTCGTTTTCTATAAACTAGCGAAGCACAGCATATCGGTATCGGCCGATACGTTCATTGTAATGTCCTCATTATCGACCCGATAAGAAAATGAATTTCCTCCAGCTGAGACGCTTCAGATGCTGTTCATCATGAGGAGTTTGAATTGCTTGAAATATAATTGGAATAACTGAGGAAAATACAGTTCACTGCAACATGTGTCATATAGCTTAGGCGACATAAGGTTACAAAAACAGGCTATATATCTGAAGTGCTTGGTCGTTACAGAAGCCCTGAACCACAACAGAAACACAAAACAATCCTAGCATTGAGAGTAAAGGCCAAACGTTACGAGAATACAGGCGTAATATTTGGAGAATAAAGTAAAAATTACACAAAGTCTTCCGTAGAAGTGTGTGTGTAAAGAAATGCGCTTGTGAAGTCGAAGTGACATGGATCTAAACAAAATAGTAGCTTTTTACTTTTATCTGGGCTTTCAAGAAAAGGAAATTCTACAGGTGCTGTTTTACAAAAATAAACAAGTAAATAAGAACTTCTATGGAAGACTGTATTCTCGTAACTTTATTCTCAAAATATTACGACTTTATTCGAAATTATTTTGAAATCAAGTTCTCAAAAATGACATAAAAGTTTGGATTTAGATTTATCAGCCAGTGTATCGGTTATCGGCTTTCAAACACAAAGAATTATGGGTATCTCTTCACATGTGCTCATCCCTAGTTAGCACTATGCTGTGGTCCAGTAAGATTAGAAAGAAAGAAAGGTAGAAAGAAAGAAAGATTAGTTAGAAAGAAATATTAGTTTGAAAGAAAGAAAGATTAGAAAGAAACATTAGTTAGAAAGATAAGAAAGAGAGATTAGTTAGAAAGAAAGAGATTAGTAAGAAAGAAAGAAAGAAAGATTAGTTAGAAAGAAAGAAACATTTGTTAGAAAGAAAGAAAGAAAGATTAGTTAGAAAGAAAGAAAGATTAGTTAGAAAGAAAGAAAGATTAGTTAGAAAGAAAGAAACATTTGTTAGAAAGAAAGAAAGAAAGATTAGTTAGAAAGAAAGAAAGATTAGTTAGAAAGAAAGAAAGATTAGTTAGAAAGAAAGAAAGATTAGTTAGAAAGAAAGAAAGATTAGGTAGATTGAAAAAGAAAGAAAGAGAAAGAAAGAGATTAGTTAGGAAAAAAATATTAGGTATAAAGAAAGAAAGATTAGCTTGAAAGAAATATATTTCTATCTATCTTAGTTAGAAAGAAAGAAAAAAGAAAGAAAGATAAGAAAGAGAGATTAGTTAGAAAGAAAGAGATTAGTAAGAAAGAAAGAAAGAAAGATTAGTTAAAGAAAGAAAGAAAGATTAGTTAGAAAAAAAGAGAGATTAGTTAGGAAGAAAGAAAGAGAGATTAGTTAGGAAGAAAGAGAGAGAGATTAGTTAGAAAGAAAGAAAGATTAGTTATAAAGAAAGATTAGTTATAAAGAAAGAAAGATTAGGTAGATAGAAAAAGAAAGATTAGTTAGAAAGAAAGAAAGAAAGAAAGATTAGTAAGAAAGAAAGAGAGATTAGTTAGAAAGAAAGAGATTAGTTAGAAATGACTAATCTCGCTAATTTGTCAGCGACTCACGTCAGCGTAGAGTGTGAAGTAGCCCTCGGCCCCGTCCTGCCCCGTGATCACGCCGTGCCTCCGGTTGACCCCTGCGATGACGACCCCCTGGAACTCGTTAGGAGCCACGATCTCCACTGACATCACGGGCTCCAGGATCACCACACTGGCCTTCTCCAGCGCTGAACACACACGACAGCACGTCAACACACACGCAGCACAGGCCCAGAGCAACACAAGAGGAGCTGGGCCTCCTACCCTGTCTGAGAGCGCCCGCTCCTGCCCGGATGAAGGAGATCTCGTTGGAGTCCACCATGTGATGCGCTCCGTCTTCCAGCACGAAGCGCACGCCGGAGATCCGGTGTCCCGTCAGAGGACCCCTCTCGCTCGCCTCCCTGAAGCCCTGAGGACGAGCATCACAGTGCTCTGAGGCTGGGCGCTCCGCTGCCCTCGAGGAACACACTCCTAGTCCACTAGTGGGCGCTCATTTAAGCCATGCATCAAAATAATGTGCCTTTAATAGCCTATGTAAAATACGTATAGCATAATCAGTGCCAAATTCACACATAAAGCTTGCCGAACGTAATGATTATGTGTCGTGAGAAAAACAGAAGGAGACGGTCTGAACATTTTAATAATTTACTGGTCATGTTTTCGGCTGCAGAGATTACGTGACGATGCGGACTCGTCGTCTCCGCCTATATGCACGTTTCATGCGGATTACATGATCGGAGAATATATCATTTTCCATGGAATCTGTTCATTCAAAAGTAGACATTTCAAGCTTTCTATAGATCTGTGTCATGTCTGTCAGGCGAGTATACGCTGAGTTTCGGTTCACTTGTGTGATGCGCTCGAGGTCACTGAGACGAGGCGGAAGAAAGCGCCATTATTTTACACAAACACATTTCAGGTATTCTTTAGTTGTATGCCCGCGGTAAATATGATTGAAACGTCACGACCCGTCATCAAGGTGAGTTGCACTTATCAGAGATTCAGCTATTGTTGCGCCGAAAACAAATATACTTGGTTAATGTTTTCAAAATCAAAATAATGTTTTCAAAATCGTTTCAGTGGTTCATCAAGTCGTGACATGGTGAAAGGCACGCTATGTAAGATTGCCAGATCGGGTCGCGTTTCTGTAGTTCGAATGAGACATAAGAAACCACAAATTTGACTTGCTTTACGGTAAGCGTTACAATTGCCGATAGATGGAGCGCACTCGACAGTAGGAGGCGGTAGGCTACATTATTTACGACAGCGGTAATGGACAATCCCTGTACCTGTAGGGCGACCGCAGAGGAAAAGCTCCTTGGTGTTGCTTTAAGCAGAAAATACTCAGCAATGCTGTCGACTTGTGAATTTACACATGGTGTGTCTTAAAGCATATTAAAAACACCACATAGACACATAAACAACATTAAAAGCTGGATTTCACCACAGGGGGGCTTTAAATCATAATTTCTCTATTTTATTCTTTGTATCGGTTCATGTAGCTCTAGAAACCAATATGTATTTGGGAACTAATGCCACAGACACTTTCTGTTTTCTTGTTTTAGTGAGTCTTGTGTATGTCCATGTATTTTTGCACTGATCGCATGCCTATGTTAGCCTGTACTTCTCTGAGCAGTGGTTTTCACTCAATCACAAGTCTACGATCTCGCGATGATGAAGACGCCTGTCCAGAGCTCTTCTCACCTTCTCCACGGCGGGCACGAACTGCTTGGGGATGTTGGTGCCCACGGTCTGGTCACTGAACTCCAGTTTGGTGTAGCTATCGGCCTCCAGCGGCTCCAGGACGCCCACCACTTTACCGTACTGACCCGAGCCTCCAGACTGCTTCTTATGGGTGAAGTCGAACCTGCAACACACACACCTGCGTCAGTGCTGAACACACATCCAGGGTTCACAATACACTCCGTTCTCTGTGGGTGCTGGTGTGGAATTAACCAGCAATATTGTGATAGCATTAACATTTTTGAGTGATGATGCAGTATCTGTGTAGACTTTACCCTTCTGGTGCTCTACGGTCATTTTTGTCAGTTAAATTGATTCAAACTTTTTTTTTTTTTTCATCGGAATGGTACGCAACTTGGTAAAGATTTTGGCACTTGCTGTGTGAACACACAAAAAATCATGGACATGATTGGAACAGGTTTAATGGTCCTAAAACAACATTCACACTTGAGCTGCTCGCGGTCAGAATCGAGCGCATTGGAAATGACTGAGACGAGTTTCCTCCAGTGGAAGCGTGTGGTACTGCAGCCACACATCTCACTGAAAGATCGTTTACTGAGAGATCAGCCTCACATTCTGAACATAACTTATTTAAAACTGAGAAAATCAAAGCCATACATCTAGGAGTAAAACATGTTTTTTGAAAATATATATTTCATATTAAACTTTTAAATGGCATTTTTGCACATTTTTCATAACAATAAACATAAAATTCTGTAACTTTTTAAAAACTTTTTCACTTCAGCAATAATCTGCCAAGTGTCGTCTCTCAGAAGATATCAAACTTCAGTCTGTGGTCTAAAAGCATTCAAGATTCACCAGTTTAAGTTGGAAATTAAATTTTCAGGTCTATGCGCAAAAAGTAAATAAAAACGTAAATATATTTTAGTACCATAAAATCCCCTAAAAGTACAAAATATTAAATGAAAAACATTATGAAACTAAAATATAGAACATTAATTTCATTGAAATAAAAAACATAAATTTCTGTCATTTCTGACCGACGCGTGAAGAGCACCAGAGGGTTAAAATGCTTCTGTGATGTATATAAACTGATTTGTTTATTAATTGTATTAAATTGGTGATAAACACATTCTCACACACACAAAAAAACACTAAAATGTACTGTATATGAAATTTAGTGCAAAACATGCATTGCTTACATGAACTGTATTTTACTTCTTGCAATAAACATTATGAATGGCTAAACTGTTTGGTTGCAATAACGGTTCCTCTGTTCAACTGTTTTAAGCCACTACAGATCTTTATCATCCAGACATTTTACTTTGTAACGTGTTAAATATGGATACTTTTCTTACACCAACGCATCGCTTTGCTTCAGAAGGCCTTTATTAACCCGCCGGAGAAGTGTGGAGCACTTTTATGATGGACAGCTGCACTTTTAGGATGGACAGATGCACTTTTAGGATGAACAGATGCACTTATGATGGACAGATGCACTTTTATGATGGACAGCTGCACTTTTAGGATGGACAGCTGCACTTTTAGGATGGACAGATGCACTTTTAGGATGAACAGATGCACTTATGATGGACAGATGCACTTTTATGATGCACTTTTATGATGGACAGATGCACTTTTATGATGGACAGATGCACTTTTATGGACTTCAAAATAGAAACAGCCATTCACTGCCATTATAAAGCTTGGAAGAGAGCCAGGACACTTTTAATGTGCTGAGAGAGAAACAGTGCAGTGTCTCTTTAAAAGAGGGCGGGGCTACAGTACAAAGCAGGAAGTGCAGGACTCATCTCGCAGAAACTCTTACTAGCAGCTTCTACATTTCTGCTAGTGTCTGAACACTTGAGTGTTTCTTCATCTCCTCGTTTTGACAGTGATCACATGCTCTTGTTACGCAACTGTTAGAGACTCAAAGTCCAGTGTAAGCCACACACACCCTGTGAGTGAGGTGTGTCTCAGTGCTTGTGTGTGTCTCTGCTCTCTCAGACACAGACGATGGCCACCGGAGATCTGGTTCCCACACACTTCCCAGCGCGGCGGGCGGCTCAAGTGGCCCTGCACCACCTGAACACACACCACGGCTCGCCCTTCAGGGTGTTCGGCCTGCAGCGGGTGCACACGGCCACGGCGGAGGACCAGGTGAGACCAGCTCAGAGACACCAGACTGAGAGACACCTTGTGTAACTAACTCTTGTTTGCTAAAGGACTGCTAACTCTTGTGTTGACAGGTCGTGGGGAGGAAGTACAGCCTGGATTTCTCCGTGACGGACTATGGAAGCTCGGTACGTTTCAGATCCATTACAGACGAGGTGTAAAACCAGTCAACAACACAACTCATTCTGACTCACTCCTGCCAAACCTGCTGAGAGAAAGCTCTAGTTTACACTAAATCACTGCATAAACTTCTGTTATTGTTAGAGAAGAGAGTATCTGTTACAGCTTCAATACTGGCTCTGACAACCGTGTGATCAGATTATCATCATTCAGTTTTTGACCACAATATGATTTGATTTTGGTATGTCTTCGGTTACACCTTACAATAAGATTTGTTAGTTAACATTTTAACTGCAAGTTAACTACATTAGTTAGCATGAACTAATAATGAACTGGACTTATACAGCATTTATTAATCTTTGTTACCGTTAATTTCAACATTTACTTATACTTTATTAATATGTTGTTAACATTAGTTGATGCACAGTGAACTAACATGAGCAAACAGCTGTATTTTTATTAACAAAGATTAATAGTAACAAATGTATTGGTCATTGTTAGTTCATGCTAGTTAATACATAAACTAATGTTTACTAATAGACCTTATTGTAAAGTGTCAGATATACATTTACCAGCACAAGAAACAGACCGATGCCTTCTCATCAATCCGTGTTAGTGAATTAACTACTATCAAATAAGGCGTTTAAAGCTTACGAACATCAAGATTCACCTTAAATATTTTGTTAAGCTGCATCCTCTACATCCACCTTTGTCCTGACTGACAATACGCTTCATTTCTCACTCCTGAGCCATCTAACTTAAAAGTATAAGAGTATTAAAGTGCCCTTATTATGCTATTTTAAAGGTCCCTAATGTTGTTTGAGTCTCCTACAACAGGTTTACATGCAGCAAAGGTCAAAAACACTTTAATTCTCTCATAATATCCAATCCATCAAGGATTCGGTCGACTGAAACCCCACCAAGTCTAAGTTATGTAACACGGATGTTGCGTTAGTCAAAAAAATGTTTCATCATTAATTGCTTTTGTCATTTTGACATATCAAGTGTTGTTTCTCCCTGCTTTAGAAACCAGCCTGAAAAGCCACAGATATTCCTGTGATACTGACGTCTGATTAAAACACCAAGTGTTCCATTATTTTCCTGATGGAATAAACAGATTCTGACGGAAAACATCCAGCTCTTTCAGTCAAACTGATGGATCAGGATTATTTGTGTCATTTTGAGTGACAGTTCCTGGACCAAGTGCCAGCCATACTTTACAATGTGGATTTTATCGTATTATAGTAACAGCAATCTATAGTAAAGTAATACTATTAAACTACTTAATCGATTAATTGCATTACATGTTCCTTGACAGCCAAAAGTTTGGGGTCAGCAATATGTTGCAATGTTTTTTAAAGAAGTCTCTTCTGCTCACCAACTGCTTTTATTTGATCAAAAATACAGTAAAACAGTGAAATATTATTCCAATGTAATGGCTGGTCAGTGGGAACTGCACGAACCTATGTCGGCGCGGCATAACTGCACGAGCCAATCAGAGTGCAGAGCCCAGCAGAAGGGGCGGGGCATCTGCCTATAAAAGACTCCCATTTCGCCACAGTATTCGGGTTAAGTCGGCTGAAGCGATGAACGCAGCGTTGTGTGCAACAGCACGGCCGTCTAAGCAATACCCGCTCCCTCATCTCTGGGAACCGAGGTTACGTTAGTAGCAGAATCGTTCCCTTTCGAACGGCCAGTCGTATTGCGTCTGCTAGACGCGATGGGGAACCAATCCAATCAAGCCGTGCGATGTTCAAGCAGAACGCCATGGTCTATGACCAGAGCCTGGGACCTTGCACAAGGGCAGAGGGCTAATGGGGCAATACCGCCCTGAGGGGGTTCAATAGGGCCAGAACCCTTAAGAATAACAAGGGAAATAAGGCTCGCACAGAGGCCGGCTCCCACTACATGGAAAGAATATAGTTATAAACAAGTTATAAAATCTGGTGAAGGTGGTTGGCGAGGACCAGCCACCGCACATATAGCGCTGATAGACACTTCACTGGCCCAGGAGCAGGCCATGGCTCTGGGGGAGTGTGCTCTGACGCCGAGGGGCAGTGCAGGCCCATAGAAGCGTAGGCTAGAGCGGCGTTCATAAGAGGCGCTCCAGCACCACTAAACCCGCCATAGCCCTCCCGATGGCCTGGCTGGTGGCTTTCGTTGCGCACAGGGCCGGGTCTGTAGCGCTGCAGAGATCACAAAATGCTTCTGGGTCAGGTCCAAACTCGGTCATGGATCGGAGGAGCTCCTCCTGGGACACCTGGAGGACCGCCGTGGTGTGGAGGGCCGATCCGCATGGCCAGAGGACGTGTAGGCCTTCCCAGCGAGTTCTTCTCTGTTCTTCATGAACGTCCAGGAAGAACGGTGCGGATCGCCTGTGTGCTGGAACCCCTCGTCCGGGCGCTGCGTGTGGGCTCCTCAGGGGCAGAGGCCAAGCTCCTCGACCGCTTCAGCGGGTCAGCGTCTCTGGAGCCGCTGCGTCCTCGAGACGACGGGCTCTTCCCCTGAGCTCTGCGTCCTGGAGCCGCTGATGACAGCTAGTCGTCATGAAGAATCTCCTCGGATCCACCGAGCGAGACGGCGGGCTCTTCCCCTGAGCTCTGCGTCCTGACGCCACTGCGTCCTCGAGACGGCGGGGCTCTTCCCCTGAGCTCTGCGTCCTGACGCCACTGCGTCCTCGAGACGGCGGGCTCTTCGCCTGAGCTCTGCGTCCTGACGCCACTGCGTCCTCGAGACGGCGGGCTCTTCCCCTGAGCTCTGCGTCCTGACGCCACTGCGTCCTCGAGACGGCGGGCTCTTCCCCTGAGCTCTGCGTCCTGACGCCACTGCGTCCTCGAGACGGCGGGCTCTTCCCCTGAGCTCTGCGTCCTGACGCCACTGCGTCCTCGAGACGGCGGGCTCTTCCCCTGAGCTCTGCGTCCTGACGCCACTGCGTCCTCGAGACGGCGGGCTCTTCCCCTGAGCTCTGCGTCCTGACGCCACTGCGTCCTCGAGACGGCGGGCTCTTCCCCTGAGCTCTTCCCCTGAGCTCTGCGTCCTGACGCCACTGCGTCCTCGAGACGGCGGGCTCTTCCCCTGAGCTCTGCGTCCTGACGCCACTGCGTCCTCGAGACGGCGGGCTCTTCCCCTGAGCTCTGCGTCCTGACGCCACTGCGTCCTCGAGACGGCGGGCTCTTCCCCTGAGCTCTGCGTCCTGACGCCACTGCGTCCTCGAGACGGCGGGCTCTTCCCCTGAGCTCTGCGTCCTGACGCCACTGCGTCCTCGAGACGGCGGGCTCTTCCCCTGAGCTCTGCGTCCTGACGCCACTGCGTCCTCGAGACGGCGGGCTCTTCCCCTGAGCTCTGCGTCCTGACGCCACTGCGTCCTCGAGACGGCGGGCTCTTCAGCTGAGCTCTGCGTCCTGACGCCACTGCGTCCTCGAGACGGCGGGCTCTTCAGCTGAGCTCTGCGTCCTGACGCCACTGCGTCCTCGAGACGGCGGGCTCTTCCCCTGGAGCCGCTGATGACAGCGAGTCGTCATGAAAATTCTCCTCGGATCCACCGAGCGAGACGGCTCGCTTCACACAAGGTCGCTGGTCTGGACGGGTGAAAAGCACAGGCAACGGACTGTTCCAAAGGGAAGCGCTGTTTTCTATGAGAATATCTAGTAAAGTGTAATTTATTCCTGTGATCAAAACTGTATTCTCAGCATCATTACTGCAGTCTTCAGTGTCACATGATCCTTCAGAAATCACTCTAATATGATTGATGATTTGATGCTCGAGAAACATTTATGATTATTATTAGTGTTGAGAAGAGTTGTGCTGCTTCATATTTTATTAATAGAATATTCAAAAGAACAGCATTTAATACATTTTAGTAACATTACAAATATCTTTATAATGAAAAAAGATCTTGCTGACCCCAAAATTTTGAACGCATGTGATCGAGTGAGTCAACTGAAGCCCAGGTTTTCCATCATAACACGTGTGTGTGTGTGTGTGTGTGTGTGTGTGTGTGTGTGTGTGTGTGTGTGTGTGTGTGTGTGTGTGTGTGTGTGTGTGTGTGTGTGTGTGTGTGTCAGGGCTCGGTGCTGCGCTGCTCAGCGGACGTGTTGTTCCCCCGGATGGAGATGCACACACACACTCCCCCGGAGGTGAATCTGCGCTGTGAGGATCTGACACACATCAGCAGCTCGCCGGAGGAACTCGCTTTCTACCAGAAACACACATCGCCTCACAGCGCCGTCTCTACGCACGACCTGCCAGGTGTGTGTGACACACTTACACACCTGCACTACCAGTCAAACGTTTGGGATTGGAAAGATTTTTAATGTTCTTAAAAGAAGTACCTTCTGCTCACCAAGGCTGCATTAACAACTTTAAAAATCTTCCCGACCCCAAACTTATGAACGGTAGTGTCCATCACACACACACACACACACAGGGCTCAGCGCTGAACTCTCTCTCTCTCTCTCTGTGTGTGCGCAGACAGCTACGGGAACATCAGTCAGGACATGCAGCCGTTCTGGCATCTGGCTCGTGTGGCGGCGTCCTTCATCATGCTGAGAGAGTCCAGCGAGAACACCGAGTATAACCTGGCACAGGTGGCCAACCTCACACAGCAGGTCAGAGCTCCACACACACACACACACACACACACACTCTATGCGCTTCTCATCTCTACATCTGCATGCTGCAACATCAGTTATTAATGAATGTGGAAAATAGTGATACTAAGGAACGTGTCCAAACTTTAAAGCAGTGTTCTTCAAACGGCGGACCGCCATTTACGGTTTCTTCAGATTACAGTGAGCAGCGCGTCAACACAACGGAGCGGCTCACGCCACACACACTCAGGGTTGATTATGGTAATGATCTTTCAGAGCTATATCTATTATACTGTAATGTAGAGCTCATTCAAGCCCTTTCCACTCTGTGTGTGTGTTGCTTCTCTCTCGACCTCGCTAAACACATATAGCGCCGCACTCGAGCTTCAGATGGCACGGTATTTAAACAACAGAAGCAGAAACAGGTGAACAACGAAATAGATACTGTCTCTAAAACACTGAAGAACACGAGAATGCAGTTATTTTGATCTGTCATACACATGATCTGACCATTTAACTAACTAAACCAAGCTAATGTGTGGGCCATCTTTAGACGTTTGTTCATACATTTAGCATTATTAATCAGCATATAAAGAGCATTTCATAAATAACAATGTTAGAATTTGGACAATTATTTAGAGATGGCAAGAGAAGACTGAAATTACTAGCTCACTTTTTGTCCTCATGATGAGAGTTTTGATTTTTAGATTATGTACGTTGTTTGTTTTTAGTAGTTTATTGCTTTGAGAAAATATAAAAATAGCCCATACTTTCCTTAAAGGGCACCTATTATGCCCCTTTTTACAAGATGTAATATTGGTCTCGGGTGTCCCTAGAATGTATTTGTGAAGTTTCAGCACAAAATACCCCACAGTTAATGTATTATAACCATTTGAAAATGTCATTTTTGGGGCCTGTTTTAAAAAGAGCTGTTTTGGTGTGTACCACCTTAAATGTAAACAAGCTGCATATTCCCGCCCTGCCTTTGGATGAGGGCGTAACTTGATACCTATGGCAATAAACAGTCGGTAAAGCAGAATGGCTGAGAGTGAGAGACCCGCTGTTGTGTGTGGCGTTCAGCCGCACGTGTCTGAACCGGAATCAGACCCAGATGATGAAGAGACTCCGGCAGAAGAAACACACGAGAATGGACCAGGACGTCTCGGAACGGTTATTTGATACATTTATACTTATAGAGTTGTAATCGCGTCCCCTTTGCAATTATGGATGTGCAACACACACACACAGACACACACACACTGTGATAACGTTGACGCAATTTTTTTGAAACTACAAACACAAATGCTGTGATTAACGTTTGCTACGTACAAACGAAATTACATTTATGCGCGGGCCCTGTTGCGTCATGTTGACATTACGTGTCGTACAGCTTATGTGGCCAATGTGAGAAGATGGCTACAGAACAAGAGCATATATGCTGCAGGGAGATAGAACAGGTATTCCATTTGTAATTGTTGCAAAAAATAATACATGACAAATCGTCAGAACACCGGCGGTCGTTGAAACAATGGAGGAGGGTGTACAGATCACCGAGGGCGGGTCTATGCCAAAACCAGTGTCAATCAAACCACGTCGTGGGGCTTGCGCAATTCTACGTCACATTGCACCGAATCTTAGAACAGCTCGTTCTGAGACAGTGCTTATGATTTATTGAGAATGTAAAAAAACCACTGGGTGGATTTTTATCATTCTAGGGTGGTTTTGCTCACACACTGCCAACACACATTTATGTTCAAACACCATGTAAAAGGGAATTTTGCATAATAGGTGCCCTTTAAGAGGTTTTCTCAGTCCTAAGGCCTTCTATGTGCTTCACACAAAGGTATCTAAATGTAAAAAAACTTTTTATATTCATGTCCAGTTGGGGAAAATATTGCCTTTTTTTGTGCGTAAATATTGTTAACTCAGACCTCACTGTTTTGGCTCTGTGGGCCCAGGATTCTCGTCTTTGACTATTTTGAGTGGCTAGGATTTTTTTTCTTTTTCAAAGTCCTACAGTGGAAATGAACAAAAGGTATAGTGCACCTCCACTGGCAGGAGGCCTAGAGACGCCTAGGAACTGTAGTTGAAAAGCCCTGCTTTAAAGTGTTCGTGATTGCCATTACGAGAGGCTGAAGAGTAACGTCCTCTATCTTAGGAGACGAGCGAGAAGCAGCTGATGCTGAAGTACCACATTCTCCTTCACGACATCGTCTCACAGGTGAGAAACACAGATCATAGAGCAGAGCGAGGTCTCGCACAGAGGAAGAGTGTGTGTTCATGTCACGATCTGTTGTGCAGGAGATCATCCACTGGAAGATGTTATGCTCCTGGTCTCCTGAGAGGGGCGTCCGAGTGCTGGAGACCGAGTGGCTTCCCAAGTGCCCTCACGATACCGGACCGCCAACAGCAGACTGAACACACCCGCGCGCGCGCACACACGTGTCATCATCATGTCTCACGACACACCAATTCGATGTGCACGGTTTTTGCATTCGAATATGCTTTTCTTTATCAACAAATATTCAAAATTAAAATGTTTATTTGACAGCCCTAGTCACTACAGTACCTATATGTAACGTGTAACCACCGTAAAATAAGTGTTATGATGATTTTGGATTGAGTTGAAGATAATATCTCTGTTCAAGATCAGATCTTCATCCGTCAGATGATATGAATATGATTTCTTCATGTGTAATGTGTGTAAATGCAGGACTTACGGCACAGCGCTGGTCACTGTCTCTCTGAAGGCCACCTTTGGTTTCCCCATCACACACGGACAGTTATACTCCCTCTCCATCCTCTATAACACACACATCAGTTTCCCCATCACACACGGACAGTTATACTCCCTCTCCATCCTCTATAACACACACATCAGTTTCCCCATCACACACGGACAGTTATATTCCCTCTCCATCCTCTATAACACACACACATCAGTTTCCCCATCACACACGGACAGTTATACTCCCTCTCCATTCTCTATAACACACACACACACACACATCAGTTTCCCCATCACACACGGACAGTTATACTCCCTCTCCATCCTCTATAACACACACACACACACATCAGTTTCCCCATCACACACGGACAGTTATATTCCCTCTCCATCCTCTATAACACACACACATCAGTTTCCCCATCACACACGGACAGTTATACTCCCTCTCCATCCTCTATAACACACACATCAGTTTCCCCATCACACACGGACAGTTATACTCCCTCTCCATCCTCTATAACACACACACACACACACACATGCCTGCAGAGATAGAACAGTATTAATTTATTTACAAAGATAATATTTTGATGAAAATTTTTTTACTTTTCACTACCGTTTAAAAATAAAACAGCGGTATAAAGCTATTGTATAGCCCCCCTAATTGTTTTTAATTGTATTTCACATAAATTTAATCAACATTCTCTGTATCGATTTCGCGCTAACGGTAACATTATTCGACAAGGCAGCACAAATCGACAGAACTCCGGCGGCGTTTAAACATCGTGAAACAATGAGGAGGTCTACCGGGTCTATGCCAAAACCACAGTGTCAATCAAACCACGTCGGTGGGGCCATTGCGTAATTTACGTCCATTGCACCGAATCCTAGACACTCGTTCTGAACAGTGATTATGATTTATTGAGATTGAAAAAAAACGCACTAGGTGGATTTTATCATTCTAGGTGTTTTGCTCACACACTGCCAACTGTCCAACACACATTTATGTCAAACTCCATGTAAAAGTGAATTTTGCATAATAGTCCCTTTAAGGATATAATATCAGTGGTTTTTGAACTGATGTTAACGTTTCTTTATAATTAAAGTTAAGTAAACATTGGTAATTTTGGGAGCCAATCTGTAAGAACATCAAACATGTTATGCCTAACGTTATTTATTTCCCCCCACATGTATCGCCACACAAAATTATTTAATCTCATAATCTAATCAACACTAGACTCATGCTTTTTGTTTTAGCCCAAAGTGTTTCATATAAATTGCTAAAAAACAAAAAAAATTAATGAATTTTATAAGAATAATATAATAGAACTCTCTAAATAAATATATATATTATATGTTACAAAAGAAAGCAATAAGGATTGTAAAACGCTGACTATTAATGCACCTACAAAAATATCATTTTATTTATTTACAATTGTCCATATCCTGTGTTATGGTCACTAGCATCTACTATGGTCACAAAATTCATGGTCAACGAAACGCTATCACTAGCCTACATATGTTAAATGGGCCAAAATCACTATGAAATCTTCAAAATAGATAGATAAAATTTATATAATATTAAGATAAAAGAATATTAAAAAAAGTTTGCTTAGTCATAGTGTTTTGGTTGGCATTAATGCGTGTGTGTTGTGTGTGTGTGTGTGTGTGTGTGTGTTGTGTTGTGTGGTGTGTGTGTGGGTTTCACTTTCTTCCAACCAGAAGTCACACTGAACCAGCAACACACAGGTCCATTTTCAAAATCATGATAGCGAAATGTTAGAAAAAGATCTTAAAAATTCACACTGTCACAATCAAGGCCGACTTTGTTTAGTGCCTTCACTGCACATGGAGTAATGTGTAACTTAACGATCCAGATCTCATGAAAGGGCTTATCTATAGCCAGAAATGGTATTTATCATGCAATTTATAAGCAGATATTAAGTTTTAAATGCATGATACACACATTCCTTTTCTGCGTATAAATTGCATCAATAAATACAATTCGTTCTATAATCCCACATTCATAGATTGTATTAGAATAACACAGCAATTGCACATAAAGATCATTTGTTTCCCGTTTCCTTATTTAATTCATTATTAAAGTTTAGACCATGTACAAAACTGGTGGAGTTTAATAAAAACGAAAGGAAGTGGAGATGTACCGAGTGTTTGGGTACAGAAATGGAATTTTGCTTTCTGGCCCCATCTGGCGTCACCTGGCTGCTGATTGCGGAGTGTAGGGAGATTAGTTAGTGTATACAGCACATCTGTTTCTTTTTTATTAAAAAAACCTCTCCAGCTTCACAAGAGCCTGCAACATCCGGTTTCCAGAAATACCTCTCTGTGGAAACAGAGCTCAGCAGTCAACTGACTATGCCATAAGTTTGTAGGCCAAATTATGTCATATAAATTAATAAACGGTTTACCATTTATACCCCTTGCATTATTTTTCCTTAAGTCAAAGAGCCCAAAACAGCCTAAACAGACTCCAGAAGGATGCCAAATGAACTCGCTACTCTTACTCCGGAATTAATTCTCTAAATAATGTTTCTTAATCAGCAAATGTATAAGCATAAAAATGGCTACTGAGTTAACTAAAAGAATAAAACACAGAATTTAAAAAAGTAAGACATAAAAATGTTTTCTGGAATGTAACATTTATTGTACACTCATGAGCCAGAACATTATGACAGGCACAGGTGAAGTGAATATCGTTGATCATCTTTCTAACCGGGCCATATATTAAGCTCTGGGTAATAAGATTGTAAGAAAACAGTAGTTCTTGTAGTCAAAATTGTTGATGCAGGAGAAATGGGCAGGATAAAGTTCTGATCGACGGGGGTAATTTTGTCATAACACAGTGCATCGCACTCTTCTGCGTATGGGGCTGCATAGCACAGACCAGTCAAGTGCCTCTGATGACCCCTGTAGCGTCAACCTTGACCTTGAGAAGCAAGATGAACGAGTTTCAAGGTGTTCTTTGCCCCCAAATTCCCCAGATCACAATCCAAATGAGCGTCTTGTGGGATGCGTTGGACAAACAAGTTTGATCCACAGCACCTCCACTTCACAATCTACAGACTTGATGGATGCTAAACCCTTTGGTGGTATCGTAGAGTCCATGCCTCAGCGGAGGCACCAACAGCATACTAGCAGATCGTCATAAGGTTTTGGTTCATCTGTGTACATTATATTCATTATATATTCTGAATAGCATGAACCTTTTAAAGGCAAAACTAAAGTTATTTAGTATTCCTATGACACGGGCCAGAAAGACACTATACAACATTTGCTCATTGAATTATTCCAGATAACAGTTTAGTTATTTTGGTATATGGTTTCACAATAAACTTTATGCATAATCACAGTCACAGGGCCACATCTTTACCCCATTTTCATGTTTATATTTTTATCATTTCCTGTCTACACTAATCCGTGAGATGCTGACTGAGAAATGATTATTGACCAGCAACATCTATTCGTGGATTCGGAATGCAAAGCAACTCCAGGACACAAATTAATGAAATTGAAGATGGACATTTGCCAGTGAAAGACTTTCGAGAGCCGCAAGAGACTTGGAGCAAAATTGCTATCAGTGATTTCAAAGAAAAATGGTGAGTTAAAGTTAAGAACCCACCAAAAAGAAATAACTGTGTGAATTAAAAAACAGTTGTTTTTTGTGGAAAAATAACAAAATTAGACCCGTGTGTATATTTTCTAAATTGGTTGTCACTGTCTACCTATTCCGTCCTATGAACAAGCTATCAAGATCATTTGAGGGAGGACCCACTGACCATACTTTTGAGAATATAAGGAATGAAGAAACAGTTAAAGATAAACCTCAATACACCAATAAAATGCTTCATTTTATATCCGAGGAGCATCCAAAAGTATTTACATATGAACACCACCCAGCAAACACTAATAGACAATAACATACCCCAAAATTCACTACTAATGCAATACTAGCTGAGGAGTAGCAAAATATAAACCTTAATGGAAAACCTTAGTTTTTCATTGTCTGTAATCCTAGAGTACATCCAAGGTTTTTGTATAATAGAGTCAATGTTCCATTTGCAGCAATGGAGAGAAAAGGAATAATGTCCCACAGAGGTGAAGCATTTAAAGTTGTAATACACAATGATACCAAATCCATATGACCGCAGTCCAAGCTTTGAAATCACTATCCTTAGGGTATAGAACTCTCATTTCCAATCGAATTGCAGCCTTGAGCCTTGAGAAGAACATATGATAAACACATATTCAAATAGTCCCTCTACAACAAACAAAAACAAATACATAATACATTAGAGTTGTTCAAACCAAACATAGCCGAAACCCCTTCCCCAAAACCAACTAAATACAGCTTACGCAGAAATAACCTCAGTTGACATAACAAATCAGAGAAAGAAAAACACAACTGATTGAGCTTGAAACAAATTGTTTCTCAATCTGGACTTCTAAACAAATTGTGTGAACATAAAGAGAAAACATTGCTGCGTCACCAATTTCGCAATACAATCCACTCCTAAGAGTATTCGAAATACAATTAGTATGCCCAATCGTAGTATGTTGAAATAAGTTTCCAAAGATACCCGGAGAATCTATTATTAACGGTCCAGAATCCGAAGTGCAGAGCCGATGCTCACTCTAACGGCTGATATTGCCCTCAACCCATACCTCCGCTCGCTGGAACGAGGATTCGATTAGAACTACAAAACCCGAGTGAAAAGTGTTAAAAAAAAAATACGACATGGAGGACGCGCGATTCTGTATAGTCCGGCGTTAATGTAAAAGGTTTTTGATAAAGGGGTTTGGGTGATTAGTATCAGTTCTAAACCTGACGAAATTGTATTATTCAATGTTGTCTGCAATTATATTGCATCTCTGCAGCATTGTGAACTTTTAAAGATACATTTAGCCCATTACCTTTTAAAATGCATCATTACGTTCAAATGCAATCACAAAGAGAGAATCTCCTCATGAAATGAAGTTTTATAACTAAGTTCGGGCGGAGCACCTTCAGATAATTAAACGAGTGGACAGCATCAGCAATCAATGATAAAGGGTAACATATAGACTCGGCAGTCATTACCTCGATTCCATTGAACAGTTTGCAGCAAGGCAGGTCCACTACCACCTTGTGACGAGATCCCAGCCTCCACCTCTGCTTCCGCCGACGCAGCACCACGTACAGGCCGGGCCCACTCCTCCCCGCACGCTCGGGGGGGGGGGGGGGGGGGGAGTTTTCCTATTCTCCTGCTGTACATAACCCCTTTTCCTTTTCAGTGCCCTTCCAGCTCCAGTTCCAGACACTAGCGCGAAGCTATCGCCGCTAGCATGCATCACAGACCCAACAATGTCCCAGTCTACCCAACATACAACCCCCCCACTTCCAGTGCCGCAGCACAAGTAACTCAAACAAGCCCGGCCCGCCTCCGCTCGCAGCCCAAGCTCACACTGCTTTCTATCATCCCCACACTTCCTCCAGACTAACTTTTCTTCTCAATTTAAAGCAGTCATCCAAATCACAAGGGCACCGCCGACATTCGCAGCCCTGGATTATACCCTTCACAGCTCTATCATTGACAAACTATATCACCAAATCTCTTTTCACAAGCCACTCCGAAGGCCCGTAGCCGCCAACCAGTTGCATGGAACCCCCACCAGTTTTCTCAATCCATCCGCGCTCAGAATCCTCTCAGGTACGATGTAGACCTCTCCTCTCTGTTGTCTCACCCTCGCTGCAGCTGAATCAGGACCGCCAAGTGATTGAGGTGATTTTTCAGTTACCCTGAAAAACACAAACACGCACGTCACTCTAATCTCGCGTCCTTTCATTTCCCGAATGCACGATCGCTTTTTTCAACTAAGCCAGTGGATTTCATCCCATTCCTGTTATCTCCCTTATTTAAATAGGTGACTTAAGATAATTAGTAGAGTAGTCTATGATCTGAGTTGGGTGTGTCCAATAAGGGTTATAAGCAGAACGTGCAGGGTATGCTTCTGAATTAATTTGTGGATCCGAGGTTTAAGCATATGCTTGTCCTACACAAAGAGATCTGAGCAAAAGAGGGTATACACGACTCTGGTGGGACTCGAACCCACAACCTTTGAATACCTCCATTCACAACCTAGAAGTCCAATGCGCTATCCATTGCTCCACAGAGCCACAAAAATCCGAGCTTTAAGATGCTATTTAACGCACATAACTTCTCAGATTTAAACTTTTTGTGTAGATACTCACTGTTCAGCGTGCAAAGATTTACATATGTAAATAGTTAAGTGAGCAATGCCCACATCCTGTGGCATAGGCACTGCTGGGATTTGAACCCAGGATCTCCTGTTTACGAGACAGGAGTTTTGACCAGCTAAGCCACAGCGCCAGTTACAGGTGTGTGGAGAAATTTGTCGATAAAAAAACGGTTTAAAAGAGGTAGCACATCAGGAAAATTGCTGATTATATAAAGAATAGGCCCCCATGAAGTTAGAGGATGTTTTCCAAGACCTGAAATGTGTGAGGGTAGTTGCAGATTTTGGCCTAAGCCAGTGGATCTCATCCCATTCCTGTTATCTCCCTTATTTAAAGAGGTGACTTAAGATAATTAGTAGAGTACTCTATGATATGAGTTGGTTGTGTCCAATAAGGGAAATAAGCAAAACAAACCTGTTACCTGGATGTACAGTTACCTGTAATTCAGTAACCTGTAACTGAATTCCTGTTATCTCCCTTATTTAAAGAGGTGACTTAAGATAATTAGTAGAGTACTCTATGATATGAGTTGGTTGTGTCCAATAAGGGAAATAAGCAAAACGTGCAGGGTATGCTTCTGAAGTAGTTTGTGGATCCCAGGTTTAAGCATATGCTTGTCCAACACACAGACATCTGAGCAAAAGAGGGTATACACGACTCTGGTGGGACTCGAAACCACAACCTTTGGGTACCTCCATTCACAACTTAGAAGTCCAAAGCGCTATCCATCGCTCCACAGAGCCACAAAAAGCTGAGCTTTAAGATGCTATTGGATGCACATCACTTCTCAGATTTAAACTTTTTGTGCAGATACTCACTGTTCAGCGTGCAAAGATTTACATATGTAAATAGTTAAGTGAGCGATGCCCACATCCTGTGGCATAGGCACTGCTGGGATTTGAACCCAGGATCTCCTGTTTACGAGACAGGAGTTTTGACCAACTAAGCCACAGCGCCAGTTGGTCTAAAAGTGCAGTGAAATTTGCCCACATCCTGCAGCATAGGAACTGCTGGGATTTGAACCCAGGATCTCCTGTTTACAAGACAGGCGCTTTGACCAGCTAAGCCACAGCGCCAGTTACAGGTGTGTGGAGAAATTTGTCGATAAAAAAAACGGTTTAAAAGAGGTAGCACATCAAGAATGTTGCTGATTAGATCAAGAATAGGCCCCCTTGAAGTTAGAGGATGTTTTCCAAGACCTGAAATGTGTGAGGGTAGTTGCAGATTCTGGCCTAAGCCAGTGGATTTCATCCCATTCCTGTTATCTCCCTTATTTAAATAGGTGACTTAAGATAATTAGTAGAGTAGTCTATGATCTGAGTTGGGTGTGTCCAATAAGGGAAATAAGCAGAACGTGCAGGGTATGCTTCTGAAGTAATTTGTGGATCCCAGGTTTAAGCATATGCTTGTCCAACACAAAGACATCTGAGCAAAAGAGGGTATACACGACTCTGGTGGGACTCGAACCCACAACCTTTGAATACCTCCATTCACAACCTAGAAGTCCAATGCGCTATCCATTGCGCCACAGAGCCACAAAAAGCCAAGCTTTAAGATGCTATTCCATGGACATCACTTCTCAGATTTAAACTTTTTGTGCAGATACTCACTGTTCAGCGTGCAAAGATTTATATATGTAAATAGTTAAGTGAGTGATGCCCACATACTGTGGCATAGGCAATGCCGGGATTTGAACCCAGGATCTCCTGTTTACGAGACAGGTGCTTTGACCAACTAAGCCACAGCGCCAGTTGTTCTAAAAGTGCAGTGAAATTTGCTCACATCCTGCAGCATAGGTAGTGCAGAGATTTGAAGGAAGGATGTCCTGTTTACGAGACAGGCGCTTTGACCAGCTAAGCCACAGCGCCAGTTACAGGTGTGTGGAGAAATTTGTCGATAAAAAAACGGTTTAAAAGAGGTAGCACATCAGGAAAATTGCATTACATCAAGAATAGGTCCCCATGAAGTTAGAGGATGTTTTCCAAGACCTGAAATGTGTGAGGGTAGTTGCAGATTTTGGCCTAAGCCAGTGGATTTCATCCCATTCCTGTTATCTCCCTTATTTGAAGAGGTGACTTAAGATAATTAGTAGAGTACTCTATGATATGAGTTGGGTGTGTCCAATAAGGGAAGTAAGCAAAACAGGCAGGGTATGCTTCTGAAGTAGTTTGTGGATCCCAGGTTTAAGCACATGCTTGTCCAACACAAACACATCTGAGCAAAAGAGGGTATACACGACTCTGGTGGGACTCGAAAACACAACCTTTGAATGCCTCCATTCACAGTCTAGAAGTCCAATGCGCTATCCATTGCGCCACAGAGCCACAAAAAGCTAAGCTTTAAGATGCTATTAAATGGACATCACTTCTCAGATTTAAACTTTTTGTGCAGATACTCACTGTTCAGCGTGCAAAGATTTACATATGTAAATAGTTAAGTGAGCAATGCCCACATCCTGTGGTATAGGCACTGCTGGGATTTGAACCCAGGATCTCCTGTTTACGAGACAGGCGCTTTGACCAACTAAGCCACAGCGCCAGTTGGTCTAAAAGTGCAGTGAAATTTGCCCACATCCTGTAGCATAGACACTGCAGGGATTTGAACCCAGGATTTCCTATTTACAAGACAGGCGCTTTGACCAGCTAAGCCACAGCGCCAGTTACAGGTGTGTGGAGAAATTTGTCGATAAAAAAACGGTTTAAAAGAGGTAGCACATCAGGAAAATTGCATTACATCAAGAATAGGCCCCCATGAAGTTAGAGGATGTTTTCCAAGACCTGAAATGTGTGACGGTAGTTGCAGATTTTGGCCTAAGCCAGTGGAATTCATCCCATTCCTGTTATCTCCCTTATTTAAATAGGTGACTTAAGATAATTAGTAGAGTAGTCTATGATATGAGTTGGGTGTGTCCAATAAGGGAAATAAGCAGAACGTGCAGGGTATGCTTCTGAAGTAGTTTGTGGATCCCGTGTTTACGCATATGCTTGTCCAACACAAACACATCTGAGCAAAAGAGGGTATACACAACTCTGGTGGGACTCGAAAACACAACCATTGAATACCTCCATTCACAATCTTGAAGTCCAATGCGCTATCCATTGAGCCAGAGAGCCACGAAAAGCCAAGCTTTAAGATGCTATTCCATGCACATCACTTCTCTGATTTAAACTTTTTGTGCAGATACTCGCTGTTCAGCGTGCAAAGATTTACATATGTAAATAGTTAAGTGAGTGATGCCCACATGCTGTGGCATAGGCACTGCTGGGATTTGAACCCAGGATCTCCTGTTTACAAGACAGGCGCTTTGACCAGCTAAGCCACAGCGCCAGTTACAGGTGTGTGGAGAAATTTGTCGATAAAAAAACGGTTTAAAAGAGGTAGCACATCACGAATGTTGCTGATTAGATCAAGAATAGGCCCCCTTGAAGTTAGAGGATGTTTTCCAAGACCTGAAATGTGTGAGGGTAGTTGCAGATTTTGGCCTAAGCCAGTGGATTTCAACCCATTCCTGTTATCTCCCTTATTTAAATAGGTGACTTAAGATAATTAGTAGAGTAGTCTATGTTCTGAGTTGGGTGTGTCCAATGAGGGAAATAAGCAAAACGTGCAGGGTATGCTTCTGAAGTAGTTTGTGGATCCCAGGTTTAAACACATGCTTGTCCAACACAAAGACATCTGAGCAAAAGAGGGTATACACGACTCTGGTGGGACTCGAACCCACAACCTTTGAATACCTCCATTCACAACCTAGAAGTCCAATGCGCTATCCATTGCGCCACGGAGCCACAAAAAGCAGAGCTTTAAGATGCTATTGCACGCACATAACTTCTCAGATTTAAACTTTTTGTGTAGATACTCACTGTTCAGCGTGCAAAGATTTACATATGTAAATAGTTAAGTGAGCAATGCCCACATCCTGTGGCATAGGCACTGCTGGGATTTGAACCCAGGATCTCCTGTTTACAAGACAGGCGCTTTGACCAACTAAGCCACAGCACCAGTTGTTCTAAACATGCAGTGAAATTTGCTCACATCCTGCAGCATAGGCACTGCTGGGATTTGAACCCATGATTTCCTGTTTACAAGAACGGCGCTTTGACCAGCTAAGCCACAGCGCCAGTTACAGGTGTGTGGAGAAATTTGTCGATAAAAAAACGGTTTAAAAGAGGTAGCACATAAGGAAAATTGCTGATTATATAAAGAATAGGCCCCCATGAAGTTAGAGGATGTTTTCCAAGACCTGAAATGTGTGAGGGTAGTTGCAGATTTTGGCCTAAGCCAGTGGATCTCATCCCATTCCTGTTATCTCCCTTATTTAAAGAGGTGACTTAAGATAATTAGTAGAGTACTCTATGATATGAGTTGGTTGTGTCCAATAAGGGAAATAAGCAAAACATACCTGTTACCTGGATGTACAGTTACCTGTAATTCAGTAACCTGTAACTGAATTCCTGTTATCTCCCTTATTTAAAGAGGTGACTTAAGATAATTAGTAGAGTACTCTATGATATGAGTTGGTTGTGTCCAATAAGGGAAATAAGCAAAACGTGCAGGGTATGCTTCTGAAGTAGTTTGTGGATCCCAGGTTTAAGCATATGCTTGTCCAACACAAAGACATCTGAGCAAAAGAGGGTATACACGTCTCTGGTGGGACTCGAAACCACAACCTTTGAGTACCTCCATTCACAACTTAGAAGTCCAAAGCGCTATCCATTGCTCCACAGAGCCACAAAAAGCTGAGCTTTAAGATGCTATTGGATGGACATCACTTCTCAGATTTAAACTTTTTGTGCAGATACTCACTGTTCAGCGTGCAAAGATTTACATATGTAAATAGTTAAGTGAGCGATGCCCACATCCTGTGGCATAGGCACTGCTGGGATTTGAACCCAGGATCTCCTGTTTACGAGACAGGAGTTTTGACCAACTAAGCCACAGCGCCAGTTGGTCTAAAAGTGCAGTGAAATTTGCCCACATCCTGCAGCATAGGCACTGCTGGGATTTGAACCCAGGATCTCCTGTTTACAAGACAGGCGCTTTGACCAGCTAAGCCACAGCGCCAGTTACAGGTGTGTGGAGAAATTTGTCGATAAAAAAACGGTTTAAAAGAGGTAGCACATCAAGAATGTTGCTGATTAGATCAAGAATAGGCCCCCTTGAAGTTAGAGGATGTTTTCCAAGACCTGAAATGTGTGAGGGTAGTTGCAGATTCTGGCCTAAGCCAGTGGATTTCATCCCATTCCTGTTATCTCCCTTATTTAAATAGGTGACTTAAGATAATTAGTAGAGTAGTCTATGATCTGAGTTGGGTGTGTCCAATAAGGGAAATAAGCAGAACGTGCAGGGTATGCTTCTGAAGTAATTTGTGGATCCCAGGTTTAAGCATATGCTTGTCCAACACAAAGACATCTGAGCAAAAGAGGGTATACACGACTCTGGTGGGACTCGAACCCACAACCTTTAAATACCTCCATTCACAACCTAGAAGTCCAATGCGCTATCCATTGCGCCACAGAGCCACAAAAAGCCAAGCTTTAAGATGCTATTCCATGGACATCACTTCTCAGATTTAAACTTTTTGTGCAGATACTCACTGTTCAGCGTGCAAAGATTTATATATGTAAATAGTTAAGTGAGCGATGCCCACATACTGTGGCATAGGCAATGCCGGGATTTGAACCCAGGATCTCCTGTTTACGAGACAGGTGCTTTGACCAACTAAGCCACAGCGCCAGTTGTTCTAAAAGTGCAGTGAAATTTGCTCACATCCTGCAGCATAGGTACTGCAGAGATTTGAAGGAAGGATGTCCTGTTTACGAGACAGGTGCTTTGACCAGCTAAGCCACAGCGCCAGTTACAGGTGTGTGGAGAAATTTGTCGATAAAAAAACGGTTTAAAAGAGGTAGCACATCAGGAAAATTGCATTACATCAAGAATAGGTCCCCATGAAGTTAGAGGATGTTTTCCAAGACCTGAAATGTGTGAGGGTAGTTGCAGATTTTGGCCTAAGCCAGTGGATTTCATCCCATTCCTGTTATCTCCCTTATTTGAAGAGGTGACTTAAGATAATTAGTAGAGTACTCTATGATATGAGTTGGGTGTGTCCAATAAGGGAAGTAAGCAAAACAGGCAGGGTATGCTTCTGAAGTAGTTTGTGGATCCCAGATTTAAGCACATGCTTGTCCAACACAAAGACATCTGAGCAAAAGAGGGTATACACGACTCTGTTGAGACTCGAACCCACAACCTTTGAATACCTCCATTCACAACTTAGAAGTCAAATGCGCTATCCATTGCGCCACAGAGCCAAAAAAAGCCAAGCTTTAAGATGCTATTCCATGGACATCACTTCTCTGAATTTAACTTTTTGTGCAGATACTCACTGTTCAGCGTGCAAAGATTTATATATGTAAATAGTTAAGTGAGAGATGCCCATATCCTGTGGCATAGGCACTGCTTGGATTTGAACCCAGAATCTCCTGTTTACGAGACAGGAGTTTCGACCAACTAAGCCACAGCGCCAGTTGGTCTAAAAGTGCAGTGAAATTTGCCCACATACTGTAGCATAGGCACTGCTGGGATTTGAACCCAGGATCTCCTGTTTACAAGACAGGCGCTTTGACCAGCTAAGCCACAGCGCCAGTTACAGGTGTGTGGAGAAATTTGTCGATAAAAAAACGGTTTAAAAGAGGTAGCACATCAGGAAAATTGCATTACATCAAGAATAGGCCCCCATGAAGTTAGAGGATGTTTTCCAAGACCTGAAATGTGTGACGGTAGTTGCAGATTTTGGCCTAAGCCAGTGGATTTCATCCCATTCCTGTTATCTCCCTTATTTAAATAGGTGACTTAAAAATTAGTAGAGTAGTCTATGATATGAGTTGGGTGTGTCCAATAAGGGAAATAAGCAGAACGTGCAGGGTATGCTTCTGAAGTAGTTTGTGGATCCCGTGTTTAAGCATATGCTTGTCCAACACAAACACATCTGAGCAAAAGAGGGTATACACAACTCTGGTGGGACTCGAAAACACAACCATTGAATACCTCCATTCACAATCTAGAAGTCCAATGCGCTATCCATTGCGCCAGAGAGCCACGAAAAGCCAAGCTTTAAGATGCTATTCCATGCACATCACTTCTCTGATTTAAACTTTTTGTGCAGATACTCGCTGTTCAGCGTGCAAAGATTTACATATGTAAATAGTTAAGTGAGTGATGCCCACATCCTGTGGCATAGGCACTGCTGGGATTTGAACCCAGGATTTCCTGTTTACAAGAACGGCGCTTTGACCAGCTAAGCCACAGCGCCAGTTACAGGTGTCTGGAGAAATTTGTCGATAAAAAAACGGTTTAAAAGAGGCAGCACATCAGGAAAATTGCTGATTATATAAAGAATAGGCCCCCATGAAGTTAGAGGATGTTTTCCAAGACCTGAAATGTTCGAGGGTAGTTGCAGATTTTGGCCTAAGCCAGTGGATTTCATCCCATTCCTGTTATCTCCCTTATTTAAATAGGTGACTTAAGATAATTAGTAGAGTAGTCTATGATCTGAGTTGGGTGTGTCCAATAAGGGTTATAAGCAGAACGTGCAGGGTATGCTTCTGAATTAATTTGTGGATCCGAGGTTTAAGCATATGCTTGTCCAACACAAAGAGATCTGAGCAAAAGAGGGTATACACGACTCTGGTGGGACTCGAACCCACAACCTTTGAATACCTCCATTCACAACTTAGAAGTCCAATGCGCTATCCATTGCTCCACAGAGCCACAAAAAGCTGAGCTTTAAGATGCTATTGCATGCACATCACTTCTCAGATTTAAACTTTTTGTGCAGATACTCACTGTTCAGCGTGCAAAGATTTACATATGTAAATAGTTAAGTGAGCGATGCCCACATCCTGTGGCATAGGCACTGCTGGGATTTGAACCCAGGATCTCCTGTTTACGAGACAGGAGTTTTGACCAACTAAGCCACAGCGCCAGTTGGTCTAAAAGTGCAGTGAAATTTGCCCACATCCTGCAGCATAGGCACTGCTGGGATTTGAACCCCGGATCTCCTGTTTACAAGACAGGTGCTTTGACCAGCTAAGCCACAGCGCCAGTTACAGGTGTGTGGAGAAATTTGTCGATAAAAAAATGGTTTAAAAGAGGTAGTACATCAAGAAAATTGCTGATTACATCAAGAATAGGCCCCCTTGAAGTTAGAGGATGTTTTCCAAGACCTGAAATGTGTGAGGGTAGTTGCAGATATTGGCCTAAGCCAGTGGATTTCATTCCAAGGATCTGGGCGGTTGGCAGTGGTGTAAAGTAACGAATTACAAATACTCTTGTTACTGTAATTGAGTCGTTTTTTTAAGGAATCGTACTTTAAGTAGTTTAAAAACAGTGTACTTTTACTTTTACTTGAGTACATTTTAAGTGCTGTATCTGTACTTTTACTGCGCTATTTTCCCTGAACCTGTCGTCGCTACATTTATATTAATATTTATTTATTTTATAATAAGTCATGTGACTCCATGCATGATTCCCATCAAATCGCGTGTGGAAAACGTTGCATTCAAACCAGCGTCAACAGACTTCGAGACACCTGGCGCAAATTTATTTTAATCATGGAGGAAGAGCCGGAGGGAGGAAGAGTGGTGGTGGATTCGTCAGCATGCGACAGCTCAAATTCAGTACTTCAACATCCTTGGCCATACCTGAAAGAGCTGTTTGAAGTGAAGGCGAAGAGGGGCAATTGTATCATGTCATGCCAACTTTGCTTGCGTAAGCCAGTTGAAATCTCGGCGTTCAAGAGTTCTACGTCCAATTTGAAAAAAACACATTGAGGTAAGTTTCGAATATCTGTCAAGTATAATTTTGTATAATAAAATTCATCATATAATGTGCAATTTTGCTCATTTTTGTATGGTATTTATCATCAGTGTGAATGTTTGACAACCAAAATCATTCAGCCAAAGATAGCAAAAAAAAAGCACTGTGATGATCGAGACAGATCGAATAAATTTTACCGGACAATACATGGTGTTTTGATGACGCGATCACAGCAACCATGATAGCAACCAGCCTAGAGTAAAGGCACCTACGCTTTATAATTGTTGCTTGTTACTGTATGATGAAATCATGAACTTGCCTAAACAATTACTAAAAATAAACTGCAGAATGTTACATTTTCTAATACAAATGGTATGTATTCTGTTCATAGCATAATACTCACTACTCACTACTCTTGAGTACTTTTAAAAGGGCTACTTTTTACTTCTACTTTGAGTAGTATTTAGGACAGGTACATTTACTTTGCTCTCACTACATTTTTTGACAAGTGACAGTACTTTTACTTGAGTATGCTTTTTCAGTACTCTTTCCACCACTGGCGGTCGGTGACATATGACGGTGAAAAGTCTTGCTCCTCAAAAATATCTGGGTTAAAGGGGCAGATGCCAGTGCACACGAAGCCAGATCTGATGTTGCTGCGCGTGGCAGAGCTGTGGCCACTAAGTTTGGGATGTCATAAATAGTTAACGTTTTTCCAGGGTGTGTTCTCATCCAGTGATCTGCTGCGGTGTTAGCATAGCGCTTCAGTGGACCGAATACACTCCTGTCGAGCGCTGGAGACGATGTGAGCAGTGGGGTGGGAAAGATAGGAGGACTATGCCATTTGACCGACAAAAGTCAATTGCTGCCACAGAAAGGTGTGACCAGTGATTGTCAAGGAGGAGCAGCACCTTTGACTCCAGGTTCACACCGGTGTGTCTGGCAAAGTGCTGGAGAAAGGAAAGAAAGTGTACATCACGCATCCACCCTGAACTATTGGCAGAACTAGTAGAGCCAATGGGACCACCCCTAAGAAAGTGGTCCTGGAACTTCTTTCTGGGAAAAATGAAGTACGGGGGAATGCAATTGCCTTGTGCATTAACCGCAAGGGCAATGGTGACCAATGTCCCCCTCTCCCCAGAGGTCACTGCACCGACCTGGCACTTCCCCTTGGTGGCTATAATTTTGCCTGGCACCTGGACTGTTGTGGTACCTGAAATTTAATTATAAACATTGATGAACTTTCAAGAAAATTTGTAAGTGTTTAAAAACCTAGATGTGTGTGTATTGTGTTTGTATATAGTTGCATATTAATTTACATTGTTTTATCTCTATATCTGTATTAATATTTTTTGTTTATTTGTATGTTTTATTATAGCTAGGGGTGTGTGTGCGTGTAGTGTAGTGTTTTTGTATAATTACATATTCATTCACCTCATAGTTTTATAACCTGTATATATTTATCTGTATACGCTACAGTATGTATTTATTATCACGGCCTGTTTGTTTTATCTCTATATCTGTATTAATATTTTTTGTTTATATGTATGTTTTATTATAGCTAGGGGTGTGTGTGCGTGTAGTGTAGTGTTTTTGTATAATTACATATTCATTCACCTCATAGTTGTATAACCTGTATATATTTATCTGTATAGGATACAGTATGTATTTATTATCACGGTCTGTTTATTAAATTTTATATAACAATAGATTTGTCCCATGTATTTTAAACCACTGAATCATTGTAACTTTTTTTTAGTTTTAATGTATTGTAAACTTTACCTGTTTCATCCACATTCCAAATGTCCTTTGCTTCAAAAAGGTAGTGGGCAAGAACTGTCTGCAAATTCTTAAAGAAAGAAGACACATTTGTTCTGTTGAAGCTAGTGGAACGGGACATGCTGGTGGCTTGGGTCTACGAATAGACAAGGTGTTGTTCCTTAGAAGGAAGGAGGCGAGCCAGTCCTTTACCGTGAAGGAATACAAATTTGTCAAATGATTAATTTTAGGTTCTGATACAACAGTATTTTTAACTGAGAAAGTGCACACACTGTTTTCCATTTTGAGGCAATCAAAGTTTCGGACATTAACCTCTTGTCACATCTCAAAGGTCAGCTGGGCCTTTTGCTGATCTAATCAGGCTGATTAGATAAGCATCTCAAGGCTCTGAGTTACACTGTTACCTGATGAAATCAGGTAATCAGCTGAATCATGTACTTCCATTGTTTTGTTCTATGTAATTAATCCCACCCCCTTGAAATGTATATAAACTGCAACGGAAAGTTCCCTTAGTTAGACTTGGATGAAATGCTCTACAGCGATGCAACAGCGACTTCCCAATAAAGAATCCTGTTGAAAGATATCCCAACGTCTCCTGGTCTTCGCTTCTGAGTTCCTACACTTTAGAAGAAAAAAAGGTTTACAACAGATGGTGCCGTGACCCGGATAGAGATACTCACCAGAATCCAGAGCTGGACTTCAACAAAGATCAACAAAGCTGAGTGAGTTCTGACTGAGTTCCAGCAACTTCGACCTCAACAAAGCTGAGTGAGTTCTGACTGAGTTCCAGCAACTTCGACCTCAACAAAGCTGAGTGAGTTCTGACTGAGTTCCAGCAACTTCGACCTCAACAAAGCTGAGTGAGTTCTGACTGAGTTCCAGAAACTTCGACCTCAACACAGATCTTAACAAAGAATGAACATTTCTGACTGAAGTTCCAGCTGGAATCTTTCCATACAACCAAACGATTTGGTGAGTTTCACTCTATTCAAAGAACCACTGCAGACCAGTACAAATGTGTTAACCTCTGCGCCGTCAGAGAAGAGTTATCAGACAGCTGTAGAGTTTGGTTAACTAAAGTTACCCTTTAAAAGTTTTCTTTTAGAGATGAAAGTGTATCCTCTGTTTCAGGCAGGGAAGATTAACATTACATGTTAATGTTTGTGAGCCTCTGCTTTGCCAGGGAAGTGTTTTATCCCCTGTTTCAGGCAGGGAAGTTTAACATTAAGTGTTAATATTTTTGATTTTACCCTCTGTTTCAGGCAGGGAAGATTAGCATTACGTGTTAATATTTTTTTGATTTTACCCTCTGTTTCAGGCAGGGAAGATTAGCATTACATGTTAATATTTTTGATTTTACCCTCTGTTTCAGGCAGGGAAGATTATCATTACGTGTTAATATTTGTGAGCCTCTGCTTTGCCAGGGAAGTGTTTTACCCTCTGTTTCAGGCAGGGAAGATTAGCATTACGTGATAATATTTGTGAGCCTCTGCTTTGCCAGGGAAGTGTTTTATCCTCTGTTTCAGGCAGGGAAGATTAGCATTACGTGTTAATATTGGGTAACCTCTGTTCAGGCAGGGAAGATTAGCATCACAAGGTAATATTTGGTGTTGAGTGTACCCTCTGTTGATCAGAGAAGTTTTAGTGTGTTTGATT
Source organism: Meda fulgida (assembly GCA_030578275.1). Classification (NCBI taxonomy): domain Eukaryota; kingdom Metazoa; phylum Chordata; class Actinopteri; order Cypriniformes; family Leuciscidae; genus Meda; species Meda fulgida. The sequence continues at coordinate 1,979,155 of CM060630.1, read as the reverse complement.
GTGTGATATCAAAGAAATCCACAAAATGTCTGAAAAAAAAATGCTAGACTGATTCCATCAACTGAGAAACGTGGACTAGCTACCCCTTTATGGACAGACAGTGAGTTCAAGTCATTGATAGGAGAGAACATGGACTCCATAGTGACTGAGTCAGTCAGATTGAATTTGACAAAGAAATTTGGTATTCACCCTGAAAAAGTATGGTCTACTGAAGAATGCAAGAAGGTGTTAGGTGCATGTATCAGGAAGAGAAACCTAAAAGGCATTATCTGTTGCCAGAGAGAATTTAGCTTATCCATTGCACAAGAACAAGCTAGGTGTATAGCTAAGCTAAAAGAACAGAACAAACAATTGTACACTAAGGTGGGCCATAACCAGGTCTCAACCAAATGTGACTCAGAAGACCAACAGTCAGATTAAACTTATCCTGATTTCCAAGCTTTCTTTGAAACAGATATAGCTCTCCAATCAGTAACTTATAAGCCTGTAAAAATTGCAGCAGCATCCTCTAAGGTCAACGCAGAGAAGCAACAGAAACGTAAATGTCTTAAGAGAGAGGGCAGTTGTTATTACTGTCGTAAGCATGGACATTGGAGAAAAGAATGTAGGAAAAGCAAAAAGAACTTGAGAGAAGTTAACAATATTGCTCAGCTCCTACTCAGTCTGCCTTCTAATCTGAAGCAGCCCCTGCCTTCATCAATAATGAGTTTAGGTCAGGCTGTAAACATAAAATGTGTTCCCCCACCTACAGGGATATGGATAGGACACGGACCAGTGAGGAGCCCAGGGAAGAACCGAATGCAACAGGCGTCGGGGGCCAACCCTGCGGTGAAGACTCCCTCATAGGCCTCCCCATCCATTAGTCCATTCCTCACATCACTGGTTCAATTTAGGTGTCAAAATAATTAAGAGAATAGGGAAAGAAAAAAAAAATAGCAGACGTGAAAAAAAAAGAGTTTTAAAACCTTAGTGCTTGAACAAATACTGCTCCTGTCTTTTGTTTTCTCTCTTCCTCTGTGCAGGTACCACTTGCTGACCCGACACCCATACGCACTGACCTCCTCATCTGCGTATGAAGCCACAAACTCAAGAAAGCAACTAGACCTTCTGCCGAGCGAACTATCACAAAAGGATAAAGAAAAGAAAAAAAATACACAACGCAGAGACTACGAAACCTTCAGTCATCCATCGACATGATCAAGATTGTCCTACTACTATACATCATGAAGATCGCACAAAGTCCAGACTCCAGAAACAACATATTCTTAGAGCTGATGAATATGTCAAAAACGCCTTGTTTGCTGGAAAGAACGTTTGCATGTCACATCCGAAGATGGCTGCATTCCAGGACTCACTTGTGCACAAACATGGTGGTCCAACAAGACATTCTGGATCTTTCAGCAAAGTTACACCAAGATGACTGAAGATAATTCTTCATGGTTCAGAAACTTGATTGATTACGAGAAAATCACAGTTCCAACCAGAAAAGACTCACGGACCCTAATTGCATGTTTTGTTTCTGTGTCCACATGCAATTACAGAAAAACAAACACAGAACATGCCTTATGTGCCTGTAACTATCACAAGTTGCAAGAATGTATGTTTTATTGTTTAAATTTGTATATATTGTGGGAGTTTTTTAGAACTCCCAAAGGGGGAATTGAAGGAATACAAATTTGTCAAATGATTAATTTTAGGTTCCGATACAACAGTATTTTTAACTGAGAAAGTGCACACACTGTTTTTCATTTTGAGGCAATCAAAGTTTCGGACATTAACCTCTTGTCACATCTCAAAGGTCAGCTGGGCCTTTTGCTGATCTAATCAGGCTGATTAGATAAGCATCTCAAGGCTCTGAGTTACACTGTTACCTGATGTAATCAGCTGAATCATGTACTTCCATTGTTTTGTTCTATTGTAATTAATCCCTCCCCCTTGAAATGTATATAAACTGCAACGGAAAGTTCCCTTAGTTAGACTTGGATGAAATGCTCTTCAGCGATGCAACAGCGACTTCCCAATAAAGAATCCTGTTGAAAGATATCCCAACGTCTCCTGGTCTTCGCTTCTGAGTTCCTACACTTTAGAAGAAAAAAAGGTTTACAACAACCGCTATCTTGATGGCATCCCATCCACTCGGATATTTACACCCATATCTGCTGGCCAACTCATATGCAAATCTGCGCACCTAAAACAGTTAAAAAAAAAAAAAGTTTAGAGAGACATTGTTGATGACATAAGATAAAATAAGACTACTGATCCTGCACTAGGGATTTGGACATGTTACAGCAGCTTTACAGACAGTGGAAAAATTAAATGTAATGTCAATAAAATATATATATAAATATATATATAAAATGAAAATCTACTTAAAGAATATACAAATCTAATAATATCTTAAAGTAGTTATAGTAAAAGCAGTGTAAGTGAGCTGCATCTTGAGTGTTTTTACTGTAGGTTACAACACTGACCTCCTTAGGAGACAGGCCAAAATAAATATCAGCTGCCCTCTTAATGTAAACCTCCAGCTTCCTCTCTTGGTCCACAGAGAAGACTTTGGAGTGTGACCTGTACCCTGGTGGTCTAGTCTTCTCCCTACTGTTTTCTGCCCTTCTCCTGCAGTGTCGGAGCAAAGTGATATGGCATATTTCATGTGACTTTGCAGCTGCCCTGAGACTCATTTTCCTGACAGATATGTCCAGAAACGCCCTCTCATATATGTCTGGCTGAATTAGACCTCTGTCTGTCTTTCTGACCCTCACTCTTGGCATATTCTGTTGGTATAATATGACATAAACATTTTTTAATAGACTCTGCAACACAGAGAAAATCACCTCATTAGCAGTGACTGGAACTCCAGACATTTAAACCAGAATTACTTGTATACTGAAAAACTCTGACAAGGCAAACTTGTCTGTGTGTGTTGCAGCACTAAATAACTCGTGGATTGATCATTAATGCGACACATGAAAAGAGAAAAACAACTTGTAAAAAGAAAAGTACCACTTCAGTAATTTACTTACCGTACTCGGAAACAGCTTTCCGGACCTATGCGCGGGAAACAATGATGAAATGACGTGATATTTAGCTGCTCCGTCACTGGCTGCGTGCTGAATCTGCTGTCATAGCTTGAAACGCAAATGTAAGCAGGGCTCAGAGAAAATCGCTTTGTTACTTTCGTCCCGTGTTACTTTCGCCCCAGTTCTCCCCTATATTTAGAAGTTAAGGACTCCACAGAGCCGTTAATTCATCAATTATAGATTTGTTGTGTGAACTTTGTGACTATTTGCTGAAAGTCTCAATAATTTTAAATCTTTTAATATTTAGTTTCACCTTTGTGTCTTAAGAATTTGTAATTTGTAGAAATGTGATGACAAATGTTCGTCTTATGCTAGCTCACAGAGAACTGGTTTATTGTTCTGTAGCAGTTTGTGAGAAAGCCAGACAGAAGGCCAAAAAGGCTGAGACATCCTCCTGTCTCAGTTCAGAAAATGACACCATGGGAAATGTTAATCGCAAAAGGAAGTAAGTTTCTTGGTTTTCTCATTGATTATAAAACTTACACAGGAGAAAGAAGTGGGAATGTAGAGTGTGAAATTTCAGATGACAAAAAATCTAGGACTAAAGTTTCACTATTTGACTTTTATCTACACCAGACCAAACTCACGGTACCCTGATCAGGGCCACTCTTCTGAAGAAGTACATAAAAGAAGAAAGGGCTCTGTACCAGTTCCACCACTCCCACCATCCCCATCATCCCTGCTGTCGACACGAATTTCACCAGCCCCGGCTATAACCCCTGCACCACCTGGCCCACCAGTACCAGTTCCGTCAAGAAGGCCGCAATTACACGTAAGCACTTCAGGTTTTTACGTCTCATGAAAAGAGGATATTGTGGTATTAGTTGAAGAACAATTATAAATGAACAGTACATTAATGATTACAATGAGTTTTTTTTTTTTTTTTACTTTTTTCAAGATTTCATATTTTCTCTGTCTCTATCTCTCCAGCAACAGAACGACAAATAATTAGTCAACTAGAAAACCTGAAAGGGGAGGTTGCTGTTATCAAGCAATTGCTTTTAAAGCTCACAAAAGAGAGCTCTGTAGATGCAGACCTGCCAGAGGGTGTCCATTTGCCCTGGCAAAATATGATAGACCTTCAAAATTTATTTATTTTTATTTAAAGGATGAGGCGTGCTACAGTGCAATGGTACACTTGGTTTTATTAAATATTTGGTTCTTGATAAGTTGCTTTTGATAAAAGAGCTTGCTAAATGAATAAATGCTTTTAAATAAATAAAGTGTTGTACTTTTTCACTACAGTTTCATTATAGCTGTCCTGTGAATACACTGATGTGTTACTGCTTTAATGAAACTGTAGTGAAAAAGTGCAAAAGGCTTTTGGGGAGATGTTGGTATATAATGTTTATATGTGATAAGCCCTTATAACAGGAATTACAAATATTTAAAAAATTGGGAAGGAAAAATCAGTAGGCAGGTGTAAATCTACAGTAAATGAACAATGACTGATCTACCTCCATGTTTCCTGTACCCAGTAATCCTCGTTTGTTTGTCAGCCCAATGCATTTTAGCATAATCCTGGAGATTTTTCAGTTCTAGGGCCTTTGTTACAACTACAAAATGTACTGTATGTTGTTTAAACATAAATATTAAAATATTAACAAATTAATTTACTCATTCACTGTGTAATCTAAATGCTGATCCATTAGTCTAATTTTCTATACCAAAAAACGGTAACACTTTATAATAACGTTCAGTTGTAAATCATTAGGTGCAAGTGGTTAGTTAATGATAATAATAATTTAAAAACATTCATAAATGATTAGCAAGTGATGTACATTTTATGTATGTTTTGTAAATTTCGTTACAAGTCATTTACAAGTGATTAGTAAATAAATTATTAAATAATTATTTACAAAACATGACTTTGGGTTTCATAAATGTTTAATAAATTGTTACATTTTTTGTATGTTTTGCTCACATCAGGTTAAAGACTCCATGTGTTTCAGAGAAGACTATACCTCACCAGTCAGCACTTACACTGCAGTACACACTACAGTGTTCAACACCTGTTATAGATAATGTCTAAACGCACAAACAAATCATTTACAACGCTTTCTGCATTACATAATCTACGAATGATGTGTAACACATTTACAAGAGATGAATAGTTTACACTAGATTAGGGGATGCAGAAAGTGTTGTAAATGATTTATTCATGCGTTTAGACATCATTGTGTTGAACACTGTTACTTGCCTGTTGAAAATTATCTGTACGTGTATACAAGGCATTTATTAATACAACATTTATTAAACATTTATGAAACGCATGTTCATGTTTTGTAAATGATTAGTTAATCATTAATCAATCAATTGTAAATGACTTATAACTGAATCTACAAAACACACATACAATAATTAACAATTATTAACTTATTAAACATCTATGAAACGCATAATTGTTTCATAAATAATTAGGTAATCATTTACTAATCACTTGTACATGACTTGTAACAGAATTTACAAAACATACATAAAATGTTAGTATATCACTTGCTAATCATTTATGAATGTTTTGTAAACAATTAGTTAATCATTAACTAACTACTTATAAATTACTTACAACTGAACGTTATTATAAAGCGCAGCTCTCTCATTGACCTATTCAGTCATTCTCTCAGTTGAGCATTTATAAATAGCACCTGGAACAATCAGAAGACATTTCCTCAATCAAAGTGCAGGTTGAAACATTTCTTAGGTTGAAATGGCTTAACAGCACTTGAACAACCCTTATTTTTTTTTTAACATTTGTATTTAAATTGATCCTTTCTCACTTAAATGCTGTGACAAAAAGCAGCCAAGCCACTGCATGTGAGGTGGAAGCCAGCATAAAAACGTGGCTCCGTAATGCCAGGGACAGAGATGGGGGAAGGCAAGGAAGGGCCAGAACTGCAGCTACTGGTGCCCCTGAGGGGATTGGTTTTAATTTACTGACCTGTTTTAAGTGTTCTGTGTTTCTGTTTTTGTGGTTATTGCGGTTTTAAACTGTATTATTATTAATTATAATTATTATTGTATGTAAATAAATAATTATTTTTTAAAAACATGACCCTCGATTTATTGCTGCTAACAAGTGCAATTGTTCTGCATATAGTAATATGGGTGTACCTACACTCTGTGTGCTCGAACTTTGCACCTGCACCCACATGAGGGCCCGCTCTAATTTGTGTGGGCCAGCCCAAAGTCAGCCCACACTTTGGGCTGTCCCACTAGGGCCCCACCTGGACCCCATAGTGTGGGGCCCACACGTGCCCCGCATTTCAAGCCGGTATCTGGGCCCTCAATAGGCTGCCCACAATGGCCCCACATGGGCCCCTATAAGGGTTTGCTGTGGGCCCACAACTGGCCCCAATGGGGGCCCACTCTATTTACTGTGGGCCTGCCCACAGCCAGCCCACACTTTGGGCTGTCCCACTGGGGCCCAACCTCACTCCTTTCAGTTCTTTGCCTTTGCTTTTTATGAGTTCTTTGTGTTTGTAATGTTCCAGTTTAGCGATGATCGGTCGAGGTGATTTATTTGAACGTGTTCCAAGACGGTGAACTCTGTGGAAGGTTATTTCATTTACAGTGTCCAGTTGGAGTTTGAGTTGAGTTTTCATGAAGTCTCTGATCATTGCTTCAGGATCGTCGGGGGAATTTTCAGTGATGCCAGAAAATATCATCGCGCATGCTTCTCGTTTGAATGTCCAGAATGGTTCCTTTCATTAATTTGTTTTCTTTTATGACTATCCATCTGATTGTTGAGTGATTCAACATTAGTTTGGAGAGATTTACTGTTCTAGCTTCTCAATATGTGTGTATGCAAATTCCAGACTTGATCGAAGTTCTTTATTTCGTCATGTACCATAACCAGTAAGTCCAGTTTGTTTTTAATGGATGCGAGTACACTGACCTCAATTTCTGTAGTTTGTAAATCGCTGGTGTCAGTAGATGATGTCTTCTTTCGTTCGGTTGGTTTCGGAGTTTGCTGAGTTGTAGTGGTATCCATTGTATAGCGGTTGAAGTAGTGATCGATGTATTTCTCTAAGTCCGTTAATTTATCCAGTGTAGAGGAGGGTAATATGTTCCCGCGGTGACCGGCATGCGGTTCAAAATATTCCCAGTATTGGTAGTTGGTACAGCTCTCTCAGTGAGCGCGTGCCGCCATGATGAATCTCGCCCACTCTGCGCGAATCTCGCGTTACTCAGGAAGTTGATAATCTCCCAATCAAATACAAAAACCCCTCCTCATCTCTATCGCCAAGAAAGTAATCTTGCAAAACTGGAAGTCCAAAAACTGTATACATATCAATCACTGGACTAATCTTCTAATAGAGTACATCACATTAGAAAAAAAAACATACACTAACAAGAATATTATATCTACATTTCTTGATATCTGGAAACCATTCCTAACTCATCTTCATATAAATCAATAACCCGTAATTTTATTTAACTTAAAATCTGCATACTATTGCTTTTTTTTTATTATTATTAAAGATGGTGGTAGTAGGTATGATGATAATGATATTATTATTAGGTGTTCAAGCACGAAGTGCTGAAAACCTATTGTATTTGTGCTGATTAGGTGTTCAAGCACGAAGTGCTGAAAACCTATTGTATTTGTACTGATTTTTATTATTATTAGGTGTTCAAGCACGAAGTGCTGAAAACCTATTGTATTTGTGCTGATTTTTAGGGGTTCAAGCACGAAGTGCTGAAACCCTATTGTTTTTGTTAATTTTCCCATGATGCAACATTCTCCACATAAAACTGATCGGGCAGAACGAACCGTAAGTCGTAGAGACTTGAAACTTTGGGGGCTGGTAGTACTCACACCGCCTACAACGTCACCAAGGCACGCCCCGATCGGCCTGACGGGGGCGCTACAGCGGCCAAAAGTACGAAATGGCTCATAACTCCTCAACCGTCAGGCGTAGGCTCAAGTGTCTTACATCGTTGGAATCCTTGGCTCAAGCCGGACAAGATGCATGCCTCGGATTGGCTTGCCCTTCAGGCTCAAATTTCGAGTAAATTGCGTTTTTGTGTAAAACCTACTTTTGCAAACTACTCCTAGGTTTTTGGCCTGACCGGAACCAAACCACTGCAGAAATATTCTCTGGAGTCTGACTGTCAATAATCATCAAAAATGTTAAATATTTCAATTATCGGTCGCTAAGGGGAATCCAAATGTTTGATGGCTCCAGAGCCACTCTTACTAAAACGGTTAGAACTTGTGAACGGAAAGAGATATTTCGCTAAACTTGGGACACGTATTCATGAGTTCAATCTGAGGTCACATGAAAAAAATCGCGACAATCGGCCACCTGGTGGCGCTACAACAGGGAAAAAACTTCATGAAAATAGTTGTAACTGCATCCAACCGTTAGTCTAATGAAAGATGGCATGCAGTGTCTTCGTCCAGGGTACCTTGATAGTCTATGGGAACATTGGTGTATCTAAAAAAAACTCAGTATACGTCATCGGCACAATGCCCTGAAGGAGCCTGAGAATTTTCAAGCAAGCTTTTTTTCACGGGACCTCCTTATACTCCTGAATCCTTGCCGAGTCCAACGATACCAAACATGCCAGGTTTTGCCTTATGGTTTTTGTAATGGTGTCATTTAGAGCTTAAAAAAATTGCTGTTATCTTCGAAGACCATTAGTCCAATCGAGACAACAACAATTAAAACACAGGCAATTTGAAAACATGGGTAAATAGCTAAACAATAACACCCAAATGTCAAAATTATGATAGGAACTGAAAAAAAAAATCCAATCAGTGTTCAACTTTCCAACAAAATCCAACTTTCGTGAGTTGGGGAGCGCAATGTTCCATGGCGCATAATAACATTCCATTCGTAGGCTATTGACTGTAACCCCTTTTTTACACTCTGCGGTGCGTTAGAGCTGCGATGCGCGGCTACCGGAGCTGATTGCGCCCAATATAGTCAATGCTTGTGTTTACACCAGCACCATATAAACAAAATAAGAATAAAAGTCAATTTCAAAATAAATTCACCCTGTGCAGACTCCCAATTGTATTGCAAATGTCTTATAGCCTATAAATTGAAGCCTCAAAAGCAAGACCTCAGCTTTTAATTTCACGTGCTTATTTAACACAATTATCTTGCGTGAAAAGACTGCGTTTGTCAACCCACGCAGCGCGGTAAGTGCACAGCACCAGGGAGTAATCTTGACAGAACTTGCGGCAACATAATCAAATTCACAGATATTACACCATTTAAACATTATTAAAAATACATAGGCTGAGTTACTAAAACAATCTTTGTCACAGAATACACGTTTGTTCACAGTTTGAAGGTTCTTGTTTCCATTTCTTTAATTTCAAGATCTGATGTGAATTTTCTATTGTTGATTTTACAGCTACAAACCTGTGAGCACTACATGATATTCAGTCATATTGCATGCTTTTAACATTAAAAGGGCTAAAGCACATAAACAATACCTGAGCTTATCATTGCCGCAATTTATTTGTTTGTTCCAGCCGTGATGTCGCAGAAAAAAAGTTGGGGGAGGGGGATTGAGTTTACGCTACATTTACACACTGTTGTGGTAAAGTTTTCTCATCTGATTAACTTCCATTATAAAATACACATTATCCTGTTAGACATTTAACTTTTAAACCAATGTACAGTACGGGAAGTAAATTTGTACCTTTTCAGTTTATCCAGCAAAAATTTATGATCTAGTACATCAAAATCTAACAATTCTGCTCCTAAGTTATTGTCATCAATCTGTGCTCTCTCAATATAAATGCTGAAAATTAGAGACCAAATTATTCTCCTTGAAGAATAATTGACTTTGTTCACAAACTATAATTTTCAATACTTTGCTAACTGGTAGCAAACCTATTGGTAAACTATTATGACCATTAAAACCCAGTGCTGCATTTTTCTGCATTTAATCTTTGCATCTTACCAAGCTAAAGGAAAAATACCTTTTTAAATACTGATATTAAAGATGTGACAAACTGAACAAACAACATTTCTTGTCTTAATTTATCAACTTTATGAAAAAATCATTAAAATAATTTTCTATTTGATATGGTTTAAATAGTTAAAAAATTAGTCACCTGTATCAAAAGTAATTTGACTTGATTTCCCATCCATTATTTCTTTGTGTACTCCACAATGTTTTACAATCATTACATTAATTTATTTAATTTTGTAAAACATTATTTTTTCCCCCAATCATTTGTTACTTGATTTCTTAATTTGCAAAAGACATCCCAATCCTCCTTTTCCCCAGTTCTGTTTGCTGTACCCTTTGCCACATCTCTCTCAAACATAATCATTTTCAACTCATTAACAATCCATGTTGTCCTATAACATTCCTCACTGCACTTTTAAATAGGTGCATGTTTGTCCACCAAAGGATAAAACAATCTTTTGAATGCTGACAATGCATTATCAGGATGAACTTCCTTATAAACATCAATCCAACATACATTATTTACGTTTGTACAAAAGTATTCTTGACTGAATCTCTTATATGATCTTTTATAAATTACTTTTGGTTTCCTAAGTTTTCTAGGTGTTTACATGCCTGCTAAATAAAACTTAATGTCTTTAAATTCTTTTGTGCTTAAAAGGCCTTAAATGCTTGAACCCCGATAAATGCTGCTTGCAGCTTTAATTGTTTTTACTTTTTCCCTGTAAGAAGACATGGCCACCCACCTGGCAGCCTGAAGATCATGTCCAGATTACTCTTAATCAATGTTAATTACATTACCATGAAGACAGTTTTTTGTTTGTTTTAGAACAAATAAAGGTTTGTGTTTTCACTATGTCCATTTACATCTTTTGACCTTTAAAAAAAACACCACATTTGTATGCCTGAAATATCCAGGTGCTGGAGCTTATCCCAGCTACCACAGGCCAAAGGTAGAACATCACCCTGAACAGGTGACCAGTCGGTCACAGAGATGACACACACAATATAGCCTCTAGTTCCTGATTAACTATACCTGCGCGTTTGTAAAGTGCGGAGAACACTGGTGCACCTAGAGGAATCCCACAGTCCAAATCCCACACCTTGTATAGTCAAACAATGCTTTTAATAATACAAAACAGAGACGTTTTTCAATTAATAGTGCTCATACATCCCTTCTGACCAAATTAAATTGGGTTACAAAAAGTTATAGTTAATGTATAGTTAAGAAATTGTGGAAAGAAATAACTGTTTTGTAAAAATATTATTTGCAGGCTTATAACATTGTACATATGTTATTATAGTTTTTTTATATGCTCATTATATATATATATATAGGTCCTTCTCAAAAAATTAGCATATTGTGATAAAGTTAATTATTTTCCATAATGTAATGATAAAAATTAAACTTTCATATGTTTTAGATTTATTGATATATTTCAGGTCTTTTATTGTTTCAATACTGATGATTTTGGCATACAGCTCATGAAAACCCCAAATTCCTGTCTCAAAAAATTAGCATATTTCATCCGACCAATAAAAGAAGTGTTTTTAATTTAAAAAAAAGTCAACCTTCAAATAATTATGTTCAGTTATGCACTCAATACTTGGTCGGGAATCCTTTTGCAGAAATGACTGCTTCAATGCGGCGTGGCATGGAGGCAATCAGCCTGTGGCACTGCTGAGGTGTTCTGGAGGCCCAGGATGCTTCGAGAGCGGCCTTAAGCTCATCCAGAGTGTTGGGTCTTGCGTCTCTCAACTTTCTCTTCACAATATCCCACAGATTCTCTATGGGGTTCAGGTCAGGAGAGTTGGCAGGCCAATTGAGCACAGTAATACCATGGTCAGTAAACTATTAACCAGTGGTTTTGGCACTGTGAGCAGGTGCCAGGTCGTGCTGAAAAATGAAATCTTCATCTCCATAAAGCTTTTCAGTAGGTGGAAGGATGAAGTGCTCCAAAATCTCCTGATAGCTAGCCTCATTGACCCTGCCCTTGATAAAACACAGTGGACCAACACCAGCAGCTGACATGGCACCCCAGACCATCACTGACTGTGGGTACTTGACTCTGGACTTCAGGCATTTTGGCATTTCCTTCTCCCCAGTCTTCCTCCAGACTCTGGCACCTTGATTTCCGAATGACATGCAACCACTGAGCAACAGTCCAGTGCTGCTTCTCTGTAGCCCAGGTCAGGCGCTTCTGCCGCTGTTTCTGGTTCAAAAGTAGGGTTGACCTGGGGAATGCGGCACCTGTAGCCCATTTCCTGCACACGCCTGTGCACGGTGGCTCTGGATGTTTCTACTCCAGACTCAGTCCACTGCTTCCGCAGGTCCCCCAAGGTCTGGAATCGGTCCTTCTCCACAATCTTCCTCAGGGTCCGGCCACCTCTTCTCATTGTGCAGCATTTTTTGCCATACTTTTTCCTTCCCACAGACTCCCCACTGAGGTGCCTTGATACAGCACTCTGGGAACAGCCTTTTTGTTCAGAAATTTCTTTGTGTCTTTCCCTCTTGCTTGAGGGTGTCAATGATGGCCTTCTGGACAGAAGTCAGGTCGGCAGTCTTACCCATGATTGCGGTTTTGAGTAATGAAACAGGCTGGGAGTTTTTAAAAGCCTCAGGAATCTTTTGCAGGTGTTCAGAGTTAATAAGTTGATTCAGATGATTAGGTTAATAGCTCATTTAGAGAACCTTTTCATGATATGCTAATTTTTTGAGACAGGAATTTTGGGTTTTCATGAGCTGTATGCCAAAATCATCAGTATTAAAACAATAAAACACCAGAAATATTTCAGTTGGTGTCCAATGAATCTAAAACATATGAAAGTTTAAGGTTTATCATTATATAATGGAAAATAATGAACTTTATCACAATATGCTAATTTTTTGAGAAGGACTTGTATATATATATATATATATATATATATATATATATATATATATATATGAGATAATAATGGCAAGGTTGAAGGGTCCATTTCCAGAAACACAGAAGTGATTAAATGTATACCTTTAATACACTTTAGATACACTAAATATTACAGAAGCACTTCATTTGAGTAGCTGCACTTTGGTCAAGAAATACTGCAATGCTTTAATAATTATCAGACTATTTTTTGTAAGCAAAGGGGGAAAAAAGTTTCACTGTAATCAACAAATCTTTTGCTGCATCAGGTTAACCCCCCACAATGCAATCTGTCGTTTTAGTTTGATATTTAATGGGGACAAATAAATATTTAAATGATAATCTGTGCATTCACCACACGAACCTGGAAGATCCTGTCATAAATGACCATATATGTACAAGTAAGTGCGGCGCATCTGCTCAACTGGGTTGTCACTGGCTCTGACCTTCCCTTGGCACCAGCAGGATTCGCTGTGGTTGGACACTCTTTTAACCCATATTAAAAACCGTTTAATGTTGCAAAGAAGGTGTTGCTGTTATTATTACGTCAGTAATCCATTCAGTTAACAAAGTGGTGTTGCTATGTTTTAAAAAATTACCCCTTTACCAAGATCCTAACCCTAACTTCCCTGAGGGTGGAAGGGCAGTGAAACATACACAGATGTATTCCCAACAAAGTCTGTTGAGTCACATTTATATTGTCTTTTCAACAACTTGCCATTATGTAAGTTGTTGCAAGTTTATAAACACTGCTATAATAGGCCACTTTCTGGGTGATATTTTACATTTTCTTGGTTACTTGCATTAGGATAGCTCTAACCCTACGTGCTAGCCCTAACCTAACATTATCAATAAAATGCTATTTAAGATTCTGGATTGTGGCACAAGACAACTAAATACAGACAACTGTATACAGAGACTTGTACTATACCTAAAATGCAATTCTACATACTTTTATGGGTAATAACTGCATTACGTAATCAGATTCCAAAAATTAAGTACGTGTAATACTTGATACTAGATACCTGTAATTAGATACTTATTACTACAGTTACTTTTTATTGATTACATGTTATTCTCACAATGGCAGTGAATTATTAAAAATATACTGTATATTCTCCCTACTTCTTTTTTTATATTTTAAGATTTTTTTCCAAAAAACGTTCTGATTATATACATTCTGAAAGTCTTCCTTCCAGGTGTGTGGAGTACCGCTCTAAGATTAGCCACTAGTCATGTGTCCATCACTGAAAACTCATGCAAAACACAGTATTTGATAACTGAATTTGCAGAAATCATTTACATTTTTACTGTTTTAATTGTCTTCTCAAAATTCCAACATGGCATGTCTAATTGACTCCTGGTAAAAACATTATTATTTGAATATCACTCACCGAGTCATTTAACCATGTATTACTGTCTTCGGAAGGCTTTTTTTATTTTAAACACAATAAAACGTACAAATTCATGTAATTTCATATTTACACGCAATGCAGGGTTTCTCTAAAAATTTTGTCAGATGAACCTCTTTTACATACAGTAATAATATATTTACTAGAAGTAAACCCCCAGATGTCTAGTTACTAAGTTAGGTCAATAATAAAATTAAGTCAAAAACAATAATAATAAAGAAGTAATTTAATGCAATTTTTGTTGTTGATAATGAAGAATGGAATTATTTTCTTTTATCTTTGTATTTTTATATCAAAATGTACAATATTATCCTATCGAAATCAATGTGATAAATGAATTGGGTCAAAAGTAATAAAAACGTAATCCATTAAATTATCTTAAATGTGTAATGTAATGGATTATGTTAATACACTGCAATTTGTCATGTTATCTGGAATCAGTAACCGACTACAATTTGTTACTAGAACATGTTATAGTATTTATCAGAACACATTAGTCAAAGGAGAAAATACTGCAGAATTATCTGCACACCACATGCAAGACCTGCCTGAACAGAGATACAATAAAGGAGATAAAAAGACAAGACTGTTTTTGTTGATCATTGTACAAGTGTTTTATTTGGCTTACAGTAGGGAAAGAACATTTGTTAGGTGAAAACTTTGTATACCGTATAGGGGTGTGTTTAGCAGTGTGTACCCTTGTATCTTATCTTACATTGATAGAAAGTGTGCATATACACTGCAAATCCCCTGTCCCACCCCCACAGATTTACACTGCATGGTACCATGAGAGTGAAGAAAAAAGGAAATAATAGAAAATAATCAATAAAGATGGAGGTTGTATGGTTGTTTATAATAATTACACTATAAACATGCTTGGCTTGTCTTAATTACACAAACACGCTCAAAGATTCAAAAATAATAGTCAAACCTGTACTGCTAAACCTTAATTTGAATTCCATTAACCTGGGAAAATATCAAGTAGATTGTATGTTAATATGATAAATGTTTTGAATAATAAACAACTTAAAAAATACTGCTTATAAAAATAGTTCTTCCGTATCTGTCTACTCTACATGCTCGGGTGTAGTCCTCATCACTGTTTGTTTCATCAGAGCTGTAGTTTACTGCCTCAGTTTCTTCATCGGAAATGCTATCCAACAGAATGTTGTCTGATGCCTGTCCCAGAACACATTGTCGGTATAACATCCTAGCATTATTTTGCAGAAACTGAAGGTCTTCCAGTTTTCTCTTTAGAAGGCACAGTAGTCCATTGGAGCTCTCCTCTGATAGCTCAAAGTCACTGTCTACACACAAAAGGAATGAAAACATTGAAGAGGATAAATAAAATCAATCCTAAATGTTTTAATTCCAGCACTTCATTGGTTATTGAATTTCATTATGGCTACTCACTGTTATTTTGAATTTGAATTGAGAGATCCCTCAGGGAACATTCAGCTTCCTTCAATGATTGCCAGTGTTGCTTGACCTCCATCACT
Organism: Meda fulgida; assembly: GCA_030578275.1. NCBI lineage: Eukaryota > Metazoa > Chordata > Actinopteri > Cypriniformes > Leuciscidae > Meda > Meda fulgida. Next base: position 1,963,322 of record CM060630.1, on the reverse strand, counting down.
AGGATCTGCTCCTCCTCCTTCAGTCGGGAAAGCAACATGAACCGGTCAAAGACCATCTTCTTGGTTGAGAGGTTGCCGTTACTTGCAATTAATGAAGGTATTAAATTACCATCTTTTAAAAACTGAGGACTGTATTAACATCAAACAATGTTTATACTGAATATTTTACTGAATATTATATTCAGTAACATTTAATATTATACTGAATAGTTTATTACTAGTGTCAGGGCATTCCCATGGCCATTGGAAATGATCAGTAGAGAGCAGCTCATCCACAGAAGGAAGTTGGTGGACTGACTGTTCATTGAAGTCCTTAATGGCAGCAGCCAAGGTTGACTTGTCTTCATGAATTCTCCTCCTTATTTTGTGCCTTCTCTTGTTGCTATCTAATAAATCAACAAGATTAGTATAAAGCACTCAAGTTCATTCCTTAGCTTATGTGAATTCATTTTTTTATCATCATCTAATCTGACCTGCCTGATGGTACAGATAATGTTTTCTCAGCTTCATGCTGATATAAAGGCCTCGAATTCTGCCCTCTGTCCAGAGTTATCCTTTGCACCTGATACTACATCTCAAACAAATAAATTAGCATTACAAATTTGATATATTCTGCCTTATGTGCAAACATTTTATTACATAAAAAAATAAAACAGGCCATTCAAAATGTATTACCTGTGACCCACTGCTGGACATCACTGACCCACTGCTGAATGTCCTCATCACTGACATTAAGCTCAGCCTGCAGACTTGCAAAGCTCTCACTTTCCACTTTCATTCTCTCGGTTGTCTAAACACATATCAAAACACTATAAATTGATTTAATAATAAAGGTTTATAAAGGTTCAACAATGTATGCAATAGACATAATTGCTCAAATTATGCTAAACAAGGTTAACTTTTGCAGCCGTAAATTACCTTAATGTATCTTTGAGACAAACATTTAGCCAGATTTTCAAACTTACGTTTGTTCCATGCAGAAGCAAGAACAGTGAGCATGTCTGAACGTGCTATTATTAGATAGTTGGTCAAAATAAATATATTAAAAAATGGTTAGTCATGATTCATTTATACTTAGAAATAACTATGTTAAAAGAACTGTTTATCTAATATTTTTTACCAGCTTTGGACATATATTTAGTGCAGATTGCAGCTCTTGACAAGAAGGAGTTGACTTGCTCCACCTCTTCTCCAATTGTAAGACCAGCTCCCTCCCTTGGTTTCTTCCAGGCCATTTTATCTACAAAAAAAAACAAAAAAACAATGGCTGTTGAAATAAAAGTGCATGTCCATACCACAAAAATATCAATAATATTAGTTATTGTAATGAAAGAATATTACCTCACAACTCCACTCATGTGCTTTGGCATGCATAACTGATAATAGTGGGGGAATATTTAATAAAGGCCTTAGCTCTGGACAGTGTCCCACCACTCTCTTTAAGTATGGCCAGTACTTGCAGGCGACATCTGAGCAGAAGAATGACACATTTTCTTTTGAGAGGGTGTTTTGAAGCAACAGGGGATAAGCAAATATTTCGCCTCTGAACATATTTAGGCCTTTTAAAAGTCCTCCATGTCGGCACACAGCAATCTCAAGGCCTTCCTCATCAATCTTTGATGTCGACTTTTTAGCAGACTCCTTGGCTGCCTTCCATTGAGAGGAGCCACACACCCCTTTACCTGTGGCCTACAAGACATACGACTAAAATTATTACTAAAATTTCAATAATGGTAGCTGGACTGGAATATACAATATGAAAATAAGTTAAGGGTTATTACATGCTTGGTCTTTTCATGAACATATCCCACAAAGGAGGAAACATCATCATCTTTCATTATGATTGTGCCATCGAAGTACCATATGAACGCAAAATGTGACTTTGGCGTGTAAATATTACGCCAACTGAAAATGAAAACTCGTGGTATATGTATGCAGTAGGATGAGACTGGGTTGGACAGAGGGTAAACACAGCCTTTGGAAAGAGTGGCTCCAGGTAGCTGGTCGATGGCGCAGTCCCATGGCCGATGAGGTGGCAGTCGCCAACTGCTTACTGAAGACATCCTGGAATGCCCTGTACTCAGCTTGAATCTCCACCTGGTGTTGGACCTCAGGACTCTCAATGGAAGAGGAACAAATGGGAAACTCAGACTTTGCCTCTGAAGGTGAAGCAGCAACAGAGGGTACCTTCTGGTTTTTCTTCACTGAAACTAGACAGGAATGGAAACAATCCTCACCCCAACGAAGGACTTCCCCGGATTTCCAGTCGATGGTGGGTTGGTGTTGGACCATCCAAGGGCGTCCCAGGATGAGCTCAGCAGTGGACTCCTCCAGCACCATATAGGAGATATCCTCCGAGTGAAAACAGCCGACACAGAGCATCAGTGTGGGGGTGAAATAGCGAATTCGAAAATGAAGTTCCCCGCTGAACCAGAGTCGAGGAGGGCTTGTGCAGAGACACATACACGAGAGGTTAACAGATGAACAGTAGTACGGTTCAAGGTTGCAATCTTGGGAGCAATCTGAATGGTGCTTACCACGGGGTGTTGAGGTCGAACAGGGCAGGTGTTGATGAGATGTTTATCACCCCCACAGTATAGGCAGAGGTGGTGTTGAATACGATGCTGCCGCTCCGTGGAAGAGTGATAGGTGGAGTCTACTTCCATGGGCTCGGGTGGATGAGCGACAGATGGAGCCGAGGGCGGAGGACTTACAGCGGTAGCGATGTTATCACAGGTAGACAAACGGGATACTCTAATGTTTTTTTGAATGAGGCTTTCAACTCCCTGAGAATCTTCATAAACCACTACCAGCTGACGGATGTTAGGGTTGAGACCATGCCGAAAAGCTGTAATCAAGGCGGTTTCAGCCATTAGAAGCCGCCAGTGTGCGTAATTGAAGAGCATATGTACTCACTGAAGACTTTCCTTGGCGAAGACTGTAGAGTTGATCGTGCACTGTGAGATCAGAAACTGTCTGACCAAAAACCTCCTTGAAATGTTGAATGAAGCTTGATAGAGATTTTACCACGGGAGAATCAGTGTTCCACAGGGATTGAGCCCACTGGAGAGCTCGGCCGGACAGCAGGGAGATGACAAAGGCCACACGGGCTGGATCATTAGAGAACTGATGTGCTTCCATCTGAAAATAGAGCGATACCTGAAGCAAAAAAACGCTGCAATCCTCCGCCTCTCCGATGAATGTCGCTGGTCGGGCCATGGGACTCGCAGAGGCAGCTGACGAAGCAGTGGGTGTCTGCGGAAGTAAACGCTGATGTGCAGAGTGAAGGATATCCTCAGGAACTGTGGGTGGATTAGCTGGTGGAGAAGGAAGAAGAGATTGACGAACAGCCTGAACAAGTTCCGCGAATGGATCGCGTGGTGGATTCTCCACAGGCTCTGCTGGATTCTGCATTTTTGGTCTGGTCTTCTGTCACGGATGGAACAGGAGTCAGACAGGTGGTAAGTGTAATAATGTTTATTAACAGGATGCAGATGCAGACGGAGATATGGTGAGTAGTGATGTTACGTCTGACACCGACGCTCCGAAGCTTGCTAAAAACACGAACTGTCCTTGCAATGAACCACTGCTTCGGAGCTTGTATCATTACGTCACTAGTCACGTGAAAATAACTTCTGAAGCAAACACACTGGTTCACTCCTGTAGTGAACCACCTGACTAGTCTGACTTCGCCATACTCATATTCTAGTCCGAATGTGAGTCTGATACTGCTCCATAGGGCTTTGATTATGAGGCGTGTCAACCGAACCAGGGGAAAAAAAACTCTGCACTCAGTTGGATAGACCTACAACCAATCAGAGCAAGCAAACGGCAAGGAAGGACGACAAACTTTTTTTTTTTAAATTAATGCGCTGTCGATTTATTTTAATTTATTTAACGCGATAGCGGTTTCTGAACCGATCGTAATTACTTCTCAATGGATCGAGTCCAGACCGAACTTCCCGACCAAAAAATGTTGTGGGCGGGGTTCGGGCTGGCATCCAGGCTACCACCTGACTGCTTTGACAGCCCAATCCATTGTTGACAAGTTTGAAACCTGGCGGCTGTATTTCTTATACAGACTGTGGAGAAAATAATAGCCTATTTCTGAATAAAAAACATACAATTTAATGAACACTTTGTCTAAGCCTTCTGCATGATGTACCCAAAGCACACCCTCTGCCACATTTTTTATTATTAATTAGAGAACATATGAACATTGTTACATAAAAACATGCATCAAAGACAGAAACTTCTAAAACCCTCTGCTACATTATACAAGTACAACCAGTTACACAAGCACATCCTTTTCAACATACAACAATATCAGTCCCACCAGTTAGCAAGTTATAAAGCTCTGCTTCCCACAGCTAAACAAGATAAAGCTTTCACACATGATACTGCCCAGCTTAAAAAAAACCTATAGAAACCTTTACAGAAATTCTATTGGATTTAATGGTTGTAACGGGAATTATAGTGGTCTCTTTGGATCTCTACTGCTATGTGTTGGGTTCTATTGGTGGGGGCATTAAATCCTGTCCCAAATATGTCCCAAACACACTACCAAAAAAAAAAAAGAATTCTGTAGTGGTTTAAATGGTAAAAGCCAATGGTTCCTATTGGTATTTTAATAGAAACCATTAGAATTTATGTGATGGTTTCCAACTTTTTTAAGCTGGTCTGACCTTCTGTCCTTGTCTAAAGAAATAAATCACACACACACACACACATCATGCTTAATGTTTTATTATCAAGGTGAACACATGAAATTCATCAGTATCTGTAAAATTCACCTACATAAATGAGATTCACAGCATTAACACTGTTTCATCTTTGATCGCCTCGGTAAACGTAATAAACGGGGCGTTAACATATAAGCCTACTTGCATTTTATGGTTGTCAGCTTTGTTGCATTACATTTACTTCACCAGGAGATGGTGCTGCAATTTCTATCTGAATGAAGCGTCGAGTAATGAACCATTTTCGACACAACTGTATCAGAAAGCAATAATGCTTCGAAACACTTCATTTGGCCATCACTAATGGTGAGTACACAAACAGTAGATAAGCAGATGAGAACTTAACTGAAGAATAACTAGAGTCTCTGTTTCAGATGCAGATGGAGAGTCACAAGGGTTGCAGACGGAAGGCTGACGACTAAGGGTGGCATATGATGACAAGGGTGATAAAGAAGTAGCATAGGTGAGTCTGTGTGTCATGTAGAGACGAGACCAGACAATGAGTGCGTGAAGGAGAGTCGAATATAAAGGTGGTGGAATGATGAGGTGCAGGTGATGGTGATCAGAACTCAGGGGACAATGAACGAGTGGGAGGAGTGAGTGAAGCTGGTGGAATCCTGACATACTCAGTTGTCAACATTTCCCAGAAGAGACTTTTATGCCTATTCCCTTTGTGTCTTTCGATTGGAAATGTTTTTGGACACAAATCTCTCAGTGGTGAACATTAATGTGTGCAATATATAAATGTTATGTGATATGTAACACTGACAGGTAAATACATTTACATCTTTTGGAATCACATAAAATTATGTGCTTTAAACTATAAAAAGTACTGTCATTTCCCATGATGCCACTAGGACTGTTTGTCTGTCAGAGGTCGGCAACACTGCTCTTGAATGTTTCCTCGTGTAGTTCTTCATGTCCCTCTTAGAAGCTTTCTTCTCTTTATTACCTTTACTCACAAAACATCACATATAATAAACACATATGTGTCCTTAATCATGCCTCATGACATTGAAGCCTCAAAACTGCTCTGTACAAATCACTGACGCTGTCCATGGCGCTTAGCCAATGGTTTTGCTATCTTACGTGTTTGTGATTGTGGTTCTGCTTCTTGTGTTTCTCCCCGTCGGTTTTGTGTTGGATAATATTGTCTAAACTACACAATGTAAAGCCTAAGCTTAATAGGCTTAAGGAAAACACTAACATATTTGTATACATATATGCAAAGTTGGACAGGTGGTAGCTATAGTCCACCAGAGGGAGCCAGAGCATAATGAATCGTTTCACGACTGGAAGCTTAACATCAGTGAAAGTGGTTCAGTACATTAATTTGTCAACAAAAAAAAAAGAAAACTTTTTTTCTTTTTCTTGTTTTCTTTTTGCGAAGAAAACTGTGCATTACAGCAGTAATGCAAAATAAATTAACTTAAATTACTGTTACATTACTTTTATATCTTGTAAACAAGACGCACTGTGTTACAGAAAAATAAAGTAAAAAAAATAGTATTATGAAATATTTATGCTGATTATGCTGAAGAACAAGCAAGGGTGACTGCATATTTTATTAAATTTATAAGCCCCATTTGCTATACACAGATTTTTGTACATTTGAGTAAAAGAAAAGTTTTCTTATGCCTTTTTTTTGATTCAATCAATTGTCATAATTATTTTAAATAGAAACTGATCGAGTGTTGAGACTATCACCCAAAAGTAATTACAGTGCTAACTTGGTAAACTGATGTAGTATGGGGTAACACTTTAGAGTACTGTTCCATCATTACTGAATTAATACACAGGAACAAACTAGTGACGCAATATTAACACTCTAGTAACTACTCTTAACTAACCAACAACTCTAATTAATGAATTTGTAAGTAATAGTTCTTAGTTGAATGTGGTAGTTGAAATACATATTCCTCTGATAACAGATCACTCTAAATTCTAATATGGACTCGTGCATTTTCTGTTAAGCTGCTTTGAAACGATGAGTATTGTGAAAAGCGCTATATATATGTAAATGTGAATTAAATTGAAATTGAATAGTTGACAAATAAATTGTGGAGACAGTTGATCTCGTAAAAAAGAATGTCATCAATTTCGATGCCAATATTACACATGAGGGCTTCTGGAGACAAATGTGCATTGCAAAAACCAAAAAACAATCGCTATAGACTGAAAATTGTATTTCACAAGGTGAGCATTTTTTTATTTCATTGTCTGTCTTCCAAAACATGATTCCTGACTACAAATGATTACAATTCACACACACACACACACACACACACACACACACACACACACACACACACACACACACACACACACACACACACACACACACACACACACACACACACACACCAATATAAAACTTTTTTTGCTGATGATCACCAATAATAAAGGTTGTTATATTGTGTTTACGACACATCATAAAAAAATGCAGCAATGTTATATGTTTACTAGTGTAACGAATCAGAAGGCTGAGAGGGATCCATTTGCAACAAGTTTAATAACAGAAAGGGCAGAATAAAGGAAACACAGGAATGCTTGATGGGGTGCGCTGAAAGCGGAGTCGAACCAGATAGTAGGTAGAGGGCAGGCGACGAACGAGGAGAACCAGGGACAGGCTATAGTTCAGGGCTGGCGGCTGGAATCAGTATCCGGATCAGGCAGAGGGTCGAGAGGCAGGCTGCAGACAATCAGAAGTAGGATAGCGAGGGTCAGAAACAAAGGTTAACTTGATCACAGAAACAGCTCGGACATGCACACATAGAGAGGCAATACTTCGCACAGGACGCTCAGTTAATGAGGCAGATAAAGGCTTGGAGATGAGTAGGAATACAGAACAGGTGACAGGTATTCACAGCGCAAATGATGCATAATAATGGGAAAGTATGCAACCCACTAGAACTCAGGAGAAGACGCTCGTGGTTGAGAGATGGCAGAATCAGGAAGACTGGACGTCGTAACAGAGCCCACCCCCTGCGAGCGACTCCTGGCGTGAGGATGCTGAACCCTCTAATAAAGCGGCGATAAAAGTTTGCGAACCCCAGGAAACGCTACAGTTCCTTCAATGTAGAGGGTTGGGGCCAATTCACCTCAGCTTCTACCTTCCCCTCCTCCATCGCCACGCCTCCCGGACTGTTGATGTAGCCCAAGAATGAGATTGTTTGGTGAAAGTCACACTTCTCGATCTTAGCGTAGAGCTGGTACTGGATGAGCCTCTGAAGCACCGCACGGACGTGCTGGACATCAGCTTCTAACGAATCTGAGTAAACCAGGATGTCGTCGATATAGACGATAACGTGGCGCTGGAGTATGTCTCGAAACACGTCATTAACCCTCTGGGGTCTGAGGTGTTTTTGGGGCCATTGTGATGTTCTGACATGCCTTTACATTTGTGTTTTTTCAGTTATTTATAAACATGTTAATGGCAAAGGTGTAAATTCACTCTATATAGCACAAACAGGGCTACCATAATATGTGAGTAACATAAATGTACATGTTTGAATTTTTGAGAGAATATTGTTTATGCGTGGTTATTGAAAAACTAAAAAATAAAGCTTTAAAGTTTAAGGCCACAAAACACATATTAAATATCTGTCCACAAGACTTTTGACTAATGGATGTTGTTGCCTAGAGTTTTTGCTTCAAAATGTTCTGAAAATCATCCTGCATTATCATTCACATAAAACAATAGATTGTTTTAAATTGTGAAAAACATTTTTTTGTTTGGGAAGTCAATGTGCAGATGGGCGTGAACGGCCCAACCCCCTCATGAATAATTAGGCAGTTCTCACCTGAGCAGACTGCATACTAATGAGCAGACTGCATACTAATGAGCCTTTCACTCAAGGGTGTCACACAAGAAAGAATGCAAGGACAATATATATAAAAAAATATACATACCTACATACATACATACATACATACACACACACACACACACATATATATATATATATATATATATATATATAGGCTATATGGGCCATTCTACAGAATTGGTTCAAAACATCTTGAAAAGAAAATGTTCTTTTTCCATATATGTCTTATAAAGTATTATTTTTTAAAGTAGGCCAACACATTTTATTATCATAGGTATTTCAAAGTTAAGGATTCATTATTTTGATATAGCTTGCATTAGAACAAACACTATAACAGTTGATTAGTTTATTTGTGACTAAACATAGCCTACTAGCAGTATATATTTAACATATGAGCAGAAACTGTCTAACAAAAGCTTATTTGATGTCTATTTTATAAAACTTTATAAACTATCCAAAACTAGTGAACGAAATGTTGTCATTACAGACACTATATCGCGATTAGAAGAAATCTCAGTAGGCTATATATAGTTTGGATGTGTTCATGTAAAAATAACATTTACTAATGTAGGAGCGAGAGTGAATGAACGGCACAGATGCGATGGACAGCTGTAGTAACATCGCGCGCGCGTCTGGGCCATTCATTCATTCACACACAGACACGCAATTCTTATTTAAACAGTCTGTGCAGTTTACGTACACTGTACAATAACGCGATTAGAACAAAGCACTTAAGAATAAAAAACTTACTTCATCAGCTGAATCCGCGGTCCTTATTCTGAGCACTTCTGAGGTAACTTTTCCAAGATTATTAAGATAACAGCGCAGCAAGACGAGGTAAGTAGCCTACAAGATTCTTATTAAACTGGATGTTTTATCCAGCTGATGTGGGCGTTAACCGTTTGCATGGCTTGCCTCAGATCATTTGCGTTTGAATAGCGCGCGTCCTCCGTGGGCGTGTCAGATTAACGCGTAATTAAGTGTAATGAGCTGGGGGGAAAAATACTGACATACTCTCTTTTCATACAGATTACATAAACTGAGAATATTTGTTTTTTATATAAATTACTTCATTGAAAAGAAGAGAATTCAAGGTTCATAAAGAAAAAACTCTCTTGCCTGTATGACAAGTATTTGCGGAGTTATAGTTAATTTTCAGACGCGATTCAGAATGGACTGCACTGACAGAGAGAAGGCAAAACTCGCATCATGTTTGTTTTTCTTTATTTGACAAAAAGCACAACAATTTGTTTTTATTTTGCACTCATAAGAAAAAAAGCAAGACTATCGCGCGGGCCTCAGAGGGTTAATGAAGGATTGGAACACTGCAGGACTGTTGGAGAGCCCGAACGGCATGACCAAGTATTCGTAGTGCCCTGTACACGTTGAAAAAGCTGTCTTCCACTCATCCCCTTCGCAAATTCGGACCAGATTGTAAGCATTCCGCAGGTCCAGCTTGGTATAGTACCTCGCTTTGTGGAGCAGCTCCAGGGCAGCTGGTACCAGGGGCAGTGGGTAGCGAAACTAAACGGTACAATCATTGAGCGCTCTGTAATCAATACATGGCCGGAGTCCTCCATCCTTCTTCTGGACGAAGAAAAAGCCGGTGGATGCGGGAGATGTGGATGGCCGAATGAAACCCTTGGCGAGCTCCTCGTCAATATATTTCTGCATGGCTTCAGGCTCGGACTGGGACAGAGGGAAGATGCACCCCTTAGGAGGCGTAGCGTCTAGCAGGAAGTCAATGGCGCAATCATAAGAGCGATGGAGCAGTAGTTTAGTGGCTTTAGATTTGCTGAAGGCCTCCGATAAGTCGTGGTACTCAGTTGGCAGGCGATTCAACACGGTGTCGACAGGGAACTCCTGGATGCTCCTTAAAGTAAGAGGTTGAACCGGGGACAGGCAGTTGGCAAAGCAGTTTCTTCCCCAGCTAATGATCTGACCGGAGGTCCATTGCAGGAGTGGATCATGCTTACGGAGCCAGGGTAACCCCAAAATCACAGGAGTGTGAGGAGCTTGAAGGATATAAAACTGAATCAATTCGTTGTGTAGTAGGCCGGTGCGCATGTGCAGTTCCTGAGACAGGTGAGAGACGTGGCCGGTACCCAGCGGTCCACCATCAACAGCCTCGACAGAAAGGGGAGAAGTGCAAGGAATTAATGTAATTTTGTGAAATTTAATAAATTCCTGAGACATGAAATTCCCAGCCGCGCCTGAATCCAACAGGGCAGACGTGGCGACAGATTTACCATTGAAAGATAATTCAATAGGAACTACTACACATGATTTCGGATTTAAACAATCAAGAGATAAACTCACCGCAGCACTCTCTCCTTTAGTAGATCGATGAGGGCAGTTCAGACGAAAATGACCGGCCTCGCCACAGTATAAGCATAGCCTCCGGGATCTGCGACGTTCTTTCTCCTCTTCTGTTAAATGGAAAGAGTTAATTTGCATGGGTTCACTTGAATCCGTAGGTATGGGACTGAGGTACTGTGGCACAGGAAATCCGTGAGAGGAAGTAACGGAGCGCATGCCAGCGCGACGTGAGCGCATAAGGTTGTCAATCTGAATGGCGAGTAGAGCGAACTGGTTGAAATCCCTTCCCTCATCGCGGCAAGCCAGCTCAGCCTGTAACTCGTGACTCAACCCACGCCAGAAAATCACCTTAAGAGAGTTATTAGTCCGGTTAGTTTGCGCGGCGAGAGTGAGAAATTCAAGTGCATACTCAGCGGCTGTATTGCGTCCTTGTGAAAGCTCTAGTAGCAGATCCTCCGCTCCCTTCCCGCCTTTGAAGTGTTCGAAGACGGCTCGGGATTCCTGAAGAAACTCGTCGTATGAGCGGAAAGCAGATCCAACCGTTCTCCATACTGCTGTCATCAAGTCCAAAGCACGGCCGGTCAGCAGGGAGGAGACGAAGGAGATTGTGTCGATGTCCGACGGATGGGTTGAAGACTGCTGGCTCCGAAACAGAGAGCATTGAAGGATGAATCCCTTGCATTTACCTGGATTACCGTCAAACTTCTCAGGTAACACGAGTCGAGGGCTTGCGGCGGTCGGAAGATGAGACATAGGCGCAGGAGACAGAGAAGCTGACTCGGACGAGGCATCTGTCTGAAGAAGAGTTTCGTAGAGCTTGTATAGCCTTCACCAGTTCTTCCGTTACCACTGTGAGACGTGTCAGCTGATGGTGATGAGAAGCCAGTTGTGAAGCTTGTGCGCTGATTGCCGTGGAAAATGCGGACATAGTTGCTGGATCCTCGTGTGGCGAAGTATTCTGTAACGAAGCAGAAGGCTGAGACGGATCCATTTGCAACAAGTTTAATAACAGAAAGGGCAGAATAAAGGAAACACAGGAATGCTTGATGGGGTGCGCTGAAAGCGGAGTCGAACCAGATAGTAGGTAGGAGGCAGGCAACGAACGAGGAGAACCAGGACAGGCTATAGTTCAGGGCTGGCGGCTGGAATCAGTATCCGGATCAGGCAGAGGGTCGAGAGGCAGGCTGCAGACAATCAGAAGTAGGATAGCGAGGGTCAGAAACAAAGGTTAACTTGATCACAGAAACAGCTCGGACATGCACACATAGAGAGGCAATACTTCGCACAGGACGCTCAGTTAATGAGGCAGATAAAGGCTTGGAGATGAGTAGGAATACAGAACAGGTGACAGGTATTCACAGTGCAAATGATGCATACTAATGGGAAAGTATGCAACCCACTAGAACTCAGGAGAAGGCGCTCGTGGTTGAGAGATGGCACAATCAGGAAGACTGGACGTCGTAACAACTAGGCTTTATATATTTTTTTCAATATCATAGACACAGTCACAGCTAAACCTAACATCCCCTTATTTGTACTTTTTAAAATGTTTACATTTTGAGATTCATTTTAAACACCATGATTATAAACTTTGTCAAAAAAGCTCCAGCAGAATATTCCCCATCTCCATTGCCGTCTCAGGCCAGTGAAACTGCTGCTGAAGATCAGGGGAGTCTCCTAAGCAAGTTAGTCATTGCTGTTGTATTTACATCTGTTTCATGTAATAATAATCTCGATTGTTTACACACATTTTCTGAAAGCATGCCTTCTACTCTCAGAACTCTACACACACATCAAAAAACACACACAATGAGCAAAACCCCTCAATTCTGCAAAATTAAACTTTACATTCAAAACAATGTTATTTCTTCTCAAAATGGTATTTTGTTTTCAAATGACACACACAAGACATCATATGAATAGACATTTATAAGAACCAGTTGAACACTGATGTTCTCAATGTAAAACACTATGATGAATGGAAAACACTTCTTCTCCATTCATCATAATGACTTAGGCCTTTTTTTGGTTCAGTGTTACACTTACTACAGACAGTACATACATAAGAGTGTTGTAAAATATTTGAGAATATTATTTTTATACAGGCAATACTGTACAACTTTACTCATTGAGTACTCTATTGATATGCAGTACTGCAATTTTCTAGTGAGAATAGATTTCTTATCTATTCTCATTTCGGAAAGTCCGGATGATGGATGCTACAGTGTACCTGCTCAAATTTGTCAGAACTCTTTGCTTAGCCTCCCTCATTGTTAGACCATGGTTGACCAAAATGGCTTAGATCTCATCAGAGATTACGGTCCTTGGCCTTCCTCGTCCCCGTCCTACTCTTACTCACTCCTCTGGCTCTGCCTCTGTTTCCAATGTTAGCATCCATTGCTCCAAAACAGAAGAGCTCACATGTTGCCCTTTTACGTGATGAGTCAGTGTGCATATTTGAATGGCAGTGTGTTCCTTGTGTAAACAAGAGATGTTCTGCATGAAATTTGGGCCAAATGCAGAGAATCGTGTGTAGTGTTTTGGGAAAAAGTGTTTTAGAACTGCAATTTAAGTGTAAAGCAGGAATTGTGCTTGTAGTTTAGCAGAATTGGTTCAGGGGGTTGTTGCATGAGTTACATGTTGTGGTCATTGTGTCTCAAGTACCAGTATTTGTGTGTAAACAATTGAGAAAAACTGTAATAATAAAAAGAAAGTGTTTTATTTGAAAAAAGAATAATACATTAATTTTTACAATATTCCTTTTTATTTTGTATGTTAGAATTACAATATGGGAAAAATAAGTATTTTTCCGGGTTCAGGTTTGACTTTAATACATTATTGTGTAATGGAATAAGGGCATATTCATACAAAAAATAGCATGGACCAGTAAACAGTCCAAATGTGTCCCCCAAATAAACAGCACCAGAAAAATAAATAAACTGTTACAATACTGTCACGATTTACCTGTCACCTCTGCACTACAGTTCCCAGAATCCTTCCTGCTTCCCACCTGCACACACTTCTCAACCATACACATCCACAAACATTCACCCTCATTAGCTCCAGTCCATTCAGGCTTGCTCCACACACTCATCTGGGTCTGGCCTAAGACTAGAACCCTCGGATGAACTGGATGATTCACTTACCTGAGCTACTTACCTCTGTGATAGTAACCTGGACTACTTTATTTGTATGATTATCAAGAAATAAAGCTTCAACTTCGTACGTTCCCAAACAGCACAGCATTGACGACTTTATGAAATTATTTACTTGCAAGATTGATCAAATTAGAGAGAAAATTATAACTATGAAACCGTCTACTACAATATCGCACATCATGCTTTGTAGTGTCCATGAGGAAAAATTCCATTCATTCATTGTTATAGGAGATGTAGAATTGTATAAACTCGTTAAATAATCTAAATCAGTGATTCTCAACCGGTGGGCCGCGGCCCACTAGTGGGCCTCGGAGCGCCATCTGGTGGGCCGTGTAGGCAGTGGTAAAATACAGACAATTTTTTTTATATTTATATTTTTTAATTGACAAATCTTGTTATTTTCTGATTATCTAATTGTTATGAATTTATTTGATCAAAAACACTCAAGTCAAGATGCATTATCTAAAAGCTAATTTATGTTTAAATGTCGCAACACCAAACGTCACAACGTCAGATTGAAAGTTCGTTCAAAAAGATGCAGTAACATTACGTTATATATGGATCGTTTTTTGAAAAGAAAAGCAGATGCAGGAGACAGACCTGTGCAAGCAAAGGCTTCGAAGTGTGTGGTGAGAAAGTACAACGCTGAATACATTAAATTTGGTTTTATAAGTGCAGGTACTGAGACTAAGCCTAAGGCGCAGTGTGTCGAATGTGGAGAAATTTGTCAAATGAGGCGCTAAAAGCATCAAAGCTGCAGAGACATTTGAACTCAAAACACCCGGGCTGTGTTGGGAAGCCAAAAGAATATTTTCTAAGGAAAAAAGATGGGCTTCAGGCTCAACAAAAAGTCATAACATCGTTATCAACTCAATCAAAAGTCACATTGAAAGCTAGCTATATGGTTGCCGCTCGTGTTGCTCGTAGTAAGAAAGCATTTACTATCGCCGAGGAACTTTTGCCAAGTGCTGTGGATATGTGTAGAGAGTTACTGGGTGATACAGCTGCAACCAAAATTCAGTCAATACCACTTTCCGATGACACCGTGGCTAGACGAATTGTTGACATGAGTGATGACATTGAGTGCCAACTCGCGGAACGAATAAAGGCAAGCCCTTATTTTGCCATACAGCTGGACGAGTCGACGGACATAAGCAACGCCGCGTTACTGTTAGTTTTTGTCCGATATTGCATGGACAGTAATCTTTGTGAAGATCTGCTATTTTGCAAAGAACTTCCAACGAGAACAGCGGCAGATAATGTCATGCACTGCCTTGATGAGTACTTCACTGAAAAAGGTCTTGATTGGAAATACTGCTCAGGTATTTGCACAGACGGCGCGGCTGCTATGACGGGAAAACACAGCGGTGTTGTTAAATCCAAGAGCGAGCACCAGAAGCAAAGTGGACGCATTGTTTCTTGCACAGAGAAAGTCTAGCAACAAATCAGATGTCACTAGAACTGCATGAGGTCATGAACATTGCTGTGAAAACTGTTAACTATATTAAGAAAAATGCACTCAACTCAAGGTGTTTTGCAGCTCTGTGTGAACGTCTTTATGCTGATCATTTGCAGCTCTTGTACCACAGTGAAATAAGGTGGCTTTCAAGAGGATGTGTGCTTAATCGTCTTTTTGAACTGAGAAAAGAAGTGCACACATTTCTGGAAGAGCAACGCTCCCCTCTTGCTGAGCATTACACTGATGATAAATTTTGTGCAAAACTGGCCTACTTATCTGATATATTTGATCAGTTAAATCAGCTGAATGTATCAATGCAAGGCAGAAACAGCACAGTGTTTTTGGTTTCTGACAAAATTGAGGGATTCAAGAAAAAACTCATTCTTTGGAATAGAAGAATCAAGGAGGGACGATTTGACATGTTTCCACATCTGAGTGAAACTTTGGAAGCCTCTTCTCATGTGCACATATCAAGTGTTATAACCCAGCACTTGTCTCAATTGTCTCAAAAGTTTGCTGACTACTTCCCAGAGGACCCTCGACATGGAAACCTTTGGATTTTGGACCCATTCTCTGTGGATCCTGCTTCAGAAGACATGGCTCTTTCCACTGTATTGGAAAATGAACTAATGGAACTATCAGCTGACAGTAGCCTAAAACTTCAACTCGCACAAGTTGACCTTGCTTCATTTTGGCTACTGGCTGCAAGTGAATATCCCTCTCTGTCAAAGCGAGCAATCAAATTCCTATTGCCTTTCACCACCACATACTTATGTGAGTCAGGGTTCTCCACTGTGACTATCACAAAATCAAAAGCAAGGAGCAAACTGAAAGCTACTTTGAATGCTACTCTCCGTGTCAGTCTCTCACCCATTTCACCAAGACTAGATTTTATTATCTCCAAGAAGCAAGCCCAAGTGTCTCACTGAGGGTATGGAGAATATGAATTTTGTAGCAAGGTGTCTCAGTATATATGTTTTTTCTCATGTGAACTACTCCAAAAACCTGCTCATGTAAATACTGTATATTAATGTGTTGGGATTTATGAATAGTCCTAGACCTAGAGTGGTTGTTGATGAAAACTGTTTTTGACATGTGACACACCTGTTAGACTTCCTCATTTTTGGATATGTGGGAAGGAGTATAAGAAACATGTCCAGTTTTTCTCTAGTTGAATTGTAAAAATAATATAAATAATACATGTAACATTTACGTAATGTTTGTTTATGTAAGATTATTTTAAACATGCCCATATTGCTAATTGTATTTGATAAAATACACGTACAGTATAAATTGGGGTGAATTAACTGTTGAACATTTCTGCTAATGAATAGAGAATGTTCCCCTCTTGAGTGTCTGACCTGTTGTTACAGGTATATTAGCCTGGATGTGAGGATGTATTATTAATTCATTTGTTAAAAGAATGTTCCCCTTGTGTGTCTGACCCAGTCATTGGTCTGATCTGCCCTGTTAATGTTACAGGAATGAATGGTTACTGAGTAAACCTGCCAAGTCTTTTTTTATACAAGGACAGTTTTCATCTATAGTTGACTTGACCGCTACAGTGGCATAACAGATTAACAGCAGAGTATATCATTGTACTTTTTGAATTTTCTTTTATTCTGTGTTTATACTATCATATTTGGAAAGGTGGTCCTTGGAATGTTTTTAAACAGCCATTGGTGGGCCATGAGTTGCAAAAGGCTGAGAACCCCTGATCTAAATCAACATGTGTGGTCTTGGTGTGTGTGGTGCAATCTTACCTGGCCTTGGACAGTTCTTCATCATCTTCTCAGTTGGTGTTTGCTGATATACTCACCGTGTGCACTCAATAAACTGCATTAACACCGTTGACCCATCACAGAGGATCATGATGGGTAACCGCATACCTTTTCTTCCAAAGCACCTTGCCACATCAGTTTGAAACGCCTCTAGAAAATAACTGTGGCTGTGGTGTGGTCACAGGTAAGATACGTGACAACAGTTAAAGGGGATGAGTTTTGTGGGGATTCCTAACCACCAACTCATAAACATAGAAAGGAGGAGAGCCCTTCTCTTTCCGCATGATGCTGTGGTCGCATTGAGAAAAACTATGTCCTCCCGGCATCGCTCCTGATAAATTTCAATACCCCTGTGTGACCAAAGTAGAACCCCTTTTTGGGTGTAGCATTATTTTTTGGAGGACCTCATCAGGACTGTCTTTTTTCTTTACGAGCATTATCTGAAGACTTATAATTTCATTGCTGTGCTGTCGGCTTCTCTGACATGTTTTCCACCATATCGTTTTAAACAGCCATTGGTGGGCCATGAGTTGCAAAAGGCTGAGAACCCCTGATCTAAATCAACATGTGTGGTCTTGGTGTGTGTGGTGCAATCTTACCTTGCCTTGGACAGTTCTTCATCATCTTCTCAGTTGGTGTTTGCTGATATACTCACCGTGTGCACTCAATAAACTGATAATAAACTGTTTATTTGTGAAATAATCAACCTTTCCCTGACAAGTACAGCGTCTAATTAGACACACTGCACATTTTAGAGTGGCCTTTTATTGTAGCCAGCCTAAGGCACACCTGTGCAATAATCATGCTGTGTAATCAGCATCTTGATATGCCACACCTGTGAGGTGGATGGATTATCTCGGCAAAGGAGAAGTGCTCACTAACACAGATTTAGACAGGTTTGTGAACAATATTTGAGAGATATAGGCCTTTTGTGTACATAGAAAAAGTCTTAGAATTGGGGCAAAAACAAACGTGTTGCGTTTAAAAATTTTGTACAGTGTAGTTTAGTGTAAAAAAATCTTTACAGACATCTATTGCATACATGTTGTATTTTTTTCATTAGGGGTCCATGAGTAATCCCTCTGATGAAGATGAATTTATTAAAATCAGCTTACCAAAGAACCCATCATTATTTTTCATTGAAAGGAATGAGTGGGAAAAACTGAAGTAACATAGAAAAAAAAGAAACTTTAAAGGACTCCAGTGTACCAACGTAATTGCAAAAGGACTGAGGACCATACACCCGTACTGCTCCATCTCTTTTAAAAGGCACAGACTGAAGGGTTTAGGTTTGATACAAGCAAGGGCTGAATTCTCGTGTCTTGTGTCTCGAGGTTTGCCCTGTCACCGTAACAGTTACTGTGGAAAGTGAAGAGGACCTCAAGGCTACAGTAGAATACAGAGTAGAGAACAGAGTAAAGGGGAACAGAGCATTCACAATTTCACCCAATTAAAAAGAAGACCTGTTAGAGCACATGACAGAAACACATTGGGCCAAGAATTACAAAGACAACTACCACGGGTCATGTTTCTTGACAAATTATACAAAATCCCTGAAGATGAAATGGAGTCTGGCTGTAGGGATGAGTCTCCAATTCACAATGTCCTTAAAACGATATGGTGGAAAACATGTCAGAGAAGCCGACAGCACAGCAATGAAATTATAAGTCTTCAGATAATGCTCGTAAAGAAAAAAGACAGTCCTGATGAGGTCCTCCAAAAAATAATGCTACACCCAAAAAGGGGTTCTACTTTGGTCACACAGGGGTATTGAAATTTATCAGGAGCGATGCCGGGAGGACATAGTTTTTCTCAATGCGACCACAGCATCATGCGGAAAGAGAAGGGCTCTCCTCCTTTCTATGTTTATGAGTTGGTGGTTAGGAATCCCCACAAAACTCATCCCCTTTAACTGTTGTCACGTATCTTACCTGTGACCACACCACAGCCACAGTTATTTTCTAGAGGCGTTTAAAACTGATGTGGCAAGGTGCTTTGGAAGAAAAGGTATGCGGTTACCCATCATGATCCTCTGTGATGGGTCAACGGTGTTAATGCAGGCTATATGCCTGTCATTCGCCAAGAAAAATCTACAAGACACCATTAACCACTACTTCAACATTGCTAGTGGTAAAGGAACAAAATACGATTTTGAGGTGCCCATTCTTCACCATTGCCTACACTGTAAAAAGTGAATATGGGTGTAAGTTGGATTACTAGAACTATTTGAGTCTATTTACTTCGTATTTCTGCTTTCCTAATCGTAATTGATTATTGTACACTCATTCAACTTGAACGCATAGAAATTCACCAACACTCAAGTATCTCACTTTCACCCAAAGTGTAATTTCCCTTTAAGGACCCCCGCGTCAGACGTTTTTTTTTCTGACGTCATGACGCACGAGCCTTTCTGGAACTTCTGCTCAACCGCCATTTTCTTTTTCTCTCAGCACTCGGATGAATAAGGTAGGTTGGAAGTTTGTTTTAATTGATATACTCGAATATGCAACTTTTGGACGTGTGTTTTAGTTGTTTATGAGTTAATTAATGTAGTTTGTGAACATGAATACTAACGAAATCGTAAATAACCGAATTTCTGAACTTACGTTTGCGAAATAGCGTTACTGAATATGTTCTATGTAACGTTATACAGGATGTTGTATTTATTCGTTTGTTTTATAAAAATGTTCATTTTGGATCTTGAGAGTATGTGTATAAATTATATATTTTTAATTGATGCCTCCTTAACAGTCTGCCGCGCGAGCTATTGTAAATGCTTTGGGCGGGAAGTGCTCGGGGAGCGGGACAAAATGCTCGAATTTGAATTCCTGCAGTATAATATTGAGTTAGCTTTTAAAGTAATGTTTGCCTGTTCTTTTATTTGTCTTTGAAACGTTAGCTCTGATTTATTCATCGACTTTTTTTCGCCTAAAATGATGTTGAAAGTCTGTGGTAAAAGTCATTGGGTTCGTCTCAGTCAGCTCCCTAGTTAAGTAATCAGCACTGATCAGGGAGTCAGCCCATTGACGTATTCCCTGATCAGTGCCCTGACTAACTATGAACTAACGTTAAGGAGATGTTCTTGGAGATGGGTCGCACACCGGACGAGAAGGTGTCCGGTGTGCGACCCCCTTAACGCTAGCTTCATTTGCCTAGCTCGAGGTGTTTCATCCAGGAAAAAATTCAGGGTTTTCTTTAGTAGAAAATTATGATTTTCGTAGAAATAGTTGTATTTTCACAACTAATTAATTACTTGACCTGTAGCAAACCATTTTCTACCACGTAAGTTAAATACTACAACATTTTCTCCCCTTAGGACCGAAAGCTTTTTTCATGTTTGACGACTGAGAACGACACTTTGCTATAACATTACATGGTAAGTAATTTCTATTAATTTATGTAATTTCTAATTTCTTCTATAATTGATAATAGATAAGATGAATTACTAATGTTGAATAATGTTTTGAATAAATTCCATCTAATGATGTCTAATGTTATTGGCTTGCGTTTTATCCTAATTAAGAATTGTCCAACTAAAATTGGCATTAACTCACCCTTATGACATCCCGAATGCATGTGCCTTTTTTGATTTTCAGAAATCTCTTTTCAAAAGAAATCTCTTTTGAAGCTCAAAATGATTATGACGTGACATGTATTGTGCATGTAAAAGGTACACAAGCACTGGCTGATTTAATAAGAAAAAGACCAAATTTAAACAGTGTTTGTGCCCTTATTATATAAATAATTGTCATCTTCTGAGCCTACTTATCCCAGATTTCTTCTTTCCAGTTTAGCTTGCCAATAATATATCACCTTAAAATACTGTACCCATAGAGAGCGTTATGGTGTTGCCAGGAACGTTTATATATTATAATATACAATTATTTATTACAGATAATTATAAATTATGTCCTTTGGTAAAATGGGACCTGTCTGAATAAAACTTAAAGGTCCTTGTCTTTTCTTCTTTTTTTTTTTCAAAACATTCACATTCAAAACTGTTCAACATTCACGTGCATTGGGCCTCATTCATGAAACTTTTGTATATATATTTGCATATATATATTTGAGTAATTTGCGTGTAAAATGGACCTTCCTGAAAACTCTTGGATTCGCAAATGCTTCGTAGACATTAGATTTGATTGTTAAATGTGTATGTTAATGAATTCCAATCCTTCGTAAATCCGGCGTGCACGCACTCTCGTTCACGATTAGCATAATCTCCGTCTATGAATTACAACTATGTAAATTATGTGTCCAGGAATGCTGTGGGGATCTCCTGGACTCCCTTCTTAGGTTTGATACTCTTATATTGCATAATGTCGAGCTCATGCCCGATTTTGACTCGCCAACAACTGCCCAAAATCATAGGCAAATCGGTGCTTGATCACGCAGTGTGAATGATCAAAGATGCGATCTTAGAGAATCGCAGGTGAGTCGCTGACGCCTGTGAGATATTTTGCATGCTAAATATCTGGACCTGTCTGCGATTCAAAAAAATGACATTGGCGATGACCTACAGCCAATAAGAGAGCAAGATACAGGGCAGTGTGAGGTTCAGGGAGGAGATATAGACCAGAATATCAGTATTTTAATAGATTTACAATTATATCAAGCAGAAATAAAGCAAAGGTGACTTTTTTCTTCAGTAGAACAGTAAAGACGTTTTTTTTTTTTAGCTAAAACTGGTCCATGATTTATATAATGCAAGTCAAAAAGAGTCACCAAAAAAAACATACAGGCAAAACAAAATTAATACCAGTCCTGACGATTCATTGAGGCTTAAGGTTCATTGAAGCGAAACAATCGTTCTATGCAAAAAACATGGCATTGTTGCTTGTTAATAATGTTCAGTTTCTTGCACAGACTGATCGTTTCAGTTCATAAGACCTCGATGTATTGTCAGGAGCCAAGGGTATACTTTTTTTTGTTGTTTTTTTTTTACCCTAAAAGTGATGTTAGCCGTTGACTTGCATTATATGAATCACAGAGGACTACGGTTTCAGCTAAAATACTGCTATACTGAAGAAAGAAATATTCTATTTTGAATGGTAACGTAGACATCACTGTTTATATCTGAATAATGATTTTTGTATATTTCTGTGATTGTATATACTTTGGCCAGTCATTAATACAAACTTTTATAGTTTTGTAAATGTTTATATTTTCTTGTCCTTTGCTATCCTCAGCGAAATCTAAATCTCTATTACAGATTACTCAGAATTCTAAAAATAAGAAAAATAATCACAATTGCTTTTTCACAGACTGAAAACATTCATACAAAAAGAGAGTGTGTCCTGAAGGCCCTCATCGTTTTCCTGGGGGAAAATCCTCAAGACCTCATCAAGGAGTACCTTGTAAGCTGAAATTCCGCATATTCTATTTTGATTTTATTTTTCAGAAAGTTTAAATTTGTGTTTTGTAGTTATGAACGAAAAATGTATTTTTTTTTTTTATGTACACAACTTTAGGAGAACCAGCGAGATGATTGCGAGGGTGAGCTGGAGCAGCTCACCATGGCGGTGTATGTTATTCGGAAGGAGGGGGGAGAACATCACGAACCACCGGCTGACATAGGTGTCGTCATCGAGGGTGTTAAAGTTTTGAATAAACTGCCTTCGTTCACATCAGCTTGTGCCTTGCTTCCCGGGATGATATACATCATGAATCTGGCTTACCCAAAACCACTTCGTTTTACTTTCGAGGTATTCCAGAAAGTTCTCTTGCAGCTTGATCAGCACAAGATGTCACCAAAAGTTCAAAGTCTTTTTAGTAGACTACAGTGAACTCTTGCAGTAATGTTTGAATGTGCATATAGTCTGTGTTTGAAAGAATGTCTCCGTTTTTAGTTGGATGTTTCACTTCTTATCTTATGTTTGCAGACTATCCATTTGTTCATTAATATGTCTAGTATGAATGTGTAGTATGGATGTTCGAATCTGAGATTGGTTCACTTTAAATTTAGGGCATTAACTGTAAGCTGTTCTAAAGCACTTCTCATACACTTGGTTCTATTTTAAGAAAATGTTAAAGGGATAGTTCACCCAAAAATGGTTCAAGTTGTTCCAAACCTGCATGAGTTTCTTTCTTCTGCTGAACACAAAAGAAGATTTTTGAGGTTTGGAACAACTTGAACCATTTTTGGGTGAACTATCCTTTAATTGTTTTTAGGTGGCTCATTTAAGGGTATAACCACTGTTTTTATATTTATTTTTTATAAATGTATTAGTGGCTCAGTTTTGAGCATATGCAGTGCAAAGACAACTTTGCAAAATTACTGTAATGGAATGGATGTTAAGTGTCAGTAAATGAAATTTCATTGGCACAACAAATATGAACAATTCGTAATGATTTCTCAAAGTTTGTAATATGGAAAATACTGATGGTGTATAAAATGAATTAATGTTAATAAATATTTCTAAAGCAATTTCAGTCTTGTGTGATTGACCTAGTGAAATTAAGTTGAGAAAATATAATAATTTAAGTTGAGAAAACGTAATTTTTTTAGGTGTTACCAATTGAAGTCATTTTTTTAAGTTGATCCAACTAGGAAAAATCAATACATTTAAGTTGGAATGCAGTGAAATTAAGTCAGACTAATGTAAATAATAGGATTGAATGAACTCAAATAATATAAGTGTGATTGACTTAGTGAAATTAAGTTGATAAAACGTGATAATTTA
Source organism: Meda fulgida (assembly GCA_030578275.1). Lineage (NCBI taxonomy): Eukaryota > Metazoa > Chordata > Actinopteri > Cypriniformes > Leuciscidae > Meda > Meda fulgida. The sequence continues at coordinate 1,939,353 of CM060630.1, read as the reverse complement.
AGTCGAGAAAACTTAATTTTTTTAGGTGTTACCAATTGAAGTATTTTTTTTAGGTTGATCCAACTGTTCACTTTTTACAGTGTAAGCCATACATTAACAAAATACTGTTCGGGACATTACTTTTTTAGTGACAATTGCAAAGTGTCTGAAAAACTTCATACAGACTCTATGTGATGAATTACCTTTTATTAATCTGCTAGACCGAAAAACACAACAGCAACATCTGTTTTCCTCATACCAAAACATAAGATACTGCCAATGTGACCAATGTAAACTGACCAATGTGAACTGTTTTTTACAAAATACACACTTTAGAAGTCTCTTAGCAGTCTGGCTTCAGAAAAGTTTTGCAATTTAATTTAATGTCATAATGTTACTCGTACACATACCTAATTATTCTATTACATTCATAGTGAACCAAACCACTACCATCTGGCCATGCATGTATTTGGTTCCCTCACACCTGCAAAAGATGACACAAGATGACATGAATAAAACTGAGTACTGAATACTTCTCAAGTCCATCCTGTGGGCCAATATCGAGAAATACTTTAAAACCTGCAGTCTTGGAAGAACAGGGAATACATTGGATGTGACTACCAAGTCCAAAAGTGATGCTGAGGACTAGAAGGTAAATGTCAAATCTAGTTTTACATTGTAACATTTATGGTTTTATTTACACAAAGATGTGAAGGAATAATGTTCAAGTAAATGTACTGTAAAGAAACAGTAATGAAGTGAAATTGTACTTAGATAAATGCCTTAGAGAGAGTCAGGGAGTCATTTTGGCCCAGACCGGCCCACCACCACATAAGATCACAAATACCACCTGTGGGAGCTATTAGCTATGGTTGATGTTGTGGTGTGGTCTACACTAGAGGTAGTGTGCTTGTGCTACAGTAGCCAATGTCACGGGTGGCACAGGCGCGCCAGCTGATTAATTCACAGGTGTAGCCAGGGGAAGGAGGCTAGGGTGGCGGGGAGATCACACGGTTTTTACCGCTGGCACGCCACAGCTAGATTAGCCCTCACGTTTGCATATATTCTGAACTCTGTAAACTCTGAACTCTTTCTATTAAATGGGAATACCACCCAAAGACGCTAAACGTTGTGGACTTCAAATTCATCCGAAATGGATAGATAGCGCGTCAAAAACAGGATCTAGCCCTCACCCTGCCGAGTGTCTGATTTGTGTTAAGACAGTCACTACACAAGTAAAAACCCCGATCTCGCTGAGATGTCTTGGAGGAAGAACAAATGAAAATCTGGTCTCGTTTGGATACGTTGGAAGTTGGACAACAACTGGATTTCGCTGGAATACTTTGGAAGTTGAACAAGCAAATGGATTACTTTATCGAGCTTGAAATTGCAGCATGGTAAAGCTATAAACTGGGTCATCCATCGCCAATCCTAAGGTAGGATAAATCTTTTTATCATTGACCGGCAAAGGAAAACGTCTCGGGTTATGACTATAACCCTTGTTCCCTGAGAAGGGAACGAGACACTGCGTCGAGATCGACACTTTGGGGACGCTCCCTAAGCGTGCGCCTCTGAAGTATGAATAAAACTAATCCAATCCTGATTGGTGTTGCGTCGTGACGTAACATGTGACGGCATACCCGGAAGTATAAAAGTGACGCTGTCACAACACACACTAGCCTCGCGATGAAGCAAGACGCTCAAAGGCCTCGAGGGGCGTGGCAGAACGACGCAGTGTCTCGTTCCCTTCTCAGGGAACAAGGGTTATAGTCATAACCCGAGACGTTCCCTTTCGAGGGAACTCAACACTGCGTCGAGATCGACACTTTGGGGAACGAGTGCCCACTAGGCCACGCACCGAATAGGCCTGTCCCGGAGTGAAACTGTCTAGGCACTCAGCAAGGACTGAGCACGTGTGCGCCAGGCGTACTTGGAAGGTGGAGACTGTAGAACCTGATAAAAGTATGCGGAGTAGCCCAACCGGCTGCCTCGCAGATCTCCTGTAGAGGTACTCCCGAAAGAAGGGCCCTAGAAGAAGCCATGCTTCTAGTTGAGTGGGCCCTGACGGCTAAAGGTGAAGGCAAACCGCGCACCTTGTAAGCCGCAGTAATAGCCTGGACTATCCAATTACTAATAGTCTGCTTAGATGCCGGGAGCCCCTTCTTAGGTGACCCAAAACATACTAATAACTGGTCCGACCTTCTCCAAGAAGAGGACCTCTCAAGGTACACGCTCAAAGCTCTGACGGGGCAGAGCAAATGAAGCTTCTCTTCTTCTGCCGACACATGAGGTGGAGGATGGAATGCCTGAAGGACTACAGACCGAGCTGTGTTCGAAGGAACCTTAGGCACGTAGCCCGGACTCGGGTGCAGAAAGGCCTTTACTCTGCCAGGGGCAAACTCCAAGCAAGCTGGTGTTACCGCCAGGGCTTGGAGATCTCCCACCCTCTTAAGTGAGGTAATGGCCAAGAGAAAAACCATTTTCTGCGTTAAATCCCTAGGCGAAGCCGACTCTAGAGGTTCGAAAGGGGCCAGGGATAACCCTTCCAGAACTATAGCCAGGTCCCAAGCAGGAACTCTAGACCTGGTTGCCGGCCTCATCCTCCAAGTACCGCGGAGAAACCGAATGACCAACTGGTGCCTCCCCAGAGGCCCATCACTTAACGGGGCGTGGAAAGCTGCAATGGCTGCCACGTACACCTTAAGCGTGGAAGGGGAGAGACCCGCAGAGAACCGATCTTGAAGAAATTCCAGAACTGAAGCCACCGGGCAGTTTACTGGATCTAACTCATGTTCTCTACACCAAGTGGCAAAAACATTCCACTTGAGGCCATACAATCTCCTAGTAGACGGAGCTCTGGAGCTAAGTATAGTTTCAACCACTCCAGCTGATAGACCAGCATTCAGGTACTGAACCCCCTCAGAGGCCAGACCCACAATTTCCACAGCTCTGGCTGAGGGTGGAGAATTGTGCCCCCCGCCTGAGACAACAGATCCCTCCTCAGAGGAATCTGCCATGGCGGAGCTATCAGGAGTGATACTATGTCCGAAAACCACACCCGGGTCGGCCACATTGGGGCAACCAGCAGAAGACTGATGCCCTCTTGACGGACCCTCTCCAGGACTCCCGGGAGCAGAGCGATCGGGGGAAAAGCGTACAGGCGAAGCCTCGGCCAGGCCTGTACCATGGCATCCAACCCCAGCGGCTGGAAGTGAGAGGGAGAACCAAAGTGGACAGTGGGACGTCTCTCGAGACGCAAACAGATCCACTTCCATTGGTCCAAACCTCTCCCATATCAACTTCACCACGTCTGGATGAAGTCTCCATTCCCCGGGCCTCAGCCCCTGCCTCGACAGGATGTCTGCTCCCTGATTCTGAACCCCCGGAATATACATTGCCTTGATGGACAGTATTTTCCCCTGGGACCAAAGAATAATCTGATGCGCCAGTCTGCACAGAGGGCGCGATCTGAGTCCCCCTTGTCGGTTCAGATAGGATACCACCGACGTATTGTCGGATCGTACTAAGACATGGTAACCCTTGATGTCTGGGAGGAAGCTCCTCAAAGCCCTGAACACAGCCATCATCTCTAGGCAGTTTATATGCCAAGAACGATGATGGTCCTGCCACAGACCCCTGGCAAAGCGGCCGTCCATGACCGCGCCCCAGCCCGTGAGGGAAGCGTCTGTCGAAACGGATTTCCGGCGACATGACGCTCCCAACACCGGCCCTTGGGATAGGAACCCAGGTTTCTTCCATATTTGCAGAGAACGAAGGCATTTGCGCGTTACTCTGATTAAACGAAACGGATTCCCCTTGGGAGAAAACCCCTTGGTTTTCAACCACCACTGAAGGGGCCTCATGTGCAGAAGGCCCAAAGGAATAACGTTGGATGCCGCTGCCATGAGACCCAGCATTCTTTGAAATTGCTTTACAGTGATGGCCTGGCCCAGCCTTAACCCAGATACCATCGCCAGAATTGACTCGACACGTGCGGGAGACATTCGTGCCTGCATCGTAATCGAGCTCCACACGATTCCCAAAAATATCGTGGACTGGGATGGTTCTAGCACACTCTTTTTTACATTGAGTCTCAACCCTAATTTCTGAATGTGGCCAAGGACGACATCTCGATGCCGAACTGCCATTTCTCGAGACTGGGCCAGAATGAGCCAGTCGTCGAGATAATTCAATATACGGATGCCTTGAAGTCTCAGTGGAGCAAGGGCTACATCCATACACTTGGTGAATGTACGGGGAGAGAGTGCTAGGCCGAACGGAAGGACCCGATATTGGTAAGCTTCGCCCCCGAAAGCGAACCTCAGGTATCTCCTGTGACATGGAAGGATGGAGATGTGAAAATAGGCGTCTTTTAGATCTATCGTGACAAACCAGTCCTCGGATCTGATTTGCCTCACGATTGCAGGAATGGTTAACATCTTGAACCTGAACCTCCTCAGAGATCGGTTCAAAACCCTGAGATCTAGAATTGGCCTTAACCCCCCATCCTTCTTTGGAACTATAAAGTACCGGCTGTAAAACCCGGACTCCCTGTCTAAAGGATGAACACGTTCCATGGCTTCCTTTAGCAGCAAAGTCTGCACTTCCTGTTCCATCACCTGAGCCTGCTCTGGAAGTACTGCAGTTTGCACCACCCCAGAAAACTTGGGGGGGCGGCACGCAAACTGCAGTCTGTATCCGGATTTTATTATATGCAGGACCCATGCAGATATGTTGGGAAGATGATACCATGCCTCTACAAAATCTACTAGGGGTACCAGCCTCTCGAGACTGGCCTCTGGTGTTCTTTGAGCATCTTTCTCGACTGCCTGAAGCGGAATACCGGCAGGCTGTAGTCGATGCGGTTCTTTTAACCATAACTGATGCTTTACTAGATAATTTTCGCTGGAAAGAGATGCGGCCCGAAGCGTCGTTGACGGCGGGCAACCTACATCGTTTCCTAGAGGGCTCCGCTGCGAGAACAACCTCGGTTGTCCTGCAGTGGAGGGGACCGCCCTCAGAGGTCCTACCATTCCGGTCAGGACCTCTTTCCCGAAGTCCTCCTAGCCTGGATGACTTCCCTCAGGTCACCCCTCTGGCTGGAGGACTTCGATTTTTGAGAGCGCTTCCTCTGTTGCCAGGCTCCAGGAGGAGGGGCTCTAGAGGAAACGCTCTCTTTCTGCTCTGCCCGGTGAGAATGGCTGGTTGCTGGCTGGGGCTGATCGCTCGGCCCCACCCTACTTGACTTGGACTTAGCCTTACGGGGGAGGTACTGCTGGAACGCCGCAGATTGCTTCTTCGCCTCCTGAAACCTGTCGACGACCGAAGTAACGGCGTCGCCAAACAGGCCAGAAGGCGAGAGCGGCGCATCCAGCAGAAAAGCCCTATCCTTGTCTTTTATGCCAGATAGGTTCAGCCACAGATGCCTCTCCGTAGCCACCATGGCTGCCATAGAGCGGCCAATGGCACGGGCCGTCTCTTTTGTGGCCCGGAGAGACAAATCTGTGGCTTTTCTCAACTCCGCAATATCCTGAGGAGTTGGCCCCTCCCCCTCGTCCAAATCTTTCAGGAGGTCGGCCTGGTATGCCTGCAAGACAGCCATCGTGTGCAGACATGAACCAGCCCGACCTGCCGCCATGTAAGCCCTGCCTATCAAAGCTGATGTATCTCTGCAAGGCTTACTAGGCAGCGCCGGGGTTTTTAGGGAAGACGCCGATTCAGGGGAAAGATAACCCGCTAAAGCATCTTCTACTTTCGGCATCTTCCCATAACCCTTGTCCCGTGCCCCCATAATATTACTATAATCCACCATACTGGGACTGGAGACACGAGACGAGTGCGGTTTATCCCACGATCTCGAGATTTCAGAATGGAGATCGGGGAAAAACGGCAAACCCCGGCGCTGAGGTTGTGCTCTCTGCTGCAGGAAACGCTCATCAAGCTTGCTTTTCGCCTGCGTTCCCTGCTCATGATGTGGCCAGCTAATATTGAGTCTGGCCACTGCACGAGTCACAACCTCAACCAGCTCCTCATAGGCTTGGCCGTGAACTGGCGCGCCAAAGTCACGGTCATCCGCATCAATACTCAGCACATCTACTTCCTCAGAAGCAGAGAGCTGAAGCATTGGGACCTGATCGTGGGCAGGAGAAGCCGCGATGCGGGCTCCTGGACCACTCTCAGGGGCTACGGGATCCTCAGACGAAGAATGAGAAGGTGCCTCAGCAGCCTCATTCTCATCTAAAAGATCCCGCTGCGAGCCCCACGATCTCAATCGCCGCGCCGCCTCAACAGACGCGGGACCAGAACCGTGGGGAGCGCGAGCCTGACCGTGCTCATCAAAGCACGCCAGCCGGGAGCGCAGCACTCTAATGGGTAGTGCTTCACAGTGAACACAAGCAGCTCCCTCGAGAGCTGCCCGTGTGTGCTGCGCTCCCAAACAATTCACACACAAAGAGTGTGTATCCCCACCCGTAATAAAGCGAGGGCAAGGATGCACACACTTCCTGAATTGTTCGCTGGCCATCATACAATATATATATATAGATATGATAAGAGACAAACAACACCAAATAGACAGACAGTTTTTCAACACAGAGCGCTTGCTGAAGAGCGAAAGCTAGTGTGTGTTGTGACAGCGTCACTTTTATACTTCCGGGTATGCCGTCACATGTTACGTCACGACGCAACACCAATCAGGATTGGATTAGTTTTATTCATACTTCAGAGGCGCACGCTTAGGGAGCGTCCCCAAAGTGTCGATCTCGACGCAGTGTTGAGTTCCCTCGAAAGGGAACTTGGACGCTCCTGATAAGCAGGTTACGAACCGAAAGACTTTTACGTCTGCACAACAATTGACGCAGTGTTAATAATATTGCTATATAGGTCACGAATTGCGAGTGTGTTGCCTAGGCAAACTGAAAGGCAATAGTCGACATAGCGCAATAACAAGGCCCGTGAATCTTACAAAGTAATCTGTGGAAAATGAGTGACACACAAGGCAATGATGAAAATAAAGCTACAGTTGCAACGTGAGGGTAGCGAAAAAAGGACAAGAAAGCCTACCGCTAAAGGAATTGTTATGATAATTGAAAGGCTTCAAAAGGAAAGAAGTATGATTTTTTTAAAAACAAGCAAAATAAAAGCAGACATTGTCCCGTTTTTGTTTTCTGTTGAAAAGGTTACTGCAAATGTGACAAACGTTCAACAAAAGCTAAAAGGGTTTAAGTCTCTATGTCAAAATGCCTTTGATCTTCACAACACATTGCTCAATGAGTTTTCTCTGCCTGAAGAGGAACAGAAAAGACAGGAAGAATGGTTTCAGTCAAAAAGGTCAGTTAATGATGCTTTTTTTGAGGAAGTGTATAAATGGTTGACGGAGATGGGAGCTTCATGTGATGATGAAAATGTGAATGATGCCGCTGACATTGTTGATGATGATGACGATGATGATGATGATGATGGTGGTGATGGCCAGGGCGCACAATGAAAGGTGACAACCAAAGATGCTCAATCTGTGTGTCAAGATGACATTAGGCCAGGGGACAGTGTGTCTAATGTGTCCAGCAAAAGATCAAGCAAAAGAAGCCATGGTAGTTCCAGTGCATCTTCTGCACGGTTAAAGGCAAAGGCAGAAAGGGCAGCTTTGATGGAGAAGGCTGCTGCTTTACAAAGGAAGCATCAGCTTGAGGAACAAGAGGAGGAACTCCGATTGGAAAGAGTCAAGCTGAGGAAAAGAAAAGAACAGTTGGAACTTGATGCACAAATTGCTATGGCTGCCGCAAGGCTTTCAGTCCTGGAAGGCAGCGATGTGGGAATGGCTGCATTAGATGGAATGAACTCATACGTGAGTAAGGCATGTAAAGGGCAAAGTCTTGAACTTAATCCAAATGCAAGCATTTATGTTCCTAAACAAGGCACAATGGCTACAAAACCAACCTCAAGAGAACCACCTTTGTCTCCTGTGCATGTCGAGGACCCCTTTGCACGCTCACAGAAACACGAACAGCGTCGTGTCATATCATCAGCAAGGGATAGCACTTTTAGACTGCAGTCACAGCCACTCAATGGGACACATGGTACTGGCCAACAGCATCGGCTTAAAAATGTTCCTAAAACTTTAATAACTGCGCCTGCTGGATCAGTAGCTGCACAAGAACAGCAACAGAACACTCCACCAATGCAAAGCACTATGGACCGGAATGCCATATGTGGAATCTTGCAAAAGCAGAATGAGATTACAGCAATGCTTGTGCAGCAGCAAATGTCATCAAGTTTGCCACAGAAAGACATTGCCATATTCGATGGGGATCCATTGCAATTTCTTTCATTTGTTAGAGCCTTTGAACACTGTATTGAGGGGAGAACTAGCAGCTATCAAGACTGTCTGTACCTGTTAGAGCAGTATACTACAGGGCAGCCTAGAGAGCTGGTTCGAAGTTGCCTACATATGGCATCGCAGCAAGGATATCAAAGAGCAAAAGGTCTTCTGAGAGAGCACTTTGGCAGTGAACAGAAGATAGCCACAGCCTACATGGACAAGGTGTTCAGATGGCCTGTCATAAAGGCTGAGGATGTTAAGGTATTGCAAGAATTTGCACTTTTCCTAAGAGGCTGCTGCAATGTTATGACTGAGATACAATGTATGGAGGAATTGAACATTCCATCAAATATGAAGAATGTTATAATGAAATGGCCGTACAGGCTGCGGGACAGATGGAGATCTACGGCCTGTGAGCTACAAGAGCGATGAGGCTATCGAGCCACCTTTCATGATATGGTGAACTTTCTTGAGACTCAAGTTAAAATCTTGTCTCATCCGCTTTTTGGTGATATTGCAGACACACAATCCAGCGCTTTGAAGGGTATGAATAGTAGAAGGCCAGTGTCCAGGAGTAATATCAAAGGAAGCAGTTTTGCAACTAACATTTTGGTGATGCCAAGCCAGCCCAGTGCTTCAAAGGAGTTAGGCTTAGAATTCTGTCACTATTGTAAGCAGCGTCATCTGTTGCCCAAGTGTCCAGGCTTGAACAAAATTCCTCACAGGGAGAAGATTGAATTCTTGGGAGGAAAGGGTGTTTGCGTTGGATGCTTGAAAGTGGGCCACATGAGTAAAGAGTGTAGAAGTCGTCTGACCTGTGATGAATGCAATCTGAAACATCCAACTATTTTGCACATCTACAATAAGGACAAGATGACTAAGACACAGGAAGTAGAAGTAAATAACGCACTGGTGTCGCTTCAGGCATGTGGTTGTACTGGGGCCGGAGATCAACATTGTACTCTCTCCATCATTCCTGTACAGGTTAAATCTAAGAAAGGACAAAAGGTGCTCAGGACATATGCCTTCTTGGACCCTGGAAGTACAGCAACATTTTGTACCAACAGGTTTTTGAAGAAGTTGAATCTGCACGGTAAAAGGACCAACATTCTACTACGCGCCATGGGTCAAGAGAAGGTTGTTGAAAGTCAAGTTGTTCCAGGTCTAGAGGTGTCCAAATTGGGTGGCAGCCAGTTCTTGGACCTCCCGGAGGTATACACACAGGACGCAATTCCAGTGTCAAAGAGCAACATTCCTATCCAGCAAGACCTTGAGAAATGGGAATATTTGAGAGATGTTAAAATTCCAGAATTGGATGCAGATGTTGAAATCTTGATTGGGACCAATGCACTAAAATTGATGGAGCCCTGGGAAATTGTTAACAGCGAAGGTGGTGGACCCTATGCCGTGAGGACCCTATTGGGGTGGGTCATCAACGGTCCATTGAGAGGCAATAGTGGATGTTGCAAGAGAAGCTGCTCAACCGTCTATGCCAATAGGGTATCCATAGCCAGGCTGGAGGAGCTGTTGGTTGCTCAGTACAACCAAGACTTTAATGAGAAGTCATTGGAGGAGAGGCAGGAGATGTCAAGGGAAGACCTGAGGTTCATGGAGGTACTTGAGAAGTCTACACACTTGCAAGGAGGTCATTACTGCATGGATTTACCCTTTAAGACTGATGACATCACCATGCCAAATAATCGGTGCATAGTGGAACAGCGTGTTAACTGTCTAAAAAGAAAGTTTGAAAGGAACAAATCTTATCAGGAGGAGTATACAGCGTTTCTCTCACAGATGATTGACAACGGATATGCTGAAGTGGTGCCTAAAGACCTGCTGGATTGTAAAGAAAGCCATGTATGGTATCTCCCTCATCATGGGGTGTATCACCCAAGAAAGAAGTCTCTAAGGGTGGTTTTTGACTGTGGAGCTGGATTTAAAGGAACATCCTTGAATTATCAGTTGTTGCAAGGTCCTGACTTTACCAATTCACTTTTTGGTGTCTTAACAAGATTCAGACAGGAGAGCGTCGCCCTGATGACCGATGTTCAGGCTATGTTTCATCAAGTAAGGGTGTCGAAAAGACACGTGGATTTCCTTCGTTTTCTATGGTGGCCAGAAGGAGATGCAACACAAAGCCCACTGGAACATAGAATGAAGGTGCACCTCTTTGGGGCTGTCTCGTCACCAAGCTGTGCAAGCTACGCTTTAAGGAGAACTGCGGCAGACAACAAAGACGACTTTCAGGCTGAAGTGGTTGAGACCATATACAACAACTTTTATGTGGATGATTGTTTAAAGTCATTGCCTTCAGAGAAGGAGGCTATAAAGTTGGTTGCAGATCTCACCGAGTTGTGCTCAAAGGGAGGATTTCGACTGCTCAAATGGACAAGTAACAGTCGGGCCGTATTGTTGTCCATTCCTGAAGAAAAGCGATCCAAAACAACTAGGCAGCTGCACCTGGAGCAAGACCAGCTACCCATGGAGATGGCGCTTGGACTGAATTGGTGTGCTGAAAGTGACACCTTTACATTTAAACCTGCAGTGGAAAGACGGCCACATACTAGACGCGGAATTCTATCAATTGTTGGTTCCATATACGACCCATTGGGTTTTTGATCTCCTTTCACCTTGCTGCCAAAGTTGCTGTTGCAAGAAATGTGCCGAAGAAACTTGTCTTGGGATGAGTCTATACCACAGACACTTTTACAACAATGGACCGGATGGCTGTCGGATCTGGAGAAGGTGGCGAAGCTTAAGGTGAGCCGCTGTATCAAGCCAAGGGGCTTTGGAAGATCTGCCAGTGCACAGCTACATCATTTTGCTGATGCTAGCAGCTATGGTTATGGCACAGTGTCCTACCTAAGGCTGGTGAGTCAAGAGGAGCGAGTGCATGTTGCCTTTATGTTAGGTAAAGCCAGGGTTGCGCCATTAAAACAGACAACTATCCCTCGTCTTGAGCTCACGGCTGCAGTGTTGGCTGTTAAGGTCGATAGGATGTTGAAGAAGGAGCTGTTGCTGCAATTGGAGGAGTCACACTTCTGGACAGACAGTCAGACTGTGTTGAAATACATCAACAATGAAACGAAACGCTTTCATACCTTTGTTGCTAACAGAGTGGCTGCAATACGGGAAGCAACAAATCTCAGTCAGTGGAAGTATATCAGCTGGAAGAAATCTCAATGTTGAAAGGTGGAGCATCTTTTGTGAAGAAAACAAGCAACATTTACAAATTAGATCCAGTGCTCAGTGACAATTTGTTGAGAGTAGGTGGAAGACTTGGCCGTGCAGCTTTGCCTGAAGAGCTCAAGCATCCTGCGATTCTCTGTAAGGGGCAACATATATCCAGTCTTATTCTGCGGTCCATACATCAACAGCTTGGGCATGCTGGACGGAACCATATGCTCTCGACTTTGCGGCGCAAGTATTGGGTTACCAACGCCAACTCTGCTTGCCGGAGAATAATATCTGAGTGTGTGGTCTGTAGAAGGCATCGCAGACAGCCAAGTGAGCAGAAGATGGCTGACCTGCCCAGTGAAAGAATAAGTCCAGATCTCCCTCCCTTCACCAACGTCGGGGTGGATTATTTCGGACCCATTGAAGTCAAGAGGGGGCGTGCTTTGGCCAAAAGATATGGGGTCATCTTCACCTGTATGGCCAATAGAGCTGTGCATTTGGAGGTTGCTTACACTCTGACCACGGATTCTTGTGTCAATGCTATTAGGAGATTCATTTGTCGAAGAGGTCAGATCTGCAGTCTACGATCAGACAATGGTACCAACTTTGTTGGTGCAGAGCCAGAGTTAAGAGAAGCTTTAGCAGCCATTCATTACAGCAAGATTCATGGTGCTCTCATAAAAAGGGGCATCGATTGGATTTTTAATACCCCGGCTGCATCACATCATGGCGGCGTTTGGGAGCGCCTCATTAAGATGGTCAAGCGAGTTCTGTATTCTGTTCTGCAGCAACAGTCTTTGGATGACGAAAGCTTCCATACCTTTCTGTGTGAGGTGGAAGCCATTCTGAATGACCGTCCGATAACCAAGGTGTCTGACGATGTTAACGACTTGGAAGCGCTCACACCCAACCACATCCTTTTGCTGAAAGGAAAACCTGTTCTTGCCCCTGGAATCTTTCAAGAGAATGATCTTTACATTAGAAGACGATGGAGACAAGTTCAGTATCTTTCAAATTTGTTCTGGAGAAGGTGGATAAGGGAGTACCTGCCGCTGTTACAGGAACGGCAAAGGTGGGCGAGGCCGCGAAGAAGTTTTGTAATGGGAGACATTGTCATCATTATGGATCACACTGCTCCGCGTGGATCATGGATTATGGGAAGAGTGACAAAGACTTACCCAGACAAGAAGGGCTTCGTACGTGCCGTGCAGTTGAAGACTAAGACAGGGCAGTTGGAGCGCCCTATTTCCAAGCTTTTCCTGTTGCAAGAAGCTGTGTAATGGTCATGACCCAACGCTGGTTAACATCCAATCCAGAAGAAAGGACCCAACGCTGGTTAACATCCAATCCAGAAGAAAGGACCCAACGCTGGTTAACATCCAATCCAGAAGAAAGAAGACCTGAAGACCTGTTTGTGTGACTCCCTGTTTTGTAGTTTAATTGGGCACACTTTCCCAATTAGGGGCCGGTGTGTGGGAGCTATTAGCTATGGTTGATGTTGTGGTGTGGTCTACACTAGAGGTAGTGTGCTTGTGCTACAGTAGCCAATGTCACGGGTGGCACAGGCGCGCCAGCTGATTAATTCACAGGTGTAGCCAGGGGAAGGAGGATAGGGTGGCGGGGAGATCACACGGTTTTTACCGCTGGCACGCCACAGCTAGATTAGCCCTCACGTTTGCATATATTCTGAACTCTGTAAACTCTGAACTCTTTCTATTAAATGGGAATACCACCCAAAGACGCTAAACGTTGTGGACTTCAAATTCATCCGAAATGGATAGATAGCGCGTCAAAAACAGGATCTAGCCCTCACCCTGCCGAGTGTCTGATTTGTGTTAAGACAGTCACTACACCACCCGTCCTTGCACTCCCCTGAATATGTATACCAACTCCTACTCCTTAAAAACTACTAACGCCATGTAATGTGTAAGCAAGTATCAGTGTGAGTTGACACTAAATACTGTACTTCAAAAAAGTGGTGTTGAATATATTGTAAACTTACCCAATCAAAATTAATAGGGATTATTAATTATTACAATTAATAGCCCTTAATAGGGAGCAACAATGAAGGAGGAGGAAGCATTTTCGGCGATTACAGTGATCTCTTTATTTTCAAATTTTGCAAACTCATCAATACAGCGCAACACCGATCAACATCTCGGTCCTGGCCAGGGATCGATGTAATAGAAAGGAACGTTCTCCTGAGGACAGGAAGCTCTTATCGATAGGCACACCTGCGCACCGGTGCACCCAATCCACCTCCTGTAGCTGGACGTATGTATTGGTGTGTGTGTTCAAACTGTAGAGACATGCCTACAGATATTGAGAGACTCTGCTGTGGTCAGCCTCCAGACCGCTGGATTAGTAAACTGCCACACATGGACTTCTACATCCTGGATGAGGGAGTTCTGCGTCTAGCTCGTGCTACGTGGAATGACATCTTTGCAGTCGATGACGTCCAGGAACCAGGCGAAGAGCAGCACTCATACAGACATGCAGCTTATAGGAATTTCGTGTTCTGGCAACATGGGCGTTTAGGGAGGGCAAGAGAGTGGTCATAGCAAGCTGTGTTGTGTGGCGCATTAGGGACAAGTATCCAGAAGCTAATGGATAATACACAGGCTTTAGAGTCTGACGGCTTCCATGACTTATTAATATCAATAAAAGGAGTACATATGAAAATGTGTTAAATTTCTTTCGTAGTTCAAGAAGATTTTACTTAGATTTATCTTTGGAAGTAGATTTTACAGTTAATTCTCAAACTACTCATTCACTTACAGTACATAGTAAACTAATAATAAAATAATATTATGCACAGCGTAAAAGTTATCATAAAATTTATTCAAATAAAGAATGAACAAAAACAGTTACAAAACAAAAAATCTGTTTTAGTCTTCCATTACGAGAGCCATTGTTCCCTGAGAAATGTGTCTTGCCACAAGTTCAGCAGTGGGGGGTGGTGTGTCTGCTGTGCCAACCAGCCCAAGGCGCTCAGGGTCATCTTCTGAAAGAGTTCTTCTTCGAGGAAGGCCGGACCCGATCTTCAATCTCTAATCTTCTCCTAAGAATTGCCTTCTGAAGTTAGGGAATGTAGGCATACGTCTTGGCCTCTTTTGTAACATGCACACCAGTTTTTCGACTTCTTGTTGTAGTACCTTCTGTAACTGTAAACACATAGAATACCACATAGTATTCCCCTTCCAACATTAAATTAAAAAGTGTATGCAGTTAAAATACATACATTTTTTCTCCTTTTCTGTTGCGTCTATGCTCGCGGCCATTGTGGTAGTTGTAATCAATTGCAGCAAGAAAAACCCTGGTTATGTACAATTTATACTTATAGGCAAAGCGTTTCCTGCATACATCAGAATATGGTTCTGAAAACTCCAAATCTGAGGTATTCCTGTAAAAATTAGATTGAAATTGTAAGTGTGGTCTATGGCATTTAAAGTATCCAAAGCAACAAAAAGATAAAGAAATAAATAGATAGATAAACTGCACAAACATACCTGAATGTGATGTACTTTTTCACATCTTTCAGCCAGCGTTTATTCAAAACAATGGCAGTTAGGGTCTCATGAGCAGCAGAACCTGCAACCCAAGAAAGTTATGATACAGCTACAGGTGAAAGTCGAAAAATTCGAATATCATGCAAAAGTTATAATTTTGATGATTATGGCTTACAGTTTATGAAAACCCCAAATTCAAAATCTCAAAAAATTAGAATATTACATGAAATCAATAAAAAAAAAAATGAAATACAGAAAGATTTAGATAATTTAGACTGGAATAATGTCTTACAATCGAATGATTTCGAAAATTGTTGTAACTCCTTGATGAAAAACCTCACAAATCTGATTGAGAAATATAGTAAGACATGAATGAAATGAAAAAAAAAGAGACTATGCATTGAAAAAAATCGCTGCTCTCCAAAACAAATATCGATTTCCTAAACTTTAAAGGATTGAGAAATGCAGTAGTCAGAGAATTGCATAAAGCAAAGACAGCTTATTTTATGCAATTGGCTGAGGAATCGGAAGGAAATAGTGCATCCCTTTGGAAGCACCTCAATAGCCTTACTAAACTTAAGCCTAGTCAACAAAGAACAATAGCTGAGTTGGAAGTGAATGGAGTTATCAGCACTAACAATTCGGCTATTGCAAATGAATTCAATAAATTCTTTACTCAGTCTGTGGAGGAGCTTGCTGAGACTTTTGAACCAGCAAACCTCTTACAGACTACAAAGTTTGATCAGACCTTTTTCACATTAAAGAGGTTAGTCAGGAAAAAGTACATACAATTATTAATAAATTAAATAAATCTAAGGCAAAGGATGTATTTGGGTTGGATGCTGCCTTTATTACAACTTACTGCTCTGCCTTGATTAAACCTGTTACCCTTGTAAATCTTTCCATCAGAGTGGGCAAATTCCCACAAAGTTGGAAACAAGCTATCATTACACCGATTTTCAAGGTTGGTGCAAAGAACCAAGCAAGCAACTATAGGCCAATCTCAATACTGCCGGCTTTATCCAAAATTTTAGAGAAAATTATCATAGAACAATTAGTAGAACATCTTGAAGGTAATAAGCTTATCAACTCTAAACAGTTTGGATTTAGAGCCGGGTATTCTACAGAAATGGCTAATTGTTATCTTACCGAGAACATTAAGAATAAGCTGGACAAGGGTAATGTTGTGGGAGCTGTGTTTATAGACCTAAAAAAGGCCTTTGACACCGTGAACCACAACATACTCTTGAATAAACTTACCACCTTCAACTTCTCTGAACGTGCCATCGGCTGGTTTGCTTCATATCTGGAGCATAGAGAGCAACGTGTTAAAATAAATACAGCACTCTCAACATCATTACAATCCACAATGGGTATTCCACAGGGCTCCATTTTGGGGCCTCTGCTCTTTAGTCTATATATAAACGACTTACCTACATGCTGTCAGTCAGCCAACTGCCAAATGTATGCTGACGATACAGTAATTTATGCATCAGCTAGGACACCAACTATAGTAGCAGAGACCCTGACCAAGGAAATGGAGGGTATATCCCAATGGCTTAAAGAAAATCATCTGACGCTTAACATAAAAAAATGGTATCTATGTGCTTCGCAATTAGAGGAAAAGCTAAATGTACTATTAAAATAGATCAAGATCAAGCAATAGAGGAAGTTGAGGAATTTAGATTTTTATGTATTATTCTGGATTCCCAGCTCAAATTCAATATACACATTAATAAAGTCTGTAAGATTGTCCGGACAAACCTAAACTGTTTTAGAATGATTAGGCATCAAATACCTGTCAAGGCAGCTTTGCTGTTTTTTCATGCTATGATACTCTCTCATTTATCTTATTGTGTTACTATATGCGGCCAAGCTTCCCAGATAACAGTGAAACCCATTCGATCATTGTACAAACAAGCACTGAAATTATGGATCAGAAACCAATTATGTGGCATCACTGTTTAATTGTACAGAAATACAAGCTTTTAGATTTTGATAGTTTTATTAAATTTTCTTTTCTTAAGCTGATTTTTAAATGCACAAATAATCTAGCTCCAGCCGTACTCTGTCCTTTTGTGACAAAAATAAACATAAGGAGAGTTGCCACTAGGAGAGCAGTGGGTGGCAACTGCATAGCAGAGAGACGCAAAACCACTTTTGGCCAGTCAAGTTTCTCAGTGATAGGGACCCATTTTTGGAATGATTTACCAACAGAAATAAAAACAAACTGACCTGAAAACATTTAATAGAAAGGTGAAACACTGGCTGAAAGAAAATCAAATATGTGGACATTTAGTCATTTTTGTCAGTGCTGGATGTTTTGTGTTGTTTTGTGTAATGTGGTCGGGATTGTGTAAAATGTCAATGTTAATGTTTATAATGTATTTCATGCCTGATTGTGTAATCTACGCTATGTTTTAGTATATGTTTTTAGAAAGGCCTGACCAGGGACTGGGCTTGCAAATTAGCCACTGGCTAGAAACCTTTTATGCAACACATTTGCACATTTTGTCATGGCTTTGTCTATGATAATTATGTATGTAATAATGTGCGCTGCATTGTCCCTGACAAATAAACGTATAAATAAAATAAATAAATAAATGTCGGCCCTCTGAAAAGTATAATCATGCATATGTATATAGTTATATATACTAAATATATTAGTTTCACCTTTTAATCTGAATTACTGAAATATATGAAGTTTTGCATGATATTCTTATTTTTCACCTGTATATCAACATGCAGTTGTACTAAATTAAATTATCTAAGTGTGAAACAAAATGCTCCATGTTACCTTGCTGTATCCACGGCTTATCTTGACTGCTGTCATCCAACGGCTCATGCTCACAGAACCCTGTGGCCCATGTGTGTTCATTGCGTACATGATGTAGTACACCATGCCACAGCATATGTAAAGTAAAAGCATTGATAGATTACAATTGACAATAGCACACACTCAAGTCTCATGTTATTCATATACCTTAAACTGCTCTACAGCTGTTGCACGCTGACAGCAATACCAGAAGTGGTTCCTTCTCAGGCACAGAATGTTCCTTGCCCTTTGCTGCCTGTTTACAAAATAAATAATGAGAATGACTTTGTACCAAAGGTCTATACCTATTTGAGATTAAATCATTCAACAGTGGTTCAAAAACAGTGGTAATTGTGGGAATTTGACTAACTCCGCAGAGCTTCCTTCCAAGATTTTTGGAAGCATGCCAAACATCCAGCGAATGGGATGAAAAATACTCCAATCCTTGTATTTTCCACGTACTGGATCTGAAGATATTATATTTAATAAGATAAATCATTTTTGGATGAGAAGTGAGATTGAACGTGGATTATACTTACCGAGCAAGGCAGATATTTGTATGTGATTATCCGTCACAACTTCTTTGATAGGGATTTAGTTGAGAAGGCAGTCCATTGTACTTTCAAAACAGACTGTCTCCAAGATGACCGAATTCCTGCCACATTTTCTTTTGTCCCCGCTCACAATGTGCACAATATCACGAGTCTCAAGCTCAATCATAGTGTATGTACAAAATTGTGCACAGTGCCCTACAAATAACATTGGGTAATTAACAGATTTTTTTATAGCACAACATACCTGCGGAGTCCATTCTGCCATCACCTGATAAAAAGAGGAGGAATAAGATTACAAATGAAATATAGCAATGTAATCATCTTCCCAACAATGACACATTTATTGACATACAAACATTGAAAATGACACTTACCAAGTACAACTACTTCAGTCTTTTGTCGAAGCCAGTTCAACATCCTCTCTCTACTCTTTTTCCAAAGCTCCTCTACAGGCTTTAGGCAGTATTCAGACTGTATGGCAAAAAATGTAGTCTCAGCAACCATTCCCATACAAATAAACTTGAAGAGGAGAAGGATTTTTCTGTAGTTGTTGCCAGAGAGAAGAATGTTTGTTGACAGCATGAAATCGCCTCCTTGCATGCCAAATTTTAGGAGTGGCTGAGAATTCCAATGCAAAATTGTGTGTCCGTGAGGGCAAACCTAAGAAAAGAATAACAGAGCAATTATCTGGGCATGATACGCTGTGGACAGTTTGTATTTAATACCCAGCGCGAAAAGCACTTCCGCAAACAATTTCACCGTAAAATTACTTCCCTGGTCCGACTGAATTTTCGGTAACCCAAAAATAGACACGAACTGAGTGAGCGCTTTCACAATAGACTTTGTATTAATCGGGTGCAATGGGTAAGCAGCCGGTTAACGCGTAACTTGACATATCACCATCAACAGGTACTCACTTCCAGCTTCCGAGTGAGGAAGTGGACCGACGCAATCAATAATAAGATGTTCAAATGGTTGACATATCGCCGGAATTGGACGCAAAGGAGCTGGCTTTAACGACTGGTTAGGTTTACTGGTAAGCTGGCATGTATGACAGGTCTTAACAAAGCTGGCAACGTCCTTTTTAATACGCGGCCAGTAGAAATACCGAAGAATTCCATAATACGTTTTCGGAACACCAGCATGACCGTGATGCATGTGCATCCACCAGCATGACCATGATGGACAGAGGCCAAGAGGCAAATTTGGCCAGGATGCCGGGGTTATACCCTACTCTTTCGAAAGACATCCTGGGATTTTTTGTGACCTCAGGAGTCAGGGCCTCGGTTTAAGGTCTCATCCGAAGGACGGTGCTCTTTGACAGTGTAGGGTCCCCATCACTATACTGGGGCGTTAGGACCCACACAGACCACAGGGTGACCCCTGCTGGCCTCACTAACACCTCTTTCAGCAGCAACCTGGTTTTCTCAGAAGGTCTCTCATCCAGGTACTAACCAGTCTCATCCCTGCTTAGCTTCAGTGGTCAACCAGTCTTGGGCTAAGGGGTGATATAGCTGCTAGAGAGAGTCAGGGTGTAAGAGGAGAACAGGGCGCAAGAGAGAGTCAGGATGAGAGAGGAGAACAGGGAGCAAGAGAGAGTTAGCGTGAGAGAAGAGAACAGGGAGCAAGAGAGAGTTAGCGTGAGAGAAGAGAACAGGGAGCAAGAGAGAGTTAGCGTGAGAGAAGAGAACAGGGAGCAAGACAGTGTCAGGGTGTAAGAGGAGAACAGGGCGCAAGAGAGAGTCAGCGTGAGAGAGGAGAACAGGGAGCAAGAGAGACTCAGCATGAGAGAGGAGAGCAGGGAGCAAGAGAGTCAGGGTGAGAGAAGAGAGCAGGGAGCAAGAGAGAGTCAGCATGAGAGAGGAGAGCAGGGAGCAAGAGAGAGTCAGCGTGAGAGAGGAGAACAGGGCGCAAGAGAGAGTCCACGTAAGAGAGGAGAGCAGGAAGCAAGAGAGAGTTAACGTGAGAGAGGAAAACGGAGCAAGAGAGAGTCAGGGTGTAAGAGGAGAACAGGGAGCAAGAGAGAGTCAGCGTGAGAGAGGAGAGCAGGGAGCAAGAGCGAGTCAGCGTGAGAGGAGAACAGGGAGCAAGAGAGAGTCAGGGTGAGAGAGGAGAGCAGGGAGCAAGAGAGAGTCAGCGTGAGAAGAGGAGAGCAGGGAGCAAGAGAGAGTCAGCGTGAGAGAGGAGAACGGAGCAAGAGAGAGTCAGGGTGTAAGAGGAGAACAGGGAGCAAGAGAGAGTCAGCAGGGCGCAAGAGAGAGTCAGAGTGAGAGAGGAGAGCAGGGAGCAAGAGAGAGTCAGAGAGGAGAACAGGGAGCAAGAGAGACTCAGCGTGAGAGAGGAGAGCAGGGAGCAAGAGAGAGAGGGAGCAAGAGAGTCAGCGTGAGAGAGGAGAGCAGGGAGTAAGAGAGAGTCAGCGTGAGAGAGGAGAGCAGGGAGCAAGAGAGAGAGGGAGCAAGAGAGACTCAGCATGAGAAGAGAACAGGGAGCAAGAGAGAGTCAGGGTGTAAAAGGAGAACATGGAGCAAGAGAGAGTCAGCGTGAGAGAGGAGAACAGGGATCAAGAGAGAGTCAGGGTGAGAGAAGAGAACAGGGAGCAAGAGAGTCAGCGTTTTGAAGAGAGCAGGGAGCAAGAGAGAGTCAGGGTGTAAGAGGAGAACAGGGAGCAAGAGAGAGTCAGCGTGAGAGAAGAGAGCAGGGAGCAAGAGAGAGTCAGCGTGGGAGAAGAGAGCAGGGAGCAAGAGAGAGTCAGCATGAGAGAGGAGAGCATGGAGCAAGAGAGAGTAAGCGTGAGAGAGGAGAACAGGGAGCAAGAGAGAGTCAGCGTGAGAGAGGAGAACAGGGAGCAAGAGAGAGTCAGCGTGAGAGAGGAGAGCAGGGAGCAAGAGAGAGTCAGGGTGTAAGAGGAGAACAGGGAGCAAGAGAGAGTCAGCATGAGAGAGGAGAGCAGGAAGCAAGAGTGAGTCAGCGTGAGAAGAGGAGAGCAGGGAACAAGAGATTAGTCAGCGTCAGAGAGGAGAGCAGGGAGCATGAGAGAGGAGAGCAGGGAGCAAGAGTGAGTCAGCGTGAGAGAGGAGAGCATGGAGCAAGAGAGAGTAAGCGAGAGAATGGAGAACAGGGAGCAAGAGAGAGTCAGCGTGAGAAAGGAGAACAGGGAGCAAGAGAGAGTCAGCATGAGAGAGGAGAGCATGGAGCAAGAGAGAGTAAGCGTGAGAGAGGAGAACAGGGAGTAAGAGAGAGTCAGCGTGAGAGAGGAGAACAGGGAGCAAGAGAGAGTCAGCGTCAGAGAGGAGAGCAGGGAGCAAGAGAGAGTCAGGGTGTAAGAGGAGAACAGGAAGCAAGAGAGAGTCAGCATGAGAGAGGAGAGCAGGGAGCAAGAGAGAGTCAGCGTGAGAAGAGGAGAGCAGGGAGCAAGAGATTAGTCAGCGTGAGAGAGGAGAGCAGGGAGCAAGAGAGAGTCAGCGTGAGAGAGGCGAGCAGGGAGCAAGAGAGAGTCTGCGTGAGAGAAGAGAGCATGGAGCAAGAGAGAGTTAAAGTGAGAGAGGAGAACAGGGAGCAAGAGAGTCAGCATGAGAGAGGCGAGCAGGGAGCAAGAGAGAGTCAGCGTGAGAGAGGAGAGCAGGGAGCAAGAGAGACTCAGCATGAGAGAGGAGAGCAGGGAGCAAGAGAGAGAGGGAGCAAGAGAGACTCAGCGTGAGAGAGGAGAGCAGGGAGCAAGAGAGAGTCAGCGTGAGAGAGGAGAGCAGGGAATAAGACAGAGTCAGCGTGAGAGAGGAGAACCGGGAGCAAAAGAGAGTCAGCGTGAGAGAGGAGAACAGGGAGCAAGAGAGAGAGTCAGCGTGAGAGAGGAGAACAAGGAGCAAGAGAGAGTCAGCGTGAGAGAGGAGAGCAGGGAGCAAGAGAGAGTCAGGGTGAGAGAGGAGAACAGGTAGCAAGAGAGAGAGAGTCAGCGTGAGAGGAGAGCAGGGAACAAGAGAGAGTCAGGGTGTAAGAGGAGAACAGGGAGCAAGAGAGAGTTAGCGTGAGCGAGGAGAACAGGGAGCAAGAGAGAGAGAGAGAGAGTCAGTGTGAGAGAGGAGAACAGGGAGCAAGTGAGAGTCAGCATGAGAGAGGCGAGCAGGGAGCAAGAGAGAGTCAGCATGAAAGAGGAGAGCAGGAAAAAGAGAGAGTCAGCATGAGAGAAGAGAGCAGGGAGCAAGAGAGAGTCAGCGTGAGAGAGGCGAGCAGGGACCAAAAGAAAGTCAGTGTGAGAGAGGCGAGCAGGGAGCAAGAGAGAGTCAGCGTTAGAGAGGAGAACAGGGATCAAGAGAGAGTCAGCGTGAGAGAGGAGAACAGGGAGCAAGAGAGAGTCAGCGTGAGAGAAGAGAACAGGGAGAAAGAGAGAGTCCGCATGAGAGAGGCGAGCAGGGAGCAAGAGGAGTACATAGATGACGTTTTCCGTCCTGAGCCTTCTATGCTACAGATCACCACCCGCAACAGATTTCTAAAAACCCTGTAATGCAGAAGGTATTCACGTGTAAATACGGAACCAGCAGGAAGTGGATCACATATTCCGAGAGACATCATGCCTTGTTTTGTTTGTTTATTTGTTTGTTTATTATTTAGACCAGCATATTTATGACTGGAATGTCAGATTGGAGACGTATGCACCAGTGCACAGAGGAGAGCATGAAAAAAGTGTAGCACATCAAAACTGTGCCGAAGCTTTTTTCTTGAGGTGCTCCAAAGCAGACATCAGCAGCATGTTAGCTGGAAGTCAGATGTCTGCTCATAGACAGCAGGTGAGATAGAGACGGCAGGTGTTGGAGCGTGTAGTTGACGTTGTGAAAGTGCTTGGCAAAAGGGGGTTGGAGCTACAGGCACAAGGAACATGAGGCAGCATATTCCCTGGATGATAACTCCATAGATCATGGCAACTTCTTGGAATTAATAATTTTGTTAGGGAAGTATGATATCTGCCTCAAAGAGCATCTCAATGATTGTATAGAGAAGAGCAAAAAATTGCACCAATCAAGTGGAACGAGGGGTAAAGGGTTACTAATCACCCTACTTTCTAAAAGCACAATTTGTTGGAGAAGCAAAGTCAAGAAAAAAGCCAAAGGCGCCTCTCTCCAATTGGTGACCCAAGATGGTGGACCAAACATGAGGCACTCAAAAAAGTGTTTGGACATTTTGGAAAGCCAGAGAATGGCCTTTTCACTGAAAAGAAGGTGCATGAAAAGCCAACTGTATGTGCCAAAAAACGAGGTTTTAATTTGAAGAGGTCTTTCATGAGTTTTTGTCTGCAATGCAGATAGAAAAGCTACAATTCTCATCAAGAAAGTTTGCATGATGTGCAATGTTTATCTAAGCTACTTTAAGGACACAAATGCACAAGCACAAGCTTAAGGTTAGATGAACCTTAAGGTGGTGTTTTGCTTATGATTAAGATGTAGACTACTTTGTTGAATGAAAGTTAAGCTAAAATAGCCTAATAATAATAAAATGGTAAGAACATCATCAGTCAAGATTCAGATCCGCTACACATAAATACGGTATTCTTACTGTGATTTTCAAAATAATGTTTTCACAATAATACAACAGATCATCATAATATATTTAAAAAATAATTTTACTTAGCTGGGAAGATATAAAAGAACTAGCTTAAAGGTCAACTGATTCTTGTTAACTAGCTGCTCCGACCTTTTTTAACACTGACATTACGGCTTTCTACACCCGCACACTTAGCCAAACTGCAATCATAAAGTATAGCATGCCTACTTCTTTTATTGTCGTAGTGTTATCATCAATAGTTTGTCCACCACTTGTTTTTGGCTCATTTTTATCAAGGGGCAAAGTGTTTTAAGGGTAGTTCTGCTTACCACAGGTTCTACCCCCACTCCCTCATCTCTGTCCCTTCTCTTCACTGACACTGTTCATGCCACCGACACCACCACCACTATCATCAGCCACGGGAGCTGGTGAAGGTCCTGGAGCTGCCGAAAACATTTGTGTCAATTTGACATATTTGGCAGCGTCTGCCTGAAGAGCCTGTTTTTTTCTCTCACGCAGCTTCTCTGCACCTCCTTTGCATTTCTTCTCCATGATCACACTGCAACTGCATGCAGGCAGAAATCCCAAAGATGGTGCGGTTTAAAGATATGATTGGCCCAGTCCAGTGTCAATTAGGAAAACAACCAATGGGCCGCTGAGCTACATGTTTCATGGGCTGCTTCTGTCAAAAGGAAAAAAACCTAGCCACTGTTTTATGATTGTGCCAGTCCAGTGTCAATTAAGAAAACAATCAACCAATGGGCCGCGTCTGTCAGACAAAAACCTAGCCTATGTGATATTTTTGACTAAAGTGTTTTGGCCCAGCAGCCCTGTGTCAATTGAAAAAAATTGGGATATAAAAGCTTTAGCTTAAGTTCTGTCAGGAAGACTCAATCAGCGCGTCATATATTACCTCATTCCTATCCAATCAGATATTAACAGTCACAGAATAAAAGATTGGTACTTACACTCGTCTGAGTTCACAGATGCTGACGCTTCCATTCATTTGCTCGCGATCAGTTGCGTACCGCCATGTCTCAGGTAACTCAAATTGTCAAAAAAATCTGGCTTGCTCTATTTGTAGCTCTCACGGACATTCTGCTCCATTCTGCCCTAAAGCTTTCACCAGCGACACGACGGACGCTGGTGCTGGAAAAGTAAGGCCCTTTCATGATGGCCGCAATCGATCAGTTGTCGATTCCAATGGAGTCCCATTTGAGTTGGAACTTAAATTAATCTTCATGCTAATTTCCTAACTGTCGATTTACTCATGTTTGTAGCTTCTGCAAGGATCCGCACCCGAAATCCGTCTGCCCACGACGGTACAGACCAACTCCCCCCGGGAAAACCCCAAATCGGAAAAAATTCTGATTAACGCACATCCTTCTACTCCTATTAATGTTGCAGTTCTATCACGCTACCTCTCTTCTCACCCCGATTCGACTTTCGTTGATTACCTAATCTCCGGTCTGTCCCAAGGGTTTCGAGTGGGCATCCTTTCCCAACTCGCTTCTATTTTCCAAACAAAATCAGCCACAAATGAACCAGACGTGGGCTCCGCCTTGCTAGAGAGAGAAGTTAATAAAGGATATGTTATTGGCCCGTTTGCTTCTACCCCTTTTTCTCCTTTCAGGATCAATTCTATCGTTGTAGCTACACGCAAATACTCCGGTAAAAAACGCCTCATTTTTGACATGTCTTCACCGCATTTCTCTTACACAGCAAGCGTAAACGAATGTATTCCTCTTCCACCTTTTTCTCTTCACTTTTTCTCTTCACTCTTCAGTTGCTTGGTTAGCAAAAGCTGACATTACAGACGCTTTCAAGACTATGCCAATTCATCCTTCAGACTGGCCACTTTTCGGCGTCAGATGGAATTCAAAATTTTATTTCGCAGTAAGACTCACTTTCGGATGTAGAAGCAGCCCTCACATTTTTAATAATCTCTCAGAGGCTCTGTGTTGGATCTTGATGAACGTGTAAGCTACCTTTCGTTTTACATCTGCTCGATGACTTTCTGCTAATTGATTTTTCCATCTAACCATTCCTCTATTCTAAACATCCTTAAACAGGTCTTGTCGGCGTTCCCCTCTCCGCTGAAAAAACCATGGGCCCTTCTACTTTTGCTAGAATTTCTAGGCATTACACTCGACACGATCAACATGCAAGCTTCTCTCCCTCTCGAAAAGCTTCTAAGAATTAGGTCTTTCTTGGAATCCTTCTCTTTTCTACGAGTCGTATCGAAGCGCGACGTGCTGTCTCTGCTTGTGCATTTAAATTTCGATATGAGCATTATTCCCCAAGGCAGGACTTTCATTTCTCGATTATTAACATTGGCTCTCTGTCCCAAATTTAAGTGATTCGATTTTACTCGACGAAGGCTGTCTCTCCGATCTCAAATTTTGGACCCGCTTGCTGAATAACTGGAACGGGATTTCCTTTTTCTATAATGACGCTCTCGAATCATCCACTGATTTACAATTATTCTCCGACGCTGCCCCTTCCATTGGGTTCGGCGTCTTTTTTCAAGGCCAATGGGTCGCCGAAAAATGGCCAAAAGATTTTCCTAAATCTGATTCTGGCTCAATCTCTTCCGCGCTCTGAGATTTATCCTCTCGCCGTCTTCAGCGCAAACGCATCTTGTTGTTTTGCGATAACGAAGCGACCGTTACTATCATTAATAAAGGCAGATCTTCTTGCCCTAAGATCATGCCTTTCCTGAGACGCCTAGTATGGCAATCTGTCGTCTTTAATTTCATGATTAAAGCGGCTCACATTCCTGGTCACCATAACACTATTACTGATGCGCTATCTCGTTTTCGTTTTCAGGCTTTCAGACAGCTCTGCCCTTCAGCCAATACCGATCCAACACCATGCCCTCCCATAGCAGCCATAATGCTAAATTAGGAGAGTTGCTCAGCTCGGCTAGACGCTTTATCTCATTGGGTGTCGCTCTCTCCACACTTAAAGCTTACATTTCAGCATGGTCTGCTTTCGTTATATTTTATTTTTCCATGCACATTCCGTTATTTCCCATTTTGATTTTGACAGTTTGCTCTTTCTTAGTTTTCAATTTTGAAAATCGCAACCTTAAAATTTCTTCTTTACGTAGATTGCTCGCTGGTATTCAATTCCATGCTAAATACTTTGATCCCAATTTTCCAAGTCTCTTCTCAGCATATTCCATCCGATTATTACTTAAAGGCTTAGCTAAATCCTCTACTAAAACACCAGACAGACACTTGCCAATTACATTGCCTTTATTGCACAGGCTTATTACTTCTCTTCGGATCGGTCTCTTTACTACCTATTCAAACATTCTGCTCGAGGCTGTTTTTCTATCAGCTTTCTATGGTTTCATGCGTGCAGGTGAATTCACCTCAGAAACCTCTTTTTCCGACTTTCGCTTTTCACCTGATTTCTTCACTCTGTTTCTTAAACACTCTAAGACCGACTCTCAAGGCTCGGGTGTCACAATAACTATTTCAAAGATTAATAACACTTTCTGTCCCTTTCTCTCCATGATTAAATTTCTTAAAATTCGTCCCTCTACTCCCAGTCACGCCTCTTTATTCATTCTTACTAACGGAGCACCTCTCTCCAAAACCTGGTTCAGGACTGATTTAGTTTCTGCCCTTAAAAGCTGCTGTTTACCCCCCTCCCTTTATACCGGTCATTCGTTCCGGTTTGGGGCAGCCACCACAGCAGCCGAACGAGGAGTGTCTACATCAGCTATCAAAATAATGGGAAGATGGTGTTCCTCAGCTTTGGAATCCTACATAAAAAATTATCATTGAAGCCCAGCAAGCTCTCCATTAATAATCCAGGTAAATCCTCTCGCAACTACTGGTGGTGGTGGTACTACGTTATCCACTTGAGCGCAATTCAATTTGCACTATCTGATAACGCCCCTTCGACTCGTCTCTGTGTTTGTGTTTTGTCCCGCGGTGTCTCCGCTCGTCTTCTGTCTTTATGTGATCCTCCTCGGCCACTAGTTTAGCTGTGGTCTGTGTAGGCTATCATAGCTTTGTTCTTACGGTCCATCGCGGCCTGGTCTGTCTGGTCTAGTGGCCTTGTTTCGTGATATTGTCTTTCATGTGGCATTAGCGGACGGTGTGGCTCCTAAGCGGTCTCGTCTCTGTGGTCTCCCATGGCCGTGTGGCCCACCGTGGCTTTGTCCTCTAAGGTCCATCGTGGCCTAGTGACCTCTAGGGGTCTTGGTTTTATGTGGCTCTATGGCCATGTCTATGATTAGCTTGTTATGTGTGGCATATTGAAGCCTGTCCTACATGTGGCCATCTGTGGTCTGTGGTTCATCGCGACCTTCTGTGTGGCTTAGCAGCTCTGTCTTATAGGTTTGTCTTCATGTGGCATTAGCAGCCGGTGTGGCTCCTAAGCGGTCTCGCCTCTGTGGTCTCCCATGGCCGTGTGGCCTACCGTGGCCTTGTCTCCAAGGTCCATCGTGGCCTAATGACCTCTAGAGGTCTTGGTTTTATGTAGCTTAATGGCTGTGTCTATGATTAGCTCGTTATTTGTGGCCTATTGAAGCCTGTCCTACATGTGGCGATACGTGGTCTGTGGTCCATCGCGACCTTCTGTGTGGCTTAGCAGCTCTGTCTTATAGATTTGTCTTCATGTGGCATTAGCGGCCGGTGTGGCTCCTAAGCGGTCTCGTCACTGTGGTCTCTCATGGCCGTGTGGCCTACCATGGCTTTTTTCTATAAGTGGCTATCAGGGCCTGTAGCTGACCTCGTGTTTATGTGGTCTATCATGGCCTGTGGTCAAGGTGACCTTGTGTTTACGTGGTCTACCATGGCCTGCGGTCAAGCTGACCCTGCGTTTATGTGGTCTATCACGGCCTGTGGTCAAGCTGACCTTGTGTTTATGTGGTCTATCATGGCCTGTGGTCAAGCTGACCTCGTGTTTATGTGGTCTATCATGGCCTGTGGTCAGGCTGACCTCGTGTTTATGTGGTCCATCATGGCCTGTGGTCAAGCTGACCTTGTGTTTATGTGGCCTATCATGGCCTGTGGTCAGGCTGACCTCGTGTTTATGTGGCCTATCATGGCCTGTGGTCAGGCTGACCTCGTGTTTATGTGGTCTATCATGGTCTGTGGTCAGGCTGACCCCGTCCTTGTGGAATTATTCTTCCACTTCTCTTTGGGGGTCGGCTGCGCCCCGCCTTCATCTCAGGCAGGACATGCAGATTCGGCTAACCTCGCTTTGCTCGCTAAGGACGGGGCCTACGTCAAAGAACTCATAAATTTATGCTTGCTGAGCTGTCAATAAATGTATACCGCTTTTAAATTTATCTCCCGAGTCTTTCTGGTAGAAATGAAAGCTTTAGCTTAAGTTCTGTCAGGAAGACTCAATCAGCGCATCATGTATTACCTCATTCAAATCCAATGAGGTGTTAACAGTCACAGAATAAAAGATTGGTACTTACACTCGTCTGAGTTCGAAGATGCTGACGCTGCCATTCACCTCCATCCTCCCCAACCACCACCAAGATGGTACCTTCCCCTCCATCCTCCCCATCACCGCCACCAATATGGTCCCTTCCTTACCTCCAGGGGGTCGGCTGCGCCCCCGCCTTCATCTCAGGCGGGACATGCAGATTCGGCTAACCTCGCTTTGCTCCCTAAGGACGGGGCCTATGCCAAAGAACTCACTTGCTGAGCTGTCAATAAATGTATACAGCTTTTCAATTTATCTCCCGAGTCTTTCTGGTAGAACTGGATCTAGGCCTACCACTTTTATGGGCCGGATCATGGGCTGGATAAAGAAAACATAAATAAATATATATATTAAAAAAAGAAAAAAGTTTCGGCGGTCGGCCCAAAAAGCGCATCGGCCCACCAGATGGCCAGTCCGCCCGTGGAGAGAGTAGCTAATTTGCAATGTGCTTAAAGAATATGTTACGGCAATACATGTTTGAAATGATTGCAGAACACATTTATGGAACAATTGCATTACATGTAAATACAACAACAATAGTAGGACAACATCGGAACAACAAGCCCTTTTGTCAGGACAGAAAGTAACTGTGGTGTGTTTTGTCTGTAAAGACTTACTACATTTATTTACACAAAAAATACAATGAATTACCTGCCACTCGAACACCACAACACAGCATCATTTAATATAACAAGACAGAAATGTATAAGAAATATAAATTCCACAGCAATTTCCACAGCAGCCTCAAACACATTTTTTTTGCAATATTTTAAATAACTGTTTATTACGTGTTTCGGTCATGTGGTTCTTTTATTTGCAGTGTGTGGTCTATGTGCTGTGTTGTAACAAGAACACTAAATAGTGCTTTGTTACAGTGTCAAGTACATGTGATTCATTAATTTCATGTTTCAATTCTGTCTAAAATTTTGACAAAAACTACACAACATCAACGACACATGGCACCAAGTGCATGTCCGACAGGTTTTACTGTAGAGTATTCCTGCCCAGGGACAAGGGCATTTTCACAAAGGTCAAGCGGGAACTTCCTAAAGTTTTGACAGTAATTTTTCTTATGTTTATGAATTCCTATGTCTTCTACTGAATTGTGCCGGAAGTCCTACAATTTACAAACACACCTCTAATAATAACACATTGTTACATAACATTTGGGACATTAAAGGAGTCAACAGATTTGTAACACGTTGCAAGGAAATGATATGCAATGCTCCACTAGACAGGTTTGGAGAGCACAATGTGTACTTCCTGCAGAGGCCTTCTCAATCCCCTCAGCAACATCATCTTCCGCATGCTGGATTGTGGACCAGGATAATGCTAGGTTTGTCATAATTAATCAACATATCCCTTTTCAGATAGAAAAATCTGGGTTTGTTTTCTGAGAATTAAACACATGAATTCATTTATTTTGAACAAAGGTGACCATGGACAACATGGGACAGGACCTCATTATGAGCAGAGCTCTAGGAGAGATAATGTCCTGAGAAAGCTCACAAGATAAGTTATTATAATATATTTAACATAACATGACCTTTGTCTCAGTACTGTTATTTTGTTTGACTGATAAGTTATGTTACAAATTCACCTGTTTTTTATTCCTTGCTCAGAACATAACAGAGGACAACAAAACGCAGGGAATAATCGAAAAGATTATTATTGTGGTAAAACATGTACCTTCGTTTAACTTCTGGCTGGCTTGATGACTTTGTGGCCCGCTATCAGACTAGTCACACCGCTCTCAATACTTTAATAAATGTGTCATTAACCCTTTAGGCGCCAGAGGTTTTTTCCTAAAACGTTCGATTTAGACATCTTAATTTCAAAAGGCTATCTATCTATAAATTACAGGAACGTCTGTCTGTCTTTTATTCGCATATCTCTCGAACCGTTAGTCCGATGGATTTCAAACTTGACAGGTGTCTTGCTACGGGCACGAGTAAGTGCAGTGCCAAGTTTGACGTTGTTTGGATTAGAAATGCAAAAGATATCGGTAAATATCCCGGTAAAAGAAGCACTTTGATTAGAAGGTTGTGTTTTAAAAATAAACATTCTGATATAAACTCTGTCAGCTAAACATAGACAGCTACACTGTTTAATTCTGAATATTATATTTTATTCACGGCCATCATTTGTAGTTTGCTCAAGCGTAGGGTTTTTTCGGAGTTCACTGTGTAGACTACTCCCTGAATCGTTGCGTTTATTCATTTGTGGATGTAACCGAGTCTGTTAGTAAGCTACGCTGTTTACTTCTGAATATTATATTTAATTCTGGTGTGCTTAACGTTATCGCTACTGTTTAATGGTAGCCTATGCTATTCACCAACTAAACATGTCCTATTCAATGTGTTCACAGTCTCTTTCACGCCCATCATGTAGCAGCCTGCTCCCTCAATCGTGTAGATCAATGTCATTATGTCAGTATCACTATTTGCTTTCTACCATGCACAAATAAAAATGTTACTGAATCTTTGCTGTTTATTTGTAACAATGAGAACTCAAACACACCAAACCAACAATTACTAAAAACACGCACAAAAACTGATTTTGCATGGGCACTTTGCACTAGTATCTTAAAAGTGATGAAAGATAGAGACTTTCTGTAAATTAGAGAAATATTAAGGATGACCCAAAGTTTATGCAAGGATTAAATTTTCCCATCTAATTTGCATATTATGACATCATATGGTGGCGGCAATCTTGGATTATAGAATTTTCATGAAAAGTCACATGTTTAAATGATAAAATGCAGCACTTCTTTCCCCCCAATCACCTTCCATCACCTTCTGTATGCTATATTGCACAATACTGAATGCTCAGGTATATAGTAAGTAGTAAACAAACTGTGTAAATCATTACTAATAAATGGTAGAAACAAACCGAATGCATGTAGTGGTTGGCCTTTTGCTGTAGAGATTTTCCATTTACTAAACACAGTAGGAACTCTGATTCCATGTATAATGGGGCACATATATATTATTCATAAGGCATACAAGCACAAGTAGACAAGACCTGTTTAGTTCAAACGCTCACTGGCCACGGCAAGGCACAGATCATGAGTGAGATGATTCGAGCAGCGCGGCCAGATCTGCCTCGCGTGCGCGCCGAGTGTGCACAGCTCGGACTACTGTCATTGTCATTGCGACTCCCCACCCTGCCTCCACGGTTCTGATAAGCTCTGATAAAATGGCTCACTCACACACTAGCTCCGCTTTTGATCGCACTGATTCAATGCGCTCTAACTCGAACATTTTGTATAGAAACATGACTTTTTTTTATTCGGGGATGAAGTATGACATGTCTGCCATCCAGTGGAGGGGAGGTCGAACGAAATTTGACACCCAATTTGACAAAATCGTTTTATTCAGTGCCGCATCTTGTCGAGTAAACTCGACCTTGGTGCCTAGAGGGTTAAAGATGTGATGGGTAACAGTTTTTAAGGAAATATAAAGAAAATAACATGTTCTATGTCATCCCATTATATTTATTGATATGTAAACCAGCTCTAAAAAGTTATTTTAAATCTTAATGACTGCTTCCATCAATACCTTACTTTCTGCTGACATACAGAGTGGACCAAGAGGAACACCAGCAGAAAAAGAGGGGAAGATGTTACACCACTCCGCAAGCCGTTCCTTTTCAAGAAATGAAACAAGGTGTACTGTAAACGTAATGCTGTCATGCCTTCTACAGAATTAATCTTAATCTCTTAACATAACACTTTTACTTCTACTGCAGCCAAGGCAATTACAGCCAATCCGAAATGTTTTACTACTCACAGACATATAACAGCAAAACCCTTTTTTATCTCTTAATCTTCTGTTATTTCAAACACTACACAAATCTTTACTTAATGTTGTGGTACTTCATTTTTAGAAAAAAAAAAAACAATTAATGTAAATTACAACTGAAGCATCGACAAACAACTGGAGTCTTGTTGTAATAATAATAATAATGTATTAAAAAGGAAATTAAAAGACAAACGGAAGCACTGTTAAATGAGGCTCCTTAATAATGTGACACAACACCTCCATTTGAGGTGAAACTGGCCTCTAGAAACTAAGATTTTTTTTAAATGATTTAATTACATTTAATTCAGAAGAACACAATACTGCTGTCACATTCACCTCCTTCATCTGTGTCTTCACTACACTTCCCCGCATCCCCTGTTGTCATCACCTGCGCCTCATCATCATCACCGTCACCTGTATCCCATCACCAGCACTGACTATTTAACATGCACTCTCCCTGCAGTCGCGGTCTGGTCTGTCATTTCATGACTCACAGACTCCCTGATTCACTTACCTGTCTACCTACCTGCATTCCTTCCTTCAAGACCCGATCATCTGCACCAAACCACTTTCAAGCCACCTGTGAAAGAGAGAAAAGGACATTAACCATCAGCTAAGCTTCCTTTATGTTTCTGTGTCATTGGTTTCTCTCCTGTTATCTCCATCTGCAATCCTTACTGCACAATAAAAGTCACTAAACTTACCATCTAGTCTGATTCGTCTGTAATCCCTGACAACTGCCTGTGAAGCCGTGGTGACCAGTGATTTCAGGTCAACATATGGGCGTTGTGAGCCACAACACAGGCAAGCTTAGCTGTTATAAAATGGTTACTACAAAAAGCTGTAAAGATTTCATAAGAAGTACAAAAATAATTATCATAGTAAAAATGGTAATAAAGTAATACTGATGTAATATAGTGACATGAAAAGTTCCCAAAAATGAAAGGTATCATTTTCATTAAACGACTTGCTTGTATAATAATAATAATAATGAAAACAGAAATGGCTGAACCGTGGTGACAGTAGACGAGGAGCGGATCTAGCCAGAGCTAGATATTGTGACCAGGAATGAAAAAGGTTTTCAGCAACTTTAACGAGCAACATAATCTATAATCTCTGTAATCCCACCCACTGTGAAGCGGTACTAAACTAAAAACGCCATAAGACTATACAGTTCGGCCATCCAGGTTTGAGTTTTCTTCTCTATAAATTATTTGAATGTGTTTGAACTTGTACTTGTTTCCAACACGCAAACTCTGGACTCGCATCGGGGAAGATGTGTGCCGGGGCAATGATCCCTTACTTATTGCAGGAGCTCCTTCTTTGCTTCTCACGCCATGCGGAAGCGGGAGTCTCACTTTGTCTTCTCATCCATTTTGGAGAGACACCCTGTGTCACTGTTGTGCCCTACTTTCTCTACTTGTTATTGACTGTCTTCACTGTGTTCCATGGTATATCTAATGCTTTGAAATGTTTTTGTAACACTAACCTAAGCGCAAGCGATACCTTTTAAGAACAAGATCCCATTGCTGATTTGTAAGCTCTTTGTGGCCCATGGTCCTTTCATGATGCAACCAAGAAGATGTCAGGAGAACTGCTCAGATTTATTTGCAGTTAACCAGAGTCACATCAGGTGAAGATAGCTGTGTACTATTTCACATGAGCTTGATGATTAGTTCATTCTCTATTTTAAGGGTTTTCTGAAATGTGTTATTTTGGTTTTCAATGGCTTTGCATACTTTGGCATTTTTTGCAAAGTTCTAATATGACTAATCTTTGTCTCATTTTTTACATCACAAAAAACAGGGGTGCGTAGACTTATTATATCCGCTGTAGATGTAACAACATTACTGTGTGTGTGTATTTACATAGTGGGGACATTTCTGGTCCCCTTGAACAAAATGACTTATAAATCACCCTGTGATGTTTCTTCAAATTGTAAAAATGCAGAAAGTGCTCCATTATGTTTATGGAAAGTCCCTATAAAACATGGAAACCCAACATTTCAAAGTCATATCAGCTAATACCCTGTCCCGTTTTATGCAGTGTTTGTGGGTCCAGTAGAAGTACATGGGGATAAAGAGAGTCTGATTATTCAGATCATACCAGTTTTATCATTCTATCATTACAAATAAAAAAATAACCCCAAAGTAAAGCTGATGTTTTTTTAAGAACAAACATTTGTGGCAAATGTGAGATGAAAAGACATTGTTGACGTTAAAAAATAAAGGTAGATTGAATGGTCAGAAAAACATATCAGTATACCATTGCATGTTTTCAACATTAGCTATAACATACTCATTAGATGACATAATATTGAATGCACACTAGGGAGTATTTTGTACATAGAAGGCCTTGTTGATGGTTGCTTCTGAAGTGTCAGTAAATCATTATGCTTAATCTCAGCAGAAGCACTCCTACTGTTCTCCAGTGCTTCTACATCGACATCCCAGAACAAATATACCAAACTGCCGACAGTTTCTCTGATGTGTAAAAACTACACAGTACATCTGTCAAATTATTCCATGTATGTCCCTGTCTAAAGTCGAATCCCTCTACTTATTTTCCTAGCTTCCAGCAAGCATTAGCACAGCCTTGCTTTCTCTCTCTGCTGATGCAGTGATGTGGTATTTGGGGAATTCTGCTCTCTGACCAAACTAAAGACTCCTGGCTTGGGTCCTGTCCTCACCCAGGCCTCTTCCCAAATAAGGCTTTGCTTTAACAAAGGGCCGGACTATGAGTGGAGTGGAGGGTGGACTTGAGAAAAAGACTATATCCTTTTAAGGTGTCAATTTCCTTTTCTCTGCCCCCTCACTGAATGGCTTGTTTTTTTATTTCTCTAATGGTAAAGACATTTACCCCTGAAACAGCAACAGGGACGACTCTGCTGAACTCTTGATCTAGACACTCTCACACTAAATCCATTGCTCCAGGTTGACTGGTGACTGCACGAAGGACAAGGTCATCTTCACTTCTACTAGAGTAAGTATGTTTTTCATATGCTATCAAAGACCTTTCAGTCAGTTATTTTGCTGATTATTGTGCCTTGTGAATGACATGAAGTAAACCAATACATATCATGCACAATCTACGTACTACAGTTAAGAAAAGGAAAAAAGTTCAGATCGATAAACTAGCTCATTACTAAGTTCTTTTCAGTGTTTCAATATTATTTGAACTTTTAATATGTTGCATGAGCTTCTTTGTTATGACCTTTTAAAATGTGAATTTACCTGAATTTTAAAGTTTGTAACGATTATCAACCACATATCTTTCCTCACTAACAACTAATGTAGACCCAGTGTATTTATTTAAATGTTCTATGATTTTTTTATCAAGACCAATACTAGGCCACTCAGACTGGGATGAGAAAAGAAGTCATACAATTAAGCTTACCTAAATTCTAATTATTACAAAAACATCCAATGCAATTCCTCCCAAAAGTGACACTTACAAAAGTGTAAATGCATTAGAAAATATTAAAGCAAGTGTTAGAACTACTAAGAACTACACTTTTCTGACCCATTTTTTAAATGAATTGTTATCTAGAAAGTCATTTGGTTACACTTTTTTTCAATGTCCCACTTTAGACATTCAACTAACTATAAGTAACTTTGCAACTATATGTAACTAACTGTGATTTATGGCTCGTTTCCACCGAGCATTACGGCTCAGTATAGTATGATTCGGGATAGTAAACCCTGATCCGGTGTTGTGCCGAATTTCGACCCCCGCCAAATTATTACCCCCCCTAGCATTG
Source organism: Meda fulgida (assembly GCA_030578275.1). NCBI lineage: Eukaryota > Metazoa > Chordata > Actinopteri > Cypriniformes > Leuciscidae > Meda > Meda fulgida. The sequence continues at coordinate 1,902,450 of CM060630.1, read as the reverse complement.
GTAGGTTTAGGATTAGTTGTGGGGGTGTGATTAGGATTAGGGGAGGGGTTAGGAGTAGGGGATGGGTTATGATTAGGGTGGGGTCATGATTAGGGTGGGGTTAGGATTAGGGGAGGGGTTATGATTAGGCAATCAGGTACTGACTTCAATGAGGGGGGTAATAATTTGGCAGGGGGTAAAAATTCGGCACAACACCGGCTTGCGTTTCCGCCGCCAACAGTACCATACTTGATAGGCGTGGTGAAGCCTATGCCGGAAAGAAGCGATTGACGTCATTTTCGCGCGAAGAAGGAAGCGACATAGTAAACCACAATGTATGACACACAGCAGATCTTGTTCTTGCTTCTCGGCATGTGGCTATTTGTTACAAGAAGACAAGCGCCGACATTAGGCGTTTCTCAGTACCAAGTCCGATTCAGGAGAATGACTCCCGAGGACGCTCGCTCTGCTACTCCGGTTATCTCTGTATGTACATTTTAGGCAACAATAAAACGGAATATGTTATAAAGCACCACTCTGCCTCATTTTGTTTTCATTTAAAGAAATCTTAAACATTATAGCCACACAAATGTGGTTCAGGTTACAGATTACATTCACTGCATGTATATCCTAACGTTAGCCTATTTATAACAAAACAAAATATAAAACACAACCCTGCCTCTTTTCATTTAAATTTTAAAAATATTAAACATACATATGGTATTAAACATAATATGGTCCAGGCAATATGTGCATTTGTACACTGATCATCTTCACTGTAATACAATTAAAATTGACAAAACTCAACCCTGTCTCTTTTTCAGTTTTATCAATAATAGCCATTATACAAGTATAAGTAAAAGGTACAAGAAGCTATACAATAAGAAATAAAGCAAACAATTCAGTCAAACATACAAGTCAGCTCTCTAGTCGAACGTTACAACGCTAATGTTAAATAGCCTAAATATATAAAGTTTTGAAACTTTATTTAGCGCTACAAATTTATTTAGGGAACAAATTATAGATTTACGAGACCAAAGATCGCCTTTAGGTCTACACAAGACAAATTATATCTCATGTTCAACCACTACAGAGCCGTCAGAGCCAGCGGCAAACGCCAGAAGCACTAGCCGGGGAAAGGGGAACATGAGCGCCCCGTGATCGCATGGATCTCACAACCTGGCTCAAATGGTCATAAATCTTTATAAATAAACCACAGATTTGAGCTTTAAACAACTACATTAGTGGACAAATAGTTCCAAAGTTACTTATAGTGAGTCATATTTCATTCGAATAAAAAACTTTAAGAAAGTGCACATTTTTTCTGTAATGCTCATAGGGTGAATTTCTTGAAACTCATTATTTAAGGTTGGAACTTCAGAGGTGGTGTCCTAAACCGCTGAATGGCAGCACAGGTGACTGCTGCTATGTGTGTGTGTGTGTGTGTGTGTGTGTGTGTGTGTGTGTGTGTGTGTGTGTGTGTGTGTGTGTGTGTGTGTGTGTGTGTGTGTGTGTGTGTGTGTGTGTGTGTGCTTTGCTTAGAAATGTCAGAATATAATTGATGGTGTTTCTAAACAAGCGCTCTGGAGGAACATGTTCATCTAATCCTGTCATAACCATTATGGCTGCTTATCTGACTCCACTGATAATACTTCCGAAAGCCCCCATTCACTCAAGGACTACGTGAACATGTGAACCTGTGCCTTTACGGATGCTTAACATAAATATTGAGCTGAACTGTTTGCCGTTGAAACATGTTGGACTGTTTACGCTGCACAACATCTATAGGCTACGCATGATTTGTAAGTGCATTTTATGGCTTTGTGGCTGCTTTTAACTGCACCATTGTCTTTTTCCACTCTATGCTGATGATGTTTTAGATGAAATTCATTTTAAATTGAAATGTAATAAAAGTTTTAGGAGAAGAGGATTTTTCTGGGGAGGTAAATGGCACAAACTTAACAAACTTGTTCCTGTTTTATTTTTATATACAATATATATAGATAGATAACTAAGAAGCTATTGAACAAACTATTGAAAATATCTAATAACATTTGATAAAGGACATTTTCAGACACACAACACTACAACACTACAATGAAGCAAAAATCAACACAAAATTAGCATATAATAAATGCTGCTTGATTTGGTAGTTACTCAAAAGATTAGTACACAGTGAACATACATCAGGTCCTACACACTATTGTCAGTCTCCTCTTCTCATCTAAGCAGGGAGCTCCAACTATGGCAAACAAGGGTCCATCTTATGGGATGAGCCGCCAAGTGCAGGATAAAATTGAGCAGAAGTATGACACTGAGCTGGAGGCGCGTCTGGTGGAGTGGATTATGGCCCAGTGTGGGGCTGCGGTGGGAAAGCCAGAGGCAGGAAAACTGGGTTTCCAGAACTGGCTCAAAGATGGATGTGTAAGTAAGGCATGCCTGTTATTCTCAGGTAGGGATGGGACGATTACTGGTTTCACTATAAACCAAGATAAAATGTACTGACGGTTAGTGTTATCGTTTAAAATTTAATTATCATTAAAACCGTGTTTGATTATCGGGATTTTAATAACTCAGTTTAAATCCTGTCCAGCTAGCAACAGTCTGACACAGGCGCAGCGTCACCCTGGCACAGAAAGTTAAATACGGTCTCATAGAAGTAATAACTTATTGGGCCCTATCTTGCACCCAGCCAATTGACTTTGTACAGCGACGCATGTATCATTCCTATTTTGCACCCTTCGCACAGCAAACTTTTCCCTCCACAGACGGGGGTGGTTCAGTGAAAAGAGGAGGCGTGTTCCGGCGCAAACGTTCCCTTCTGATATTTTACAGTTCCAGAGAACAATCCCGCCACTGACCAGGAAAAACCCAGTCTAAAGTCAGCGGCGCGATGTTCAGATGCTATTTTAAGGGCGCATGCTTGGTGTGTGCACAACGCACACACACTTTCTCTCATCTACACAGACGCAGACTTTTGCAAACTTTTGCAAATCAGAGATAATTACAAGGAAAAAGATTCCACACGTGGGAAATCATTGTGGTGTCCATGAAGATGTGAAAAAATAGGCAAAAATCTAGCTTACACATTTACCCAAATTATTATACGCCTGTTTAACCGAAGCTAATTTGTGTTGGTTTCTCCATCCGCATACAATGTCACTTCTCTGTATTTTACGGCCCTTTACGGCCTTTATTAACTCAAGCTTTTTACTCAAGTAAAAGTACTGGTTTCAAAACTACTCAAAGTATAAAAGTAAAAGTAATGTAAGGAAAAAAATGCTATTAAGGACAAAAGCTTAGGCCGCGCCACAGGGGCCAATACCGCATCTCTAGTTTTCCTTCGGAGGAGTTTTGCCGCTTCGCACAACCAGATGTAACTACAGGCTCTCACAAGTTAGAAAGAAAATACAAAACCAATCAGTTTAGCGATGTGTGTTCGGGAGGCGGGACTCAGATCCATTAACCGTGTGTGTTATTGGTCTTTTTTTTTTTTAACGATGAGAAAGCCGGAATGACAACAAGCCGAAATGAAATAGGAGTGACGAGGCTATTTTTAAAATGTAAGGAGTAGAAAGTACAGATAATTGTGTGAAAAGGTAAGGAGTAGAAGTAAAAACTCGGCTGTAAAATAATTACTCTAGTAAAGTATAGATACCCAAAATTTCTACTTAAGTAAGGTATCAGAGTATTTGTACTTCGTTACTTGACACCTCTGGAGGGCACGTGTAGAACACGTCATAAACTTGTTTGTCTGAAGGAGATGTGCTGGCAGACCCAGTCACATGGGTTTACCAATGTATCATTCGCTTCTCAGGGAACTATGGTTACAATTGTAACCTGAGACGTTCCATTTCAAAGTAGAACTCAACACTGCCTCTTGGATCAACGCTATGGGGAACAAATACCCCTCCGCCATGCCGTGGGGATGCCTGTGTCACTAGGTGAGAGTATGCACAAACAGACTGGGCATAGCATAGCTGGACTCTTAGCCAGAGTCAGAGCGTCAAACCCAGGCTGCGTACTAAAGACCTACACAAGAGACCCTGGAATTCCTCTACTCAGTTCTTTTTTTTTTTTTTTTTTTACAGAAAAAGCTGTAATACAAGAATGGCAATCACTTAATCTCACAGATTCTTGTAATGAACTAATCCCCAGGCAGCTCTGTTCAGTTACCCTAAGCAAATAATGGGAGTGCTCACACCCTTCCTCTCATTCTTCCCAGAATCCAGGTAGATTTGCTTGCATTTCTTTATTCAAAGATCAAGTGTAAGGATAACTGGGCTTTGAGAAGGGGGGATGGATCCCTGCTTTAATACTCGAAATGGTCTGGAAAGAAACCCCTCCCTCAGCCCTAACGCCCAAAAGGGCAGCTTACCAAACCTTACTTAAAGAACGCTGGAATCTGGGGGAGGCAGCTCAAACCCTGTTTCATCACTTTTTTAATAAGGGAGTAGGCTTGCTCTGTTACCGGTGTCAAGCCACACACCGAATACATCACTTGCCTACCCTGCCACCGCCCCCACCATCTTTCAGATATTTTATAGTAATACAATACTTTAGTTCAGTTAGAGGAAATTCATAAGTGATTTAAAAGCGAGGTGGAAAAGAGGCAAAAACTCTGTCGGCAGTTTCTCGATTGCATCATAATGAGCTCATCCAGCTTCCTCAAGGAGTCGACTGCATTCCTCCAGTAGCGTTTGTCTTACACTCGCATACAAACAAGCATCTTCTTCAGACAAAAGGGTTGAAGACGTGTACTACGGGTGCCCTCTTATACTTCCAGGCGCTCCACTTATGACATCACGGGCTATCACCAGCCAATGAAATTGTTGTGTTTACATGCGCTTCAGACACTGGTCACGCTGATGTGTTCCCCATAGTGTCAATCCCAGACACAGTGTTGAGTTCCTCTTCGAAAGGGAACAATCGAAACTATTCAGAAGGTAAAATGAACAGGGGTTGAAACAGAGGCAAAGTTTACACAAGGAATGATAGGAAAGACCAAAATCACGTTCATTTTGAGTGATACATAATCAAACCACATTAGTTATTTGGATGAGTAACCTGGTCACTCGGTGTTGTTATAATGTCATTCATAATTATGATCACATTTATGGAAAATGTAGTGTAATGTAGATTGTAATCTTGTTTTCTTTGCCCGGTCTCAGGTTTTGTGTGAGCTCATCAATAGTCTGTGTAAGGAAAAGCCCGTAAAGAAGATCCAGAGCTCCAGTATGGCTTTCAAACAGATGGAGCAGGTGTCACAGTTCCTTAATGCTGCGGAGCGATACGGCGTCGTCAAAACCGACGTGTTTCAGACGGTGGATCTGTGGGAGGGTGAGTACGCCAACATATCACAGACCTTTCTCAAATTCTTCATAGACATTCAGATCCCATATCAAGATTCAGTGTACCCGTTTAAAATATTGTTTACAGCTCTTTAACATTAAATAAGGTTGTTAAATAAATATGGTTGAATGATTATTAATGTATCACATGCCATATATGCAGTAATCATGTCTGATTAATTAACAGGATATTAAATGCAGTCATATTATTTGACAGATTAGTGTGTGCAATAATACAAAATCAATTTTAAAATAAAATGTGAAATTGAATGTAAAAAATAAAGTTCCTACATTTTTCAGTGTAATAAAAGTATTTTTGATCATTCAGAAGTTTTTCATATTGTCTTATGTATGACCTTGTAAAGGTCAATATTTCAACTTTGCAACTCTGGGAAATAAATCAGTGACCGTTTTTGTTGTTCCATATTTCTTAGCACAACGTTACTGACTAAATAATGTGGTGAATATATATTTTCTATTTATTAAACTATTTACCTGCAAGTAATATTAAACGATCACCATTGTCCTTGTAATAAGTGTAATGAAAGTGTTTGGAGGCTAAATTTTTCAAAGTGAATAAAAAGCAATTTTTCCTGGAAAAGACAAAATAGCGCTTGAGCTTCAGGAATGCAACTGGCGTTCTGATTCTTTCCTGAGATACAACACAGGAGAATGTAAAATGGTATCTCATGCTACAGTAACAATTGCATTTAACAGGTGTCTTGAATTATTCTGGGTATAATGTTACATTCAAACCACAATAGGTGTTGTCCTTGACCCATACACACTATTCCAAGTACCAAACAACAAGTGTCTCTGGAATATGTACCACTGATATCTATTGCAATAGACAATGGTTACTGTTAAAACAAACAAATAAACCAAAAAGCATTCAACATGCAATCAATTCAATCACTGTGGACTTCTCCCTGTTAGACACCAGCATTCAAGAGTCCAGAACAGTGAAGGTGTATTTGCATCACTGTTATTATAGCTTGCATATAAATCCTGCAGGAAAGGACTTGGCCGCCGTGCAGAGGACACTCATGGCGCTGGGCAGCATCGCGGTGACAAAAGATGATGGCGCCTTCCATGGGGATCCCAACTGGTTCTTCAAGTGAGTTACAGCGGATCCCGCTTCGCCTGGGGTGATACATCGAATCGATTATGGTTTTGTTTAATTTATCTATGTTGATTATTTAAGTATCGGCTTTTTGCCTATTTGCAGGAAAGCTCAGGAGAACCGGAGAGATTTCTCTGACAACCAGATTAAAGAGGGGAAAAATGTCATCGGCCTGCAGATGGGGTCCAATAAAGGGGCGTCCCAGGCTGGCATGACAGGCTACGGCCGACCTCGACAGATCATGAACCCATGAGCCTAACTCTTCCCTCGGTTCCCTGACCATCACCGCATCCTAACCATTTGACTCAAAATGTTTCATTCAGAATATGACCAGAATGACAGTGTAATAAATATAATAAAAAATAACACCACTTGGTACTAAAATAAGTTTCCATGTCTGTAGTCAATCCCTATTTGTATGTAACATATTCAGTCGAATTGCAACATTCTTTGTTGAACAGAGTAGAAATTAGTTTTTCAGCGGAGTGCAAAATGACCGATTGTGCTGTCTAACATTTCATACATGCAAGTTGGCATACAATCAAAACGAACCCCATTTACTTTCTTAATTCACATTCCTGGTCTTAATGTTAATGATTCAGTGATGCATTTTATTCCAAAGGAAAAAAAAGTCTTCACCTAGTTTCAGAGGCAGACTTAGATCAGGGGTCACCAACACGCCGCTCGTGAGCTGGCAGCAGCTCGGGCCTGACTGGAGGCAGCTCGCCACAGTCCGTTCACATATCACGTCAGTAGTAATAGGATTCAGCTTCTGTCAAGATGATTTATGACCCTATGATTGACAGGTGGGCGGGGCTAACCTTTGCCCTTCCGGAGGGTGTTCCGGAGGTCCCTTTGATCTAGGGATTAACCTTTGACCTATCGATCGATCAAGTTGTCAGTTGTCTTTGATCTGGGTATGCGAGTTGTCTTTGATCTGGGGTATAATCATTTATTTTGACAGTTAGTATTACCCTATTGACCTTTGTATTATACGTCAAGTTGACAGTTGTCTTTGATCTGGGTATGCCGGTTGTCTTTGATCTGGGGTATAATCATTTATTTTGACAGTTAGTTTTGACCTATTGACCTTTGTATTATACGTCAAGTTGGCAGTTGTCTTTGATCCGGGTTTGCCAGTTGTCTTTGATCTGTATTACGATGGATGATTTTACCATTCAGTTTTACTCATTGATTTTGGCCTATTGACCCCGGTGGGGAAAAACTCCGGAAGATTCGGTTGGGGGATTCCCCTCCATGCCAGCCGTGTTGGGGTTAGTGAGAAAATAATTTTTCTAATGTCGCATATAGATTAGAATAAATATGGTGTAAAATAAAATAATCGTACTTTATCAGGCGTTCCCAAAGATGTTGAAAAGAGTTCCTCCGAGTGATTCTCTCTCACCGGGCTTTTGCATCTGACAGGCATAGTCTCCGCGCTAAGTGTGTGTGTGTGTGTGTGTGTGTGTGTGTGTACTTGTCTACCTATCTAAGAGGGGACCTTGGTGTCGTTACACACTCACCAACAGGGGACCGCCGAGCCAAGTGGGGACATTTTTCAAGTCCCCTGTTGGTCATGCCTTAAAACATGTTAAAATCATCTAAAATGCGCTCTGGTGAATTTTTTACATTTTTGACCAAGTGGGGACCTGCAAGTGTGTGTGTGTTTAAGCCCATACTCAGCAGCGCTCCTGTAGGCTGGAGCAGGAACTGCAGTGGTCCATTAACACACGTCGTTCACACTTCTCTATTGTTGGAATGGCTTGCTGTCCCAGAGAGGCTCTGAAACTGTAGAGCTGCTGTTTAACTGCTGCTTAGTTAAAGAACTTACGGTAACTTTATAATAACCCCACGCTATGTATCATTAGTTAAGCATTACTAAACAGTTAATTCATAATTTATAAAGCATTAATAGACATTAATAAGCAGTATATTAATACAGCTATAAAAGCTTTATTCTTGCTTTAAAAGCATATCTATAATGTGTTTAATTGTTGTATTTTCATACTTTATTAATGATCAATTTATAATTTTTAAATGAAGTATAACATTATATACAAACCAGTTATTTAGGAGTTGTCAGTGGTTAATAAGATCACTTAGAAAGTGTGAGTAAAATGATTAATAAACTATTTCAAATGTACATTCATACATTATACTGACATTTTGTAATAGGTACTTAGTGTGTTAATAAATGCTTTCATGTATTTCTACTGTAATTCAGGTAGTTATAAAGCATTTGGTAGTGGTGAGTATAAGTATTTTATAAATTGAGGACTAGTTATGCCTTGTAAAGCTTTTATAAAGGAGATTTAAAGGTTCAGTTATATATTTCTATATTCTGTATCACAGTGTTGTGTTTGTTTCATTTTTCTGTTTAGAAGATAACTGAGTCTTTAAATCTCCTTTATAAATGCTTTATATTTTGTGATGAGCTCACAAAAATAGTTAACTGACCACTACTAAATGCTTTATAACTACCTGAATTTACTGCATTTACTTACACTTAAGTGATCTTATGAATCACTGACAAATCCCAAATAACTTGTTTGTAAATAATGCTATATTTCATTTAGAAATTATAAATTGATCATTAATAAAGTATGAAAATACAATTATTAAACAAAATATAGATATGCTTCTAAATAAAGAATAAAGCATTTATACAAGAACAAAGCATGTATAGCTGTATTTATAAACTGCTCATTAATGCATATTAATGCTTTACAAATTATGAAGTAACTCTTTACTAATGCTTGACTAATTATTAATAGTGTGCAGTTATTATAAAGTGTTACCGAACTTTCAAGTATTTTCAAACATGCCCAAACATACATATATATGTAATTATATAATGTTCAAACAGGCATCAGAGATCACAATATGCATAGATAAACATAAACAACTAAAAAAAGAATGACCAAACCATCAGTTATCAATAATGACCAAATTTGAATTGCTTGAGGAAAGACCATTTAAATCTACAACGGGGTAAAAAATACCGACGGCAACAGTTCAAAAGCAGAGGCGAGAAGACGCCTCTTATCATTCATATTAATATTATTTTTCTTATTTAACTCTCTTTCTTCATAGATACTTTCTATTCTTAGTTATGCAGTCCCTAACACTTTATTTGCAATTATTATGTGCCATTGTACACAAACACATGCATGTAATATATATGAACAGAGCAGTGTCGCTCTACACTGGCCAAGAGGGGACCTGACCTCCATCTCTGAACGATCTCTAACCATCCAAGTGGGGACTCTCATAGCCTGCAATGAAACTGTGTGTGTATGAACAATGAAGTCTGTCATCATTATGTAACACATATAAACATTATTTATATATATATATATATATATATATATATATATATATATATATATATATGTGTGTGTGTGTGTGTGTGTGTGTTTGAGTGTGTGTGTGTATTTTCACACTGGCATCAGAGATCACAATATGCATAGATAAACATATACAATTAAAAAAGAATGACCAAACCCTCAGTTATCAAAAATGTAAAAAAAAAAAATTCAGGAAAGACCATTTGAATCTGTATTTCAACGGGGTAAAAAATATCGGTGGCAACAGTTCAAAAGCAGAGGCCTTAAGATATTCATATCAATCATAATATTATTTTTCTTCTTTAACGCTCTCTCTGCATATATACTTTCTATTCTTGGTTATGCAGTCCCTAACAATTTTTTTTGCCATTGTTATGTGCCATTGTACACACACACATTAATTTCTATATTACTAACAGAGCACTGTCGCTCTACACTGGCCAAGTGGGGACCTGAACGATGTTTACCTATCGAACAGGGGACTCCCATAGCCTACAATGGAACTGTGTGTGTGAACAGTGAAGTCTGTCTTCATTATGTAACTTTTATACATATATATAATATATATATATATAATGTTTATATATTATATATGTAATATGTAATTATATAATGTTTACACAGGCATCAGACACACACAAACACACACATTTCTATATTACTAACAGAGCACTGTCGCTCTACACTGGCCAAGTGGGGACCTGAACGATCTTTACCTATAAAACAGGGGACTCCCATAGCCTACAATGGAACTATGTAACTTGTGTGTATATATATATATATATGTATATGTATATGTATATGTGTGTGTGTGTGTGTTCATACAGGCATCAGAGATCACAATATGCATAGATAAACATATACAATATACAATTAAAAAAGAATGACCAAACCATCAGTTATCAAAAATTTAAAAAATTAGAATTTTTTGAGGAAAGACCATTTGAATCTGTTTTTTAACGGGGTAAAAAAATACCGACGGCAACAGTTCAAAAGCAGAGGCTCTTATCATTCATATTATTATTTTTCTTCTTTAACGGTCTCTCTTCATAGATACTTTCTATGCTTGGTTATGCAGTCCGTTTAGGGTTCATGGGATAAATCAAACAGAGATAGCTCTTTAAGGTAACAATTTCAGGTCACTACTTTATACAGTCAATAATGATTATATTAATCAAAATGAACTTCGCGTCCCCAGTTGGATGGTAAAGAACGACACCAGTTCTTCTGCTTTGTACATTTCTTGCCATCACAAAAACACGGTAAAGATTTTGGAGGTCAATCTCAAAATGTTATGTTGACTTGCTGCACTGAACAATTTTACTTCATTCAGTTGAAATATATGAAATAGGGATGTTCATTTAACATTTTGTTTTCTGACTGACAGCTGATGCTTGTTAACCAGTCATCAGCCGTTAACTGACATTATTTTAAGGTTAGATTAGAATTAAATGTAATTAGAAAAGATAAGTGTCTGTGACCCATTCAAATACCTAAAAAATGTAGATTTACATGTGCAAATAGCAGCATAAACAACAGAACATGAGGATTCACACACACCGTCACATCAAGCACCCGCAGTGCTTCTGTGAACACAGTAAACCAGAATAAAAGTGTATATATAACTGTATATATATATATTAGTGCTGTCAGTTTAACGCGTTATTAACGGCGTTACCGCAAACACATTTTAACGGCGTCAATTTTTTTAGCGCGAGATTAACGCTCTTTTTGGCCTAGCAAACATTGTAGTTTTTTCACATGCTGTTGCAACAACTGGTAACGTTAGAAAAACTACAACATCACACCGGATATCTAGACCGGAAACAAAACAAAACGCGGGACTAGATTTGATGGCCGAGTGCGAGCGCGGGCGGTAATGCACTCACTCTGTGTGTGCGGGTACGGGAGAATACAACGATTCGGGACTCCCACAAACTAGAAAAATCTATGAATAAAGCATAAAAACTAATACATTTTTATTCTTATGTTGCAGAAAAGCAACAAGAACAACTAAAACAAAATAGAAACGATTTACAGGCCAGAGTTACTTTTTATAACATGTTTGCAGCGCTGAGCGATGTAGCCAATCACAGACATGTGTTGATTTCTTAAACGCAATGGCCAATCAGATGCATTTAAAATAGACTCCCCTCACTGCTCAAAACTGACTTTTTGTTCAGTGCTGAATTCTGGATATTGGCAAATCCTCTAATTAAAACAAACAAAGTGTATATATTCTGAAAGATTCATTGTGCAGTCAGCTTCATAGATAATAACAGAGATGTGTGAGATTGCGATGAACTGATGTCAGCTTTTTAGGAATTTTTAAAGGATTGCACTTTGTGCGCATTCAGTCATCCCAAACCATGCACTCAGTAGCCTGCTTGCTTTTATATTATAACAGTGGTTTGTGAGTTAATGCTTTAATAACAAATAATTGATCAGGAGCATTTATGCTGATGTGTATGGTGGCGACACGTAGGCGAAGTAGCCTACAAATAAAGTCTATTTGCGGGCGGGAGCGGGACAAAAATGTTGCGGGTGGGAGAAAGTAACATAGAAAGTAGTTGAGAACGTCAGTTATAACGCCCCACGTATTAAAAAGAAATGGACGGTTTTAAATCGGGCTCGGGACGGGCTCATAATTACAGTAAATGTGTCGGGCCGGGCTCGGACACAATGCGCACGGGCTCGGGTCGGCTTGATTTTTTGGGCCCGATCTAAGCTCTACAATGGATGACTTCAGACAGAAGCACATGGATACCACAGCTAAGAACAAGCTTATTGCTGATCCACTTTTCCTTGTTGATAAGAGCATTCAAATTAGAAAAAATGATGGGACAAATAGAAATCAAGGGACATTTAGAATAGATAAAAATGTGCGATTAATCGCGAGTTAACTATGGCATTAATGCGATTAAATATTTGAATCGTTTGACAGCACTAATATATATATATATATATATATATATATATATATTTACACAACATTATTTTCAACTGAAAATTGCAAGCTTTTCATGTGTTTTGGCCGCTCATTTACACGAAAATGCCATTTTGGAGGCCTGACAATGCAAACTTTCCAACCCGGTCACACTAAATGCGTCTCTGCTTAGAAATCTTGGCTTGCTCAAAACTTTTTGTCTTTAAATGAAGTCAAAACTGAGGTGATAGTTTTCGGCCCCACTGATAATTTTAATACCACCAGCATCGATTTGAGGAGCTTCTCTGCATTCAGATCTACGCATGACAAACAAATATCTTCGGTAATTGGATCTAGTTTCTATCAACTCCGTCTTTTGTATCAAATTAAACACTTCCTATCTGACAAAACTCTAGAGATGTCTGTTCATGCTTTTATTACTTCCCGTTTAGACTACTGCAACTCATTGTGTTGCGGTATTTCCAAGTCACAAATCGCTCGCCTTCAACTGGTCCAAAATGCTGCAGCAAGATTTATTCGCAAAAGTCGTAAATATGATCACATGATGATAATGATACATTTGATTTATATTGCGCTTTTCTCCAACCCAAAACGATACAAAAACAATACACAGTACCAATATATATATATATATATATAAAGAGATTAAAAATTGTAACATTACAAAATTTAATGACAGTACATTTCAAATACCTAAAAATGGTACATTAAGTGGTTTTGTTCAAGTCAAAATATTACTTAACATTAATGAACCAACCTACATACAATAAAACTACATTTTTGGGGGGTTAAATCAAGCAGAAATATCACTTCAAGGTAACAATTGCAGGTCACTACACAAGTGAAACTGTACATGATCTAGACTCTAGATAAATGAAATGCAATCGCAGCAGTAAGTCAGGGGAATGCTTATATTTATTTCTTTGGTTTCAATTTTTAACATGTTGCAGTTCTTTTTAAAAAGATATACATTTTGACATAATTATAAAATGATATAACATGATTTGATACTGTATATTAGCAGAAATTACACATTTTTCACTTCAGCAACAAAGTGGAGACCCTCTTTTCTGCAATGAAAGACCAATCTTATGGCTGTGGTCTCTCAGACATTGGCCAATATCAGTAAAAAAAAAAAAACATTGTTTCCCTTAGGGCTTAAATGAACCAGATTTTTTTTTACATCCTTACACTTTTAGACAGGTGATGCTTGCAACCCGACCATAATCCATTAGCCGACAAGATTAGAATGTTATATTCTAATTAAATTAGAATGTATGTATTTCTCAATACTTATCACTGTTTTAAAAGCTCTTCACTCCGTTGTCTTAACCAACTTTCAGCTTCACTGCAGTAAATTTCACATTCAAAACGCATTAAAACTACCAAAACACATCATTCATGTCTCAAAATAAGTCATTCTTTCAGAACACTAGTAAAGGTTTCACCCAACAAACAAAATTAAAAATACAAATCAAAAAACACAAACAACAGGCAGTAATATGCACTATTTTCTGCTGTTCAGAATTCAAGGCAGTTTATTTTACATGGTTCATGTTTACATTAATGTACAAAATTATTTCCTTTTGTATCGATGGCGATGAAAATGAAAGACTAAGACTAGTGTAGGTGTTTAGTTACATCTTAATTGTTCTGATAGGTTTTTTTTAGATTCAGAATATATTTCAATGTGGTATACGGTATAAAAAATATTGCAAATTTCAGTCTTATTCATTTTTGTTTGAGTTGAAATGTTTTTAACTTAAATATAACAGTCTTGGAAATAATATGTAAGCATGTGCAAATTGGCCTGTACAGTAAATCAAGTTCTGCTGGTCTTTGTGTTTAAGTGAGAAATGAATTCATGTAAATTGAAAGATCTCAGTTTAGCCGGAGACTGATCTTGTGATCACTGTGTGAAGAGTTTCATGGTATTAATTAATCTTGAGAAGGTATTAATCTTTCAGTTTAAACACAAATGTGTACTGTAATGTAAACATTGACCATGTAACATAAAATGCTGTGAATTCGGAACAACAGAAAACAGCAGAAATATTTTATAATGCTCCAGTTATTTGTGTTTTTTGTATTTTATGAGTGACAAAGTGTGTTTGTTGGGTGAGCTTTACTAGTGTTCTGGAAGAACTGTATTAGCAGCTGTAAATGGATATTCTGACATAGGTAGTTTCATGTGTATGTAGACTCTTGTGTGTGGATTGAGTTGCTGCACATCCCCCCACACGCAATTTACATCTCAATACTTGAAGGTGTGTGTGTGTGTGTCACGGAGAAACCGGCCTAAAGATCTCACAACTCTAACAATACAGTTACCAATGTCCAAGAATCTGTGGAACTTCTCAAATAAACTACAATAAACTAGAGAAAACGCTGGGATTTACTCTGACAAATTAAATTACAGGTTTTTACAGTCGCTAGGACACATTTCTCAATATTTAGGTACATTTTCAAAACTCTTCACTCAGTTCTTCATTTCACATTCAAAATGCACTGACACTTCCTTCATGTCTCAAATCCCAACTCAATCTTCCAGAACACTAGTAAAGGTTTCACCCAACAAACACACTTTGTCACTCATAAAACAGAAAAAACACAAACAACAGGAGCATTACACAATATTTTCTTTTGCAAATTGCTTTTACAAAACAAGAATGGCACTACTCTACTGTTTTTAATTCACTGCAGTTTAATATTAGATTTTAGAATCAGAATATTTATTTCAATGTGATATTACTGTGGAAATGTTGCAAATCTCGGTCTTATCATTTTTTGTTGTTAGGTTTTAAAAATAAGTTTAACAGTTTTAAAAACAGTATGTAAACGTGCAAATTATCCTGTATAGAACATAAAATTCTCTTTTTTTGTAAACTCTCTTCACACAGTGATCAGACCATCCGTCTATATGAGCTAAACTGTGGATCAGTGCTTTGAACAATGTCATCGGATGGATTTTGTTCCATTTACATGAATTATTTTCTCTCTTAAACACAAACACTTACAGAATTTTATGTGCTATACAGGATAATTTGCACGTTTACATTCTCTTTTTAAAACTGTTAAACTTATTTTCAAAACCTAACAACAAAAAATGATAAGACCGAGATTTGCAACATTTCCACAGTAATATCACATTGAAATAAATATTCTGATTCTAAAATCTAATATTAAACTGCAGTGAATTAAAAACAGTAGAGTAGTGCCATTCTTGTTTTGTAAAAGCAATTTGCAAAAGAAAATATTGTGTAATGCTCCTGTTGTTTGTGTTTTTTCTGTTTTATGAGTGCCAAAGTGTGTTTGTTGGGTGAAACCTTTACTAGTGTTCTGGAAGATTGAGTTGGGATTTGAGACATGAAGGAAGTGTCAGTGCATTTTGAATGTGAAATGAAGAACTGAGTGAAGAGTTTTGAAAATGTACCTAAATATTGAGAAATGTGTCCTAGCGACTGTAAAAACCTGTAATTTAATTTGTCAGAGTAAATCCCAGCGTTTTCTCTAGTTTATTGTAGTTTATTTGAGAAGTTCCACAGATTCTTGGACATTGGTAACTGTATTGTTAGAGTTGTGAGATCTTTAGGCCGGTTTCTCCGTGACACACACACACACACCTTCAAGTATTGAGATGTAAATTGTGTGTGGGGGGATGTGCAGCAACTCAATCCACACACAAGAGTCTACATACACATGAAACTACCTATGTCAGAATATCCATTTACAGCTGCTAATACAGTTCTTCCAGAACACTAGTAAAGCTCACCCAACAAACACACTTTGTCACTCATAAAATACAAAAAACACAAATAACTG
The DNA here is from genome assembly GCA_030578275.1 of Meda fulgida. NCBI lineage: Eukaryota > Metazoa > Chordata > Actinopteri > Cypriniformes > Leuciscidae > Meda > Meda fulgida. Next base: position 1,885,881 of record CM060630.1, on the reverse strand, counting down.
GAGCATTATAAAATATTTCTGCTGTTTTCTGTTGTTCCGAATTCACAGCATTTTATGTTACATGGTCAATGTTTACATTACAGTACACATTTGTGTTTAAACTAAAGATTAATACCTTCTCAAGATTAATTAATACCATGAAACTCTTCACACAGTGATCACAAGATCAGTCTCCGGCTAAACTGAGATCTTTCAATTTACATGAATTCATTTCTCACTTAAACACAAAGACCAGCAGAACTTGATTTACTGTACAGGCCAATTTGCACATGCTTACATATTATTTCCAAGACTGTTATATTTAAGTTAAAAACATTTCAACTCAAACAAAAATGAATAAGACTGAAATTTGCAATATTTTTATACCGTATACCACATTGAAATATATTCTGAATCTAAAAAAAACCTATCAGAACAATTAAGATGTAACTAAACACCTACACTAGTCTTAGTCTTTCATTTTCATCGCCATCGATACAAAAGGAAATAATTTTGTACATTAATGTAAACATGAACCATGTAAAATAAACTGCCTTGAATTCTGAACAGCAGAAAATAGTGCATATTACTGCCTGTTGTTTGTGTTTTTTGATTTGTATTTTTAATTTTGTTTGTTGGGTGAAACCTTTACAAGTGTTCTGAAAGAATGACTTATTTTGAGACATGAATGATGTGTTTTGGTAGTTTTAATGCGTTTTGAATGTGAAATTTACTGCAGTGAAGCTGAAAGTTGGTTAAGACAACGGAGTGAAGAGCTTTTAAAACAGTGATAAGTATTGAGAAATACATACATTCTAATTTAATTAGAATATAACATTCTAATCTTGTCGGCTAATGGATTATGGTCGGGTTGCAAGCATCACCTGTCTAAAAGTGTAAGGATGTAAAAAAAAAATCTGGTTCATTTAAGCCCTAAGGGAAACAATGTTTTTTTTTTTTTACTGATATTGGCCAATGTCTGAGAGACCACAGCCATAAGATTGGTCTTTCATTGCAGAAAAGAGGGTCTCCACTTTGTTGCTGAAGTGAAAAATGTGTAATTTCTGCTAATATACAGTATCAAATCATGTTATATCATTTTATAATTATGTCAAAATGTACACCTTTTTAAAAAGAACTGCAACATGTTCAAAATTGAAACCAAAGAAATAAATATAAGCATTCCCCTGACTTACTGCTGCCATTGCATTTCATTTATCTAGAGTCTAGATCATGTACAGTTTAACTTGTGTAGTGACCTGCAATTGTTACATTGAAGTGATATTTCTGCTTGATTTAACCCCCCAAAAATGTAGTTTTATTGTATGTAGGTTGGTTCATTAATGTTAAGTAATATTTTGACTTGAACAAAACCACTTAATGTACCATTTTTAGGTATTTGAAATGTACTGTCATTAAATTTTGTAATGTTACAATTTTTAATCTCTTTATATATATATATATATTGGTACTGTGTATTGTTTTTCTATCGTTTTGGGTTGGAGAAAAGCGCAATATAAATAAAATGTATCATTATCATCATGTGATCATATTTAGGACTTTTGCGAATAAATCTTGCTGCAGCATTTTGGACCAGTTGAAGGCGAGCGATTTGTGACTTGGAAATACCGCAACACAATGAGTTGCAGTAGTCTAAACGGGAAGTAATAAAAGCATGAACAGACATCTCTAGAGTTTTGTCAGATAGGAAGTGTTTAATTTGATACAAAAGACGGAGTTGATAGAAACTAGATCCAATTACCGAAGATATTTGTTTGTCATGCGTAGATCTGAATGCAGAGAAGCTCCTCAAATCGATGCTGGTGGTATTAAAATTATCAGTGGGGCCGAAAACTATCACCTCAGTTTTGACTTCATTTAAAGACAAAAAGTTTTGAGCAAGCCAAAATTTCTAAGCAGAGACGCATTTAGTGTGATCGGGTTGGAAAGTTTGCATTGTCAGGCCTCCAAAATGGCATTTTCGTGTAAATGAGCGGCCAAAACACATGAAAAGCTTGCAATTTTCAGTTGAAAATAATGTTGTGTAAATATATATATATATATATATATATATTAGTGCTGTCAAACGATTCAAATATTTAATCGCATTAATGCCATAGTTAACTCGCGATTAATCGCACATTTTTATCTATTCTAAATGTCCCTTGATTTCTATTTGTCCCATCATCTTTTCTAATTTGAATGCTCTTATCAACAAGGAAAAGTGGATCAGCAATAAGTTTGTTCTTAGCTGTGGTATCCATGTGCTTCTGTCTGAAGTCATCCATTGTAGAGCTTAGATCGGGCCCAAAAAATCAAGCCCGACCCGAGCCCGTGCGCATTGTGTCCGAGCCCGGCCCGACACATTTACTGTAATTATGAGCCCGTCCCGAGCCCGATTTAAAACCGTCCATTTCTTTTTAATACGTGGGGCGTTATAACTGACGTTCTCAACTACTTTCTATGTTACTTTCTCCCGCCCGCAACATTTCTGTCCCGCTCCCGCCCGCAAATAGACTTTATTTGTAGGCTACTTCGCCTACGTGTCGCCACCATACACATCAGCATAAATGCTGCTGATCAATTATTTGTTATTAAAGCATTAACACACAAACCACTGTTATAATATAAAAGCAAGCAGGCTACTGAGTGCATGGTTTGGGATGACTGAATGCGCACAAAGTGCAATCCTTTAAAAATTCCTAAAAAGCTGACATCAGTTCATCGCAATCTCACACATCTCTGTTATTATCTATGAAGCTGACTGCACAATGAATCTTTCATAATATATACACTTTGTTTGTTTTAATTGGAGGATTTGCCAATATACAGAATTCAGCACTGAACAAAAAGTCAGTTTTGATCAGTGAGGGGAGTCTATTTTAAATGCATCTGATTGGCCATTGCGTTTAAGAAATCAACACATGTCTGTGATTGGCTACATCGCTCAGCGCTGCAAACATGTCATAAAAAGTAACTCTGGCCTGTAAATCGTTTCTATTTTGTTTTAGTTGTTCTTGTTGCTTTTCTGCAACATAAGAATAAAAATGTATTAGTTTTTATGCTTTATTCATAGATTTTTCTAGTTTGTGGGAGTCCCGAATCGTTGTATTCTCCCGTACCCGCACACACAGAGTGAGTGCATTACCGCCCGCGCTCGCACTCGGCCATCAAATCTAGTCCCGCGTTTTGTTTTGTTTCCGGTCTAGCTATCCGGTGTGATGTTGTAGTTTTTCTAACGTTACCAGTTGTTGCAACAGCATGTGAAAAAACTACAATGTTTGCTAGGCCAAAAAGAGCGTTAATCTCGCGCAAAAAAAATTGACGCCGTTAAAATGTGTTTGCGGTAACGCCGTTAATAACGCGTTAAACTGACAGCACTAATATATATATATATACAGTTATATATACACTTTTATTCTGGTTTACTGTGTTCACAGAAGCACTGCGGGTGCTCGATGTGACGGTGTGTGTGAATCCTCATGTTCTGTTGTTTATGCTGCTATTTGCACATGTAAATCTACATTTTTGAGGTATTTGAATGGGTCACAGACACTTATCTTTTCTAATTACATTTAATTCTAATCTAACCTTAAAATAATGTCAGTTAACGGCTGATGACTGGTTAACAAGCATCAGCTGTCAGTCAGAAAACAAAATGTTAAATGAACATCCCTACTTCATATATTTCAACTGAATGAAGTAAAATTGTTCAGTGCAACAAGTCAACATAACTTTTTGAGATTGACCTCCAAAATCTTTACCGTGTTTTTGTGATGGCAAGAAATGTACAAAGCAGAAGAACTGGTGTCGTTCTTTACCATCCAACTGGGGACGCGAAGTTCATTTTGATTAATATAATCATTATTGACTGTATAAAGTAGTGACCTGAAATTGTTACCTTAAAGAGCTATTTCTGTTTGATTTATCCCATGAACCCTAAACGGACTGCATAACCAAGCATAGAAAGTATCTATGAAGAGAGACCGTTAAAGAAGAAAAATAATAATATGAATGATAAGAGCCTCTGCTTTTGAACTGTTGCCGTCGGTATTTTTTACCCCGTTGAATAAAAAACAGATTCAAATGGTCTTTCCTCAAAAAATTCTAATTTTTTAAATTTTTGATAACTGATGGTTTGGTCATTCTTTTTTAATTGTATATTGTATATGTTTATCTATGCATATTGTGATCTCTGATGCCTGTATAAACACACACACACACACATATACATATACATATATATATATACACACAAGTTCCATAGTTCCATTGTAGGCTATGGGAGTCCCCTGTTTTATAGGTAAAGATCGTTCAGGTCCCCACTTGGCCAGTGTAGAGCGACAGTGCTCTGTTAGTAATATAGAAATGTGTGTGTTTGTGTGTGTCTGATGCCTGTGTAAACATTATATAATTACATATTACATATATAATATATAAACATTATATATATATTATATATATGTATAAAAGTTACATAATGAAGACAGACTTCACTCTTCACACACACACACACAGTTCCATTGTAGGCTATGGGAGTCCCCTGTTCGATAGGTAAACATCGTTCAGGTCCCCACTTGGCCAGTGTAGAGCGACAGTGCTCTGTTAGTAATATAGAAATTAATGTTTGTGTGTACAATGGCACATAACAATGGCAAAAAAATTGTTAGGGACTGCATAACCAACAATAGAAAGTATCTATGAAGAGAGAGCATTAAATAAGAGAAATAATATTATGAATGATAAGAAGCGTCTTCTCGCCTTTTGAACTGTTGCCGTCGGTATTTTTTTACCGAGAATGACTGCTGTATTAATACTCCACTAGACCTTCATATTACTCTTCCATTTAGAACATTTGTCTTCCAGACTCCAGGAAATATTGGATGTAAAGCAGTAAAACAAGGAGCGTGCATGTGTGTGTAAGTGTGGGTCATAGTAAGTAAATATATGAATCTGACAAGTACTATCAGGCGAAATAATTCTCATTGTTTGTGGAATACAGTTCTGTCATCATTCAGTCTGTTTTTAGTCCATTTACTACACCCAAGGGATTGTGTGTGTGTATGTGTGAGTGTGGTGGATGTTGTTAACCTTTAATACCTCGTTGTAGATTTAAATGGTCTTTCCTCAAGCAATATTTTTTTTGATAACTGATGGGGTCATTTTTCTTTAATTGTATACTGTATATTTTTATCTATGCATATTGTGATTTCTGATGCCTGTGTGAACACACACACACACACACACATATATATATATAATTTATATATATAATGTATATAAAAGTTACATATATACAAGTTACATAATGAAGACAGACTTCACTGTTCACACACACACACACACAGTTCCATTGTAGGCTATGGGAGTCCCCTGTTCGATAGGTAAACATCGTTCAGGTCCCCACTTGGCCAGTGTAGAGCGACAGTGCTCTGTTAGTAAAGTAGAAATGTGTGTGTTTGTACAATGGCACATAACAATGGCAAAAAAATGGTTAGGGACTGCATAACCAAGAATATAAAGTATCTATGAAGAGAGAGCATTAAATAAGAGAAATAATATTATGAATGATAAGAAGCATCTTCTCGCCTCTGCTTTTGAACTGTTGCCGTCGGTATTTTTTACCCCGTTGAATAAAAAACAAATTCAAATGGTCTTTGAAATTTTTTTAATTTTTGATAACTGATGGTTTGGTCATTCTTTTTTAATTGTATATTTAATATGTTTATCTGTGCATATTGTGATCTCTGATACCTGTATTAACACATACAGGCATATATATATGTATGTTCACACAGTCATCAGAGATTACAATATGCATATCACAATATGCAATATTACACAATGAAGACAGAGTTCACTGTTCACACACACACGGTTCCATTGTAGGCTATGAAAGTCCCCACTTGGCCAGTGTAGAGCGACAGTGCTCTTTTAGTAATATAGGAATGTGTGTGTTTGTGTGTGTCTGATGCCTGTGTAAACATTATATAATTACAGATTACATATCTAATATATAAACATTATATATATATTATATATTATATATATAAGTTACATAATGAAGACAGACTTCACTCTTCACACACACACACACACACACAGTTCCATTGCAGTCTATGGGAGTCCCCTGTTGGTAAGGTAGACATCGTTCAGGTCCCCACTTGGCATGTTTTTTTAAAAATAAAAAAATGCATATTTAAAGTTATATTATGAAAAAAGACCTTAAAAGAAAATTTTGTATGTCATTTTTGTTTCTTCAAAATGACTAGAAACACTAGTCCCCTCTTGGCCAGTGTAGAGCGATAGTCCCCTGTTAGTAATATAGACGTGTATGTGTGTGTGTGTGTGTGTGTGTGTGTGTGTGTGACCCCCTATTCCTGAAGCAGGGTCTATAAAATGGGGGTACTGTGAAAGTGAGAAAATATCTCACACTAACTAAAGTTGAACAACATTGTTCATTTAAAAGTATATAAATAAAATGCTTTTATCATTCATTGTAAAATAAATAACTAAAATGTACTGATTCAATTATTTTAGATACCCCGCATGTTTTATAGATTAGAAGAAAACATACAGCTTGCTAACGGGTGACAAAAAATAAAACCGTCTTACTTTCCCGGCTGTCCCAAGATGTTGAATCATTTAAAGATCCCAGATTGTTTTCTCTCTCACAGCGAGTCTGTGGCTGACCAGCACCTTTTGGTCTTCTATGTGTGTGTGTGTGTGTGTTTGTGTGTGTGTGTGTGTGTGTGTGTGTGTGTGTATGTGTGTGTGTGTGTGTGTGTGTGTGTGTGTGTGTGTGTGTGTGTGTGTGTGTGTGTGTGTGTGTGTGTGTGTGTGTGTGTTTGTGTGTGTTACATGATACCCCTCCGCATTCCTGAGCTCATTGCTGAGGACACTGTGGAAGTGAGGTCAATATATATCATAAATTTCACACTAAAGTTGAAAAACATTATGCTCTATATAAATTAAATGGTTATACAATTTACATCTAGTAATTTACAAAATATAATATTTAACACTAACTAGAGTTGAAAAACATTGATCTTTAAAAGTATATAAATGAAATGGTTATAAATGTGCAATTATTAATTTACAAATATAATATTTTACACTAACTAAAGTTGAAAAACATGCTGTTCTTTAAAAGTATATAAAATAAAATATATAAAATAAATATCATAGTCAATTTACTGATCCAATTATTTTAGATGAAATAAAAACAGTTTACATTTTCACAGAGTTGATGTAGCTCCTAACACATAGATGTCCATACATTTAAAGTTGAAAAGATCCCACAAGTAATTCTCTCTCCCCCTTTGCTTGACAGGCTTGCATTGTGTGGGTGCGTGCGTGTGTGTGTGTGTGTGTGTGTGTGTGTGTGTGTGTGTGTGTGTGTGTGTGTGTGTGTGTGTGTGTGTGTGTGTGTGTGTGTGTGTGTGTGTGTCTTTTCAGTGGTCAGAACGAGACATTGCATGTGTTCGATTAGTGTTAATCTTATTTCATAGTATAATCATTAAAAGTTTAAATTATATCTTTTAAAAATACAAGATGTTTTAAATTAAATTAATTCATAAAAAAAAAAAATGCTACATCACCAGTCTGTGGAAAAACTTGACTATATTTTTTTATTTATCAGGGTACATTTAAAGAACTTTAAAATTTGGGGGTCTCACAAGTCCTCTCACACATTGTGTGAAATGTTCAATAATTCCTCAAGTAGTATCTGTGCGAAAATCACCACATAGGCCTATCTGTAGTGCGAGAGCACCAATAAAGACATTTAGACTCTGTGATACCTCAGGCCAGCCCCCATTAGCTTCAGGATATAGGGTGACAGAGCAGATGAGTCTCTGTGGATCAGGTAATGTTAGTCTGCTAACACCTTTCCAGAGCCAAAGTTTTGTTCGTACTAAGATTATTTCAAATCATAATCGTAAAAGTCTAAATATTTTAAAATGAAAAGATGGTTTAAATGAAATCTTCATTGTTGTAATACATTCATATCTTATATTTATATTTTAAAGATTCCTGTAATGATTTTGTTTGACGGCCACCTAAAGTATAATTTTTATTAATATAGCCATAACGATTTTTGTACTGTAACAGCGTATTCTATCCCGTACATCTAAAACACGACCGTCACAGAAAACTGCATTTTTACATTTTCAATAAATAAATAAATCATTTAATATAATAAACCTGTTTTGCACTTACAAACCATAAAATCTCTATTTTTAAATTAAATTATTATAAAGTATATAACTATTTAATGAATAATAACACATATGTTACTAAAATGTATTCATACAAATTAAACATAGTTTTATCTAAATGAATATATATATAAATTACATGTATAATTACAAAAAACTCCTTACATTTTCAGAGCGCTGAAGAAGTAGTAGAATCTAGATCTATGCAATGATAAAAAAACAATCCAAACAGCAAATAGTTTTAGTTGTCATAAACAAAGCCCTCCCATATCCGTCAGTGATAGGGTGAGATGAAGCTTCACACCCGCACAGAGACGGAGGAGTTACAACCCAGATGAGCCTCTGGGCCACAATTATGTCGGAGCGTATGCAATGCTAGTCTGCTTTTCAGAGTTTTATTCATACTAAATTCATTTAAAAGCATTAACTTAAAAGTTTCAATTGAATCTTTTTAAAATTAAAAGACTGTTTAAAGTTTTTATTAAAATCGTATCATCTATTAATCTTACAAGACTTCTGTATGATATAAATGAGTTTGCATAAATTGAACCTAAGGTACTATTTGTACTAAAATGTAAAAAAAAAATAAAGCAAAAACTGGCGTCTTAGATCTTATTTATACAAAAATATTTCAAACAGTATTTTTGTCCATGCCACATGAAACATGTTGTCAAAGTTTGTCACAATGTTTTTTGTTGTTGTTGTTTTAAAAGAAATCCCAGGACTCTACATTGCTCTTATGTAGATTAAGTTGTATCATTTAGAAAATCACCACACATTTTCAGAGAGACGCTGGATAAGTAAAGTTTGTCTTGAGGGAATATTTAATTTTACTCGCCTTAATTCAAAGCATGATCATACTTTTTCTGCTGTAGCAATGACCTATTGTACGTATAAGATGTATCATATTTACTTTTCTTGCATCTCTCAAACTATCCTTATTCATTGTGGAAGCACACAGGGTGAAACCCTTCACTGAGAATATACTATCGATTATCTACTCAAAATATATGTAGAATTTTCAAATGTTAGCCTTTGTTGATGCGACAGGCTGTCTGTTGGAGGCATGAACAGACTTTGGGAGAGCTGATGATAGGCTACTATAGCAGAAAGCATGCCCCTTTGACCTCCTCCATTCAAACGAATAGGCCTCTCTAGCGACACGCTTTTTCAAATGTGTGTTGCAACTACGATAACCGTTATGTGCCAAGAAGCTACGACATGTCATCCAATAGCACTTCATCGAGTTTACCTATACATGTTCTACCGTTATGCTGCCCATATAATGAATCACACAACCACGGAATGTAAAAAGCTTGTAATTTAGACCGTAACATTGACTTACCTGTCGAGAAGAAAGCAGACAACTTCTCCTTCATTAGCTCTATCCACCTGGGAAAAGCTATCCCCATATTTACCCTCGTTTTGAATTTGGCGCGTTTGACACGTTTCACTTTAAATTAATTTTTTAAGCTTTATCATGGCTACGAGGATTGCATTATGAAGTGCCGTGCAATCTTTCAAATTTGCCGAGGGAGTGACAAGTGCGTCTCACTGAGTGCTTTTTTATTATAGTTTTTCAAGATGGCGGAACGACATGGAGGCCTCCATGGACTTACCTGTCAGAACATTGGCAGAGCTAATTTTACACCAATGAGATCATATTTATGAATAAAGACATTGATTTTAGCTATAAAAATACTTTTAAAAACTACTGTTGTGGCAAAACTTCTGTTAAACATCATCACTGCGTAAGAGACACTCAGAGTCAAATTAATAAAAAAGAAAAGTATTTATTCTTGCAAGAATAGGCCCAGTCGCCAACACAGCAGTTACCCTGTGAAGTGAGTGACGCACACCAGGAAGACATGAGACAGCCTTTATACTCTTTTCAAGGTTCCTCCTCACAGCAGTTACCCTTTCACCCACTCAGATAAGGTCCCCACTGCTGTTCAGTTTCTACTAAAGACACAACCTGGCCCTGAAATAAACTAGCCAAATCTTGACCATTCCTAAGGTCAAGATGTCCTGTCCCATATATTCCTGAAACGTCACGCACAAGCACGTACACACATATACTTTTACACATTGAATAGGTTCAATCCCTTATGATATCTGTTAGGAATAAATGACTATTAAAATTTCTACAACAATTCCCCACTTTTTATCATTCTGATTACCCATAATCACAATAATAAACAAAAAGACAAATTTTAAGTCATATCATCACACTACTCTTCATCTCTGGTTTTCGCATAACTGATCACTCTCCATAAACATTTGTGAAATATTATTTAGAAAAGAAAAAGCTTAGGCTGTTTTGCAAGGATAGTCCCTTAAATATTAGCAAGCAAGTAAAGAATTTAATTAAAGCCGGGCTAAATGAATAGGCACTGCTATTGCACTCTCGACCTAGATCGAACCCTCAGTCACCTCAATTAAATAAGAAATAGTGTACAGATTACTTAGGAAAACAACACCATCAATTCACACTGGTTATTTTAGCAGGTCATCAAAAATACAAAGAATAAAAGTAGAATAGAATCCTTCATTTCAAACCCTCTCCTTGTACGCCACCTCGTAACACGGATGACCGCTGTTTGTAACCTTCTTTAAATCTTTGCCCTTAATCTTTCTCAGAAAATAAAAAAGAATAGAAGAAAAACAACCAGAACATACATTTAACACATCTCACTGTAGCTTCCGCTACCTGTCTCGTCGCATAATTTTGTTAATCCTTGGGATAGACTGTCATTTTTTTACCAATTGAACAGACAGCAGGTTTTCACCTGTTTCTGTTGTCGTATTCACCCATGAATAACAAAATTATCATAACACATACAATCCTAACTCCTACCATTAAGCCTTTTCCATTAAATTTATGTCCATCTCCACATTTTATTCACTTCTAATTCAATTTATTAAGCTCTATTGAATGCACTGTTTAACAAATCTAACCAGAGAAGTCTTATAATTTTATCCATTCCTCTAACCAAATTAGTTGTTCAAAATGAACTCTAATATCTCTAGTACGGACACATCAATCAATAGATTTTCTACATTTACAATCAAATCAATACCTAGTTCGATTCAATCAAACAAAATCATCAAAATCATCACAAAACAGATTTTTCTGTTAAACTTAAACCGTCAGTTGGCAGTTGGTTCCTCCAGGTGTGTTGATCATCTTGTTCGCCCCACGGACGTTCCGTGTTCGCCAGGGTGACACTTTGCGTGCCGTTGCAATGGTCTTTCCCTCGTAGGCGAGGCAGACAGTTACTAGCACCGTCTTCTTTAAACCTCACTTTCTGCTCTATTGGATGCTTGAGGCCTGTTGGTGTTGTCTAAGGCTTGGACCCAGGTGTCACACTCTCCAACCATTTTCTGATCCTTACAAGGTCTTCCCTTTTAATCACGACCGCACCCCCACTGGAATGAACCATACCTTGCCTGCTGTCACCTGTGAATGGAGACCTTAACTATTTTGTTAGTGATGCTTGTCTAGCCGCTCGTCCCTTTTGGTGTGACCTGTGGAATCAACAGCCTGAAACATATTATCACCGGATAATTTCTTGCTCATTTAATAGCACTCGGGGTCCTTTTCCCCTGAAAAACACTCAACCCACTTTGCTCATGTCCACAACACAATATTTATATATTTGGAACAGAATCAGTTCTGTTTGCTGCAATCCATCCTGACATTCTGCAAAAGGAAAATCTTAAGTTATGCGCTACACAGGTGTGGAACCTTTCTCCTACAATAATAACCCAGGCCAGGATAGTTAGCCAAATTCATCCATAGCCATCATTTTATTGGGCACATTCTGCCCTGTATCAAAAGTCTGCATGATCTGTAGAGAAAAACAAATGTCGAGGTTATTTTCAGATAGTAAAGTACACGTAGTTTCTTTTGTCTGCTGTGCTGCCGCAGCCTTCGCTGCTGCATCTGCCCTGGCGTCTCCTGTTGAAACAGTCCTGCAATTTTGTTATCAGCGTGTGCGGCACACTTACAGACAGCAACTTTTGTTTGGAACGGCCTTTTACCCAATTAAACCCAGTGTCCTCCCAACATATATTGTCCTTTAGTAACCCATATTTTGTCAATCCTTACCATCTCCCTTTTGACTCAACTCATGCATCAATTTAAACTAATTTGATTTGCCATCAACACCAACCCAAACGGCGTCCTTCAGCCAAATTTCCTCCAGACATCTTTCTCGGTCTCTGAAACAAAGTATTACGTTCTTCACTTAAAGCCGCAGTCTCATCTTTTTATCGAAGTATTTGAAGGGCAACGGCCCTGAGTCTCACAGCGAATCCTGCTTTTCAGGCCTGTTGTTTGGTCTCTCAAGTCAGTCATCTACAAACATTTCCAAAGTCATCAATTGTTTCTATCAGGTCAGGTCGTGCTGTACAGACTTGGTCAATGTCAGTCAATCATTTTTCCCCCTTTTCATCACAATACTCATAAATGTGAGGGGCTCTCTTGCTAATTTCATGTTGACTTAGCCAATATGTCACTGTGTTGTTGCCATCAAATCTATAACATTTTCATTTATCTCAGCCCATGGCAGATGGTAATCTACAACTCCACAATTCCAATTTACATCAAATACTTAAACTGATCCAGAACGTAATTCAAATCAACATCATAAAGACAAAAGTAATTAATACCAGACAGAGCTTGATGACCAATCAGTTTAAAGCTCGTCCTATGTTCTGTATCATCTTTTCACCTAACAGAATTAGCAGCTTCCTGTAAAATTTGTCATTTGCCAAAAGCCATCCTAGTGGGTAATGACACAATATACACCCCATTCAGACTTAGTATTAGTACCCCAAACTAACACATAGTCACATACAAGACAAAGTGCTGTCACCATCACACAAACTCATATTAGACACGCATGTCAACTGCTCCTTTTCAATATATCGTCTCTAAAAGATTTCAATTTTAAGTACGATTTTAAACTTCACATTTTCCTCTAGGTTTACCTAATTTTACATGGTATCTTGACCAGTGTTAAATCATGCCTGTCCATTATTCATTTGATTTTTAGAAAAGGCAGCTGGGTTGTTTTGGTTCCTTATCATTATTTTTCTTCAGCTTGCTCTAGCAGGCCGATAACAGAAAGTAAGAAAGAAAGACACAGTTACCATCCCTTCCTCCAACTCAGGCAGTCTCTCTCACTATTAACAAATAGTATTTTCCACAGCCTTCTAAGACTGTAAATTCATTACAATAACCTTTGACCATTCATCTTTGTTATGCAGACCTTTCTTAAATCTACGAAAGCTATCTTTAGCCACCATGTCTAACGACCTACAGGAGTTAAGACTATGTTATAGACATATTAGTTCAAAATCAACACTTCTATACATTTTCTTGCCTATAAGGCAACCAATACATACAAGTTTGCTACTGTCTCCACATCAAATAATGGCTCTTGAAAGGCCATTGGCTCTTAATCTATAATCTCCATCAGGGTGTTGTCCCCCTGGCATAGTTGCAGACACTTGTCATAATGAAAAACAAGCCATACAACCAATGCGGTTTCTTCCTGCGAGTGGTATAGAGGAAACGTCTCGGTTACATATGGTAACCCTCGTTCCCTGAGGGAGGGAACGGAGACGTAGGTCATGACTGACCAATAGGAATCTCGCCAGAGAGGCCAATCTACTTCGAGTGAAACTAAAACAGGCCAATGCACATTGGCGTGCAATCATTTGCATCAGCTGCGCGACCTCGTTAGCGCGGGTATTTAACAAGCAGCTGAGCGATTGCACAGTTAGTTTTTTGCTGAGGAGCCAAGCCTGAGAAGCTGGCCGCCCCGGCGGGCGGCAGCAGATGTGGCGACGGGACCTATGTCTCCGTTCCCTCCCTCAGGGAACGAGGGTTACCATATGTAACCGAGACGTTCCCTATCGGTCAGTCACTACGACGTAGGTCATGACTGACCAATAGGAATCCCTACCAAAGCGCCACAGCTGCTGCACCCCATCCAGCGCCCCCGTGCAAGCCTCTACACCTTCTTGCCTGGAAGGACGATAGGAGGAGGCCTACACAGAGAGTTTGACACTGTTGTTCCGTGATAACCCACACAGTGACATATTGGATAACACTGGGAAAGCGTGCCTTTCCTGTTTAGCTGCGGAAGCCACTTCTTCAAAGAGTTACGTGGAAATACATATGGACTAACCCGAAGGCTGAACTGCATATGAAATAATGGGTGACTTAGCCCAAGGGAAAGACACGGGCTTCCGATAGGAGCATCCGTGGAATATATACACATATGGGATCCCCGTAGGGTCACACATATGGAACCCAGCCCAGATCCGGTTCTCAAGGATTCAACGGATAAGGGCCAGGCGCCAGACGCTCCGCCAAGTCCGGGCCGAGGGGTTTTGGAGGACTCGACAGGTTTTTCACTCTGGAGCAATAGGGGTGCACAGTAGGGTGCAGCAAGCCGACAGAGCCGGACCTCTCAGTGCTTCTACCCATTTAGGGTGAGAACACGGGAGGAGACCGGCTCTACACGTAGGCTATAGTATCTAGCGAACGTGTTAGGTGTCGCCCAGCCCGCAGCTCTACAGATATCTGTTAGCGAGGAGCCACGTGCCAGCGCCCAGGAGGACGCAACGCCTCTCGTAGAGTGTGCATACAACCTAAGCGGGCAGGGCACGCCCTGTGCTTGATACGCCAAGGCGATGGCATCCACTATCCAGTGGGCCAACCTCTGCTTGGAGACAGCCTTTCCCTTCTGCTGGCCTCCGTAACAGACAAAGAGCTGATCTGAGGTCCTGATGCTTTGAGTTCTGTCCACGTACATACGCAGAGCGCGAACGGGACAGAGCAAAGCCAGGGCTGGGTCTGCCTCCTCCAAGGGCAGCGCTTGCAGGTTCACTACCTGGTCTTTGAAGGGAGTGGTAGGAACCTTGGGCACATAGCCAGGCCGGGGTCTTAGTACCACGTGGCCGTCACCCGGCCCGAACTCTAGGCACGATTCGTCGACCGAAAATGCATGCAGGTCTCCTACCCTCTTGACAGAGGCCAATGCAACCAGCAGCAAAGTCTTCATGGAAAGAAGCTTTAAGTCTACTGATTGCAGAGGCTCAAAGGGAACATCCTGAAGTGCTCGAAGCACCAGGGAAAGATCCCAAGAGGGTATGGAGGGGGGTCGAGGAGGATTTAATCGTCTCGCCCCCCTAAGAAACCTGACGACCAGGTCGTGCTTTCCAACTGTTTTGCCATCTATGTGGTCATGATAAGCAGAAATAGCGGCAGCATGTACTTTGAGGGTGGAAGGGGACAGTCTACGCTCCAACCCCTGCTGCAAGAAGGAAAGCACAGACCCTATCGAACATCTTCGGGGGTCTTCTCGGCGAGAAGAACACCACTCGACGAACAGGTTCCACTTCAGGGCGTAAACACGTCTCGTGGACGGCGCCCGTGCTGAAGTGATGGTGTTAAGTACCTCTGGGGGTAAGTCACCTAGAACCTCCGCGTCCCGAGGGACCAGACATGGAGTTTCCAGAGGTCTGGGCGCGGGTGCCATAGGGTGCCCCGTCTCTGAGTCAGGAGGTCCTTCCTCAGAGGAATGTGCCAGGGAGGGACTGTCGCGAGGAGCATGAGTTCCGGGAACCAAGTCCGGGTGGGCCAATAGGGAGCCACCATAAGGACCTGCTCCTCGTCCTCCCTGACTTTGCACAGTGTCTGTGCAAGTAGGCTCACTGGGGGAAACGCATATTTGCGGAGGCCCCGGGGCCAGCTGTGTGCCAGTGCGTCCGTGCCGAGTATTCCCTCGGTCAGGGAGTAAAACAGCTGGCAGTGGGAGGTCTCTGAGGAGGCAAACAGGTCTACCTGAGCCTCTCCGAACTCTCTCCAGATCAGCTGAACCACCTGGGGGTGGAGTCGCCACTCTCCCGGAAGCACAGCTCGTGATAGCTCGTCGGCCACACGGTTGAGCACGCCGGGGACATACATGGCTCGAAGCGACCTCAGATGCTTCTGACTCCAGAGGAGGAGATGGCGGGCGAGTTGCGACATGCGACGGGAGCGTAGACCACCTTGTCGGTTGATGTACGCAACGGTCGCAGTGTTGTCCGTGCGGACCAGTACGTCCCTGCCCCGTAGCGGCCTTTTCAAGCGGCTCAGAGCGAGATGTACTGCTAGCAACTCGAGGCAATTGATGTGCCAATGCAGTTGGGGAGCCGTCCACACCCCTGACACTGCATGCCCGTTGTACGTGGCACCCCAGCCGGTGGCAGAGGCATCTGTGAATACCACAGCATGCCTGGAGACCTGTTCCAAGGGGACTCCTGCCCGAAGGAACGAAAGGTCTGACCACGGGCTGAAGGTCTGACGGCAGGCCGGTGTGATTGCCACCCGGTGAGTGCCGTGATGCCACGCCCATCTCGGGACTCGGCCGTGAAGCCAGTGCTGAAGCGGTCTCATATGAAGCAAGCAGAGCGGGGTTACCGCTGCTGCCGCTGCCATATGCCCCAGGAGCCTCTGAAAAAATTTCAGTGGGACCGCCGTCCTGCCTTTGAACGTGTTCAAGCAGTTCAGCACCGACTGAGCACGCTGCTCTGTGAGGCGCGCTGTCTGAGTGACCGAATCCAACTCCATACCGAGAAAAGAGATCCTCTGCACAGGGGAGAGTTTGCTCTTTTCCCAGTTGACCTGAAGACCCAACTGGCTGAGGTGCCTGAGCACGAGGTCCCTGTGTTCGCATAGCTGATCTCGAGAGTGTGCTAGTATGAGCCAGTCGTCGAGATAGTTGAGGATGCGAACGCCCTGTTCTCTCATGGGAACAAGGGCCCCCTCCGTGACTTTCGTGAAGACACGGGGGGACAGGGACAGCCCGAAGGGTAGGACTTTGTACTGATATGCTCGACCCTCGAACGCAAAGCGCAGGAACGGCCTGTGTCGAGGAAGAATCGAGACATGAAAGTACGCGTCTTTCAGGTCGATCGCTGCAAACCAATCTTGGGGACGGATGCATTCGAAAATGCGTTTCTGCGTGAGCATTTTGAACGGTAGCTTGTGGAGGCTCCGATTCAAAACTCGCAGATCCAAGATCGGTCGTAACCCACCACCTTTCTTGGGTACAATGAAGTAGGGACTGTAGTGCCCTGACCTCATATCGGCTGGAGGGACCGGCTCTATCGCGTCCTTCGCCAGTAGGACTGCGATCTCCGCACGCAAGACATGGGCATCGGCTGCTCTCACTGTAGTGGAGTGGATGGCCCGAAACTTGGGGGGACGCCGGGCGAACTGAATCGCATAGCCGAGCCTGATGGTCCGAATGAGCCAGCGAGACGGACTGGGGAGCGCTAACCAGGCTCTCAGAGACCGTGCAAGCGGGACCAAAGGGACCGCAGGCGTACCCGGAGTGGGGCAGCGAGGTGGAACACAGGGACGCGGCTCGGGGGGCTCTCTCTGGGAGGCGGCCCGTAGCGGGGTCTGTGCGTGCTGTGCAGCACTTACCTGGTTCCACAGGGCAGGAGGTGCAGGAGGCGGCTCGGTGGCGTTCTCGAACTGCACACTGCTGCTCACTGGCGAAAGAGGAGGCGGATGAGAGTGGTGAGGATTCTGACCCCCCACTGCTCTCCGGGTCCCCTTCGGACCCAGAGATGGTAGAAACTGCTCTTTTATTGAAAATGTGGGTACCGCTGGTTTTAAGGCCAGCGGCGGAACAAAAGGAAACAAAAGATTCTCCACCCGGCCCTCCTCCGGGGGAAGGAGCGATGCGGTCATCGTCTCCTGAAGAGCAGTTCCCTCCATCTCCGGGTCGCCCGTCCTAGGGCCGCTTACTCTTGGCTTTGCCGCCCTTCTTGGCGGGGGCCCGGACGGGCGGGGCGCCCTGCCTGCGACTGGCTCCACGGCGCCGCTTAGGTGGAGGCTGCTGCTGCGGCGCGGGAGCAGGGGCAGACGCAGGAGGACGCCCTCGGCGACGAGCAGACTGAGGAGCCGCAGGCGGTGGAGTGGAGGCAGCAGCTGACCGCCGCGGCAGGATGTGACTGATCGCCTCAGTCTGCTTCTGTACAGCCGAGAACTGCTGGGCAAAGTTCTCGACCGCGTCGCCGAAGAGGCCGGTCTGGGACACGGGGGAATTAAGGAACCTGAGCTTGTTGGTTTCCCTCATGTCGGCCAGACACAGCCAGAGATGGCGTTCCTGGACCACCAAAGTGGACATCGCACGACCCACAGACCGCGCGGTAACCTTCGTCGCACGAAGCGCGAGGTCCGTCGCGGTACGAAGTTCTTGGAGAACTTGTGGGTCATGACCACCCTCGTGCAGGTCCTTCAGTGCCTTAGCCTGATGAACCTGCAACAACGCCATAGCGTGTATGGCAGAGGCAGCTTCCCCGCAGGCCTTGTAAGCCTTGTCGGTTAAGTCCGACGAGTACCTACAGGCGCGCGAAGGAAGACGCGGTTCTCCACGCCAAGTGGAGTTAGGGCACAGTTGCATAGCAACGGCCCGTTCCACTGGCGGGACACGCGTGTATCCCTTAGCTGCCCCGCCATCAAGGGTGGTGAGGGAGGAGGAGCCACCGGGACGGTTTCTGGCAGTGAAAGGTGCCGTCCACGTCCTTGTGAGCTCCTCATGCACCTCCGGGAAGAAAGGCACTGGAGTGGGTTGCTGAGAACCAGCGCGCGCCACCCCGAGATACCAATCATCCAGCCTCGAGGGCTCGGGACACGGTGGAGGGTTCCACACGAGCCCGACCCTGTTGGCGGCCCGGGAAAGCATGGCCATCATCTCCGGGTCCGACTCGGGCACCGCTGGCACACCCGAAGGAGGCAGCGGCTCCGAGCCGTCGTCCGCGGAGCGGTCTGACCCAC
The DNA here is from genome assembly GCA_030578275.1 of Meda fulgida. Taxonomy (NCBI): domain Eukaryota; kingdom Metazoa; phylum Chordata; class Actinopteri; order Cypriniformes; family Leuciscidae; genus Meda; species Meda fulgida. The sequence goes on along the minus strand of CM060630.1, from coordinate 1,866,834 downwards.
CCTCCGATGCAGCGATCGACATCTGGTCGTCGCGGGGAGCGCCGAACGAAACGACCGGTACGCATCTCGAGGATGGTCCGGCGCGTTCCGTTGGCAGCTGAACTGGTTGCAGAGCATGAGAGGAGTGGGGGTTCCTAGGGGGTTGGTTCCCCGAAGGAAGCGCGCTCACTGTAATCCTCAAGTCACCCATGTCACTGCCGGAAGCAACCCGCGAAGGGGGGTTGGACCGAGGTGCAGGCACGGGGACTCCGCCCCTTTGCAGGAACGAGAGTCTCGACCTCAGCTCTGAGATGGTCATCTTCCCACAATGGGTACATGACTCATCCACGAACGCTGCCTGTGCGTGTTCGAGGCCCAGACACACAAGGCAGCGATCGTGACCATCCCGCGATCCCAGGTAACGACCGCATCCAGAAACACACAGATAGAACGTCATCTTGAAAAAGACGCGAACTATCTGTGTTTGCTCTTTTAGGAACTACTCTCACTGGTGCTGAAGCACGCAGGGGAGCAGCCTCAGCGATCACAGGGGATGTGCACCCGACTGTGCGCTGGGAGATCTTACCAGCCGTTAAAACAGCTTTTTTGTTTTGCTCTTTAGAGAGGCTGCTCACGCTGCCGTGCTGTCGCGCCCAGCACCAGAAGAAAGAGAGAGAGTTCAAAAAAAGAAAGGCCTGTAGAGTTCTTCCACTGTAGTAGAGGCATCGAAGTGCTTGGCTCCGAAGCAAAAAGCTAACTGTGCAATCGCTCAGCTGCTTGTTAAATACCCGCGCTAACGAGGTCGCGCAGCTGATGCAAATGATTGCACGCCAATGTGCATTGGCCTGTTTTAGTTTCACTCGAAGTAGATTGGCCTCTCTGGCGAGATTCCTATTGGTCAGTCATGACCTACGTCGTAGTGACTGACCGATAGGGAACTCACATTTTCTGGGTCAGACTGCCGTAACTCCTCACAGCGCATCTCACCTCTCAATGCTCTGCTGACCCCAGTGGCCTCCAGTAATCAGCCCTCAACTCTCATACCTTTCTCACGTATAACACCTCCATCCGGAGGTGCCCAGTGTTCGTGACCCCTGCGTTGGGCTGTCCCCTGGCCAGGAAGATCATCCCGTCATTGAGTAGCCACTCGTACACACTGGTGACCGCTCTTTCCCATCACACAATCAGTTTTCTTCAACAGAACTCAGCTGTTTTCTGGAGCTTAGGAAAGGCACGTTCAAGAGTCACCAGAGCCATTCCGATTGCCTAATAGTGTTCACACAGGGAGACAGGTTAATAACAGCAGTATTTAATCACTTAAATCCATTAACCATCTTAATCATCAACCTACTTACTTAGATTATACTCAGTGAATTTAGATCACAGCCATACATTCAGTGTACTGTTACTGTTCATCTGTAGCCGTAGCCTTCGGCCCTGTTTCATGGTGGAAACTTAAAGAAGTTACTGGTCCTCTATCAGCAACAACACTGATTACAAGACAAGTATATATTTAAAGTCCGGAAGCCGGGCTGAATAACCAAACACTGTTGCTGTACTCCCAGCATATAGCTGGACCCTCAGTCACTCCTCAGATATTAAATACAGACATCGTCTACAATCATAAATACCAGGCTATATGCATTCGTTTTTTGTAAAACTATAATTTCCATAAATTCTGTCAGACATTTTATTTTCATCACATATAGGTTTCCACTATATGTCTTCTCAATCTTTCCCTACATGCCAGTTCCTTCTGTATCCTCTCCTTTCTTTTCTCTACATGCCAGTTCCTTCATTATCTAACCAGTACATGATTGTTTAACTACAATCCCCACACACACATCTCACACACCAACCTTCTTGTTTTTCCTTCACTTCCCTCTTCCATCAAGTTTCTCACTTATAGTTCCACTCTATTTTTATCACTCTATCACTCTATTTCACACAGACAGCCTTATTGCTGCTGCTTGCTTCTTCAATCCTTATCATATACATTTAAGTTCTATAGACATCTAATGTCATGCATCCATTTACTGGATGCATAAGTAAAACCCTATTTCTCTCTGCAGTTCGACTTTTTTTTTTTCTCTTTTTTTTTTTCTTCCCCTTTAAGACAACAATCCATTGTTTGTCCACATTGCTTACACACGTTTGAACACAGCCTTGAACAAACTCTTTGTTTCTCACTGCCCTGTTCAACTGATTCCCTCCCTGAGGAAATCATGGTATTTTCTCAGTTTTTTCAATGTCTAACATACATTTTCCCTCATAATGTTTCCTCATTTGATAAAAACCGGTGTGTCAAATTTGGCAATCTTGCTCTGAGATTTTCCCATACTGGCTGTTTCTGTTACTCTGTGGATTTCTCAGATTCGACGCTGCGTCTATTAATCTGATGGACGTCTCCACCAGATCTGATCCCTTTACCCCCAGACCACACAGGGCGCACCCAGTGCTTTTCCTGACGGATCGATTAACTCCCAGTAAACACTACAGTAAACTCCCAGTAAACACAGACTACTTTTGCAAATACGCACTTTCGCACAGTTTTAGCAGTGTTGTACCGGTGCTCTTGACTTACACCACAGAAATGAACAGACCCAGCCACTATGGTTTTACCCACAATTGAATAATATTTTAACCCCAAATAAAATATTTTAGCCGTCTCTTACCAGAGATGTCTTGGATTGCCACGGGTTCGTTCTCATTTGATTCCAGTGGAGCCCCTCCTGGCCCTGATAGCGGTAGGCCCCTCTCTCTGAAACTTACGAGGTAGAGCTGGAACTGCTCAGTCCAGGTGGCCAAACACCGTCCGCTCTCAGGTCCAGAAGGCACTTCCAAGGAATCCCACTCTTCTGACACCAAATTGTTGTGGCAAAACTTCTGTTAAACATCATCACTGCGTAAGAGACACTCAGAGTCAAATTAATAAAAAAGAAAAGTATTTATTCTTGCAAGAATAGGCCCAGTCCCCAACACAGCAGTTACCCTGTGAAGTGAGTGACGCACACCAGGAAGACATGAGACAGCCTTTATACTCTTTTCAAGGTTCCTCCTCACAGCAGTTACCCTTTCACCCACTCAGATAAGGTCCCCACTGCTGTTCAGTTTCTACTAAAGACACAACCTGGCCCTGAAATAAACTAGCCAAATCTTGACCATTCCTAAGGTCAAGAGGTCCTGTCCCATATATTCCTGAAACGTCACGCACAAGCACGTACACACATATACTTTTACACATTGAATAGGTTCAATCCCTTATGATATCTGTTAGGAATAAATGACTATTAAAATTTCTACAACACTACTGTACCTTTAATTTCAGATGTGTAAATTACAAAACCTTCAATTTTACAATTACATTTTTCAACCGAGTGAATCTACACATGGGAGATCTTCAGAAGTCATAACTTCAGGGGTCGATGGGGGTCCCGAGAATATTTAATTCACCTTAAAACCAAAGATTAAGTTTAATGACACTAGTTTGCAACGGTCCCCCCAAAATCAAATACTTTATATGATTTGTATCACGCTTTTCAAAAGGTAATCTTACTTTAAAGTTAGAACAAAAATGTAAAAGCACCTCTTCATGTTTGCTGTGTTCTGACACAATGTCATTAATTGGTACTTTTTTCCTTTGAACCTTTGTATAAATAAGAAAAGTATATTTTAAAAGAAGTTTAGTAACAATTCATTTCCTAGAAAGTATAAAGTAAAAAATATGATATATGATATGTCTGATCCAATGTTTTTGCAAAAGAAATATGTGCTGCAAAACTCCAAAAAGTTCAACTCACAATGACGGCATTAAGGATGGCCAACGGCTTAAGGCAACTGGTGAAAACGTGCATAAGGTGGTTTTCCAGATTTTCCGCCAAAAAAAATAAAATAATTTCAAATACTGTATTAACCTTTTCAAAGATTAATCTAGCTTTTAAAGTTAGAATAAAAAAACAAACATATCTTCATACCTGTTCTGACACAAGGCCATTAACCGGTTCTTTTTCTTTTATAAATTTACTTTCTACAAATAACAGCCTGATAAATATGTACTTAATACACGATTAAACGAGGCAATCATGCTACCAAATACATCTGACACAATGTTTTTAAGAAAAGCAGTGTTTAAAACCAGATGATTTTTCTTTTGACAGACCTAGAGAAATGCCTGTTGATTACTAAGTTTCAGGCATAGTGCAAACAGGCAATGTTTGAGAACCCTAATATTGGTGTAATCTTTGCCCGGTCTCACCCTCACGCTGATCCAGGCATAGCTTAACTAAAAGTAAATATTATGGAAGTCATTGTCAACCTTTAATTAAACCATATTTTATTTATTAATTAATATTAGGGTTTCGTGCTGATTTAAAGTTTTTGTTTGTTATTAACTAATACCTTTATTTTTTTTACATCCAGCACAAAATTTTGTTCAAAAATTGTTCTCTGACCCCAAATAACCAGATAATGAATGTTCACATACTACAATTCGATATTCTCCTGCTTAGTATGTGTGTAAATAGTTGCGCTTAAATGTTTGGGTGTATTTTGTCACACCATGCCGATGCACAGTACCACACTCTAGCCTATGGACTAACTTTAAAACATATTCTTTATACAGGAATCACACGCGTCCAAAACATCCATGTAAGATTCAACAGACCAAATCACTAAGAAAAGCACCGTTTGTAATAATAATTACACAAAAGTTCGCAAATGATGGTTTTATTACTATTCAGATAGCAGACGACACTGGTTCACATTTTGAATGTGTGTCTGTTTTAGGTGAAGACTTTTCTTTGAGAGCCGTCAACATTCAGTGTTTATAGGAATAAATGACCATTAATAATTTAAGTGTTTGTACTGAAGTATTTCTGTTTGAGAATGTTTGACTAAATTGCAACTTTCCCTCTATCTACGATGTGGAATCACACAAAGTATTAACATGCTGTTAATATAAGCAAGTATTACTTAAGTTACTTACTTATAAGTATTAACACGAAAAGTAAGTGCATGCTGTTTTACACGTAAACTATAACAACAGAATCACAGCTGACTATTGCACTGAGAAAGGCGTATTCATTAAGACTGTTAAACAAAGTTTGGTGTTTAAAATTAAAATTGCACAAAAGTAAATGCTAGAGGTCAACTTGCTAAAAAGTAAATTCAGCGTGAGCCATTTAAAACAAATACGAAAAGCCATCCGTGAGCAGTTTTGAATGTTTGTAAATAACATCATGTTTCTTTTTGTTTTTGTACAGTTTGCAAAAACTATAGTCTACAAACGTGGTCAAACATAGGAATTTATGAAAAACATGAACCAGATATTTCTACATGAGATATTTCTTTTAGAACATCTACCCGCTACGTCTACGAAACATCGACATGAAAGATGAGTATTGCCGTTACTCATAAAACTTTTACGCTTCTAACTCGTCTAACTATTGCCCATTTCACAGCACAGTCCTAGATACATCGTTATGTTGTGTATGTCGCTAAACAACAGTTAAGCTAATGAATTACCGTTGATAAGCGGTATTTTACCTGTAGGCATAGGTCTTTTAGGCCTGATCCAGGAAACAGACGTTGTGTTTTATGTCTTAATAATTGTTCTTCTTTTTATGAAAACATATCGTAAATATCAATTGTTAGATAAATTATATCTAACTATCAACAGTTATATGTGAAACACGCTCAGTCGCATTAGAGTCGGATTCTTGTTTATATTGAACATTGTTATTGAACCGCTAGTGTTCTTAAATTGTTTACCACAGTTTCATTTTAACAACACTATCGTAACACTTATCGCATTTTGTACATTTTGTATTTATTACGCTAAATATGTTACAGCAACCCCTTAATGCGCTTGTCTTTTCCTGCTTGTCTTTTTGTCCTGTTCCATCTCTCCAATCCTATCCAGCCTCAAAGGTGATCGGAGATGAGGATAGTGCGTGCTCTCGTCTTTGTTGCAGTTCACTGAATTAAAAAAAATAAAATAATTTATCCTTTTTTCCAAAACCGTTTATACTTTTCTAATAAAGTAGTGATTTCAGTGTACTATGTTGCAGGCTCATTTACTGGTAATAAATTATAATGCTGAAACTAAATATTCTAATAATATATTGGGCTTGTTTTGGGCTTGTTTTTGAAGCTCCAGTTGCTTATTTGTCTCGCGAGAGTTGGCAACTGTGACCGCAGGTCATGTGACAAGAAACAACCAATCAGCTTCACCATTTCCGTAACAACATTTAAAGCTCAGTCAACATGAAGGATGGGGGTGCACCCAAACACTACGGATGTTTTTCTCTTCTCCGTAAACAGACCTTGTAGCAAAGCTGCAGCAAGCGCTCCTCGTGGTGGAAATCCATTAGCTACTAAAGCTTCTTCGTCGTTGTGGAGAGCGCGGTGCATGGTTGCATAGCAACGACAGACGCCATGGGAAATCGGACCGAATTTTACTGTCCATAATAAAAGATAAGCTAATGTGCATTGTAAATGTCAGTAATTTATCTTTTTATGAAAATGATTTAAAGGCTGAAATATGTGAGGTTTATATTTTTATAAAACCTTTTTTGTCAAAACTTTATTTGAACTTGTACATGATATTAGATAACATGTTGCAAGACACTCCTTTAAAATCTGGCCATCATTTTTAATGTTATTATTTTAATGTTTATGTAAAACAGACAAACCGAGGGAAACGGAGACGGAAGCATGAGGAGCGACAGATCGAGAGAGGGGAGAGAGGAAAAAAAAAATTGGTCCGGTTCCCACAACGCGCTGCCATCTGGTCCCCCACCAGCTAGGCGATCTCCTCCGCGGTGCCTGGCGGCGACGCTGGGTAGCCCTCGGTGGACGGCTCGACGCTCCTCCGCCGCCCGGTGGACGGCGACGGCTCCTCGGGTGCCTTGGGCAGACGGTAGGAGTCCCCCGCTCCCTGCTCCCTCCCCTTCACTGGTGGACGGCAGCAGGCTCCGGCCCACGGAGAGCGGCGGCGACTCCTCCTCTCCCTCCCGGATGGCAGCCGCCCCTCCAATACCCAGGCGGCCGGCAGCGAGCTCGACCGTCCCACCGGCAACTCACTCCAGCGCACCGCCTCGAGCGTCCTTGGCCGCGAGTCCCCCGCTCCCTGCTCCTCCCCTCGCTCGGCGGATGGCAGCAGGCTCCGGCCCACGGCGAGCGGCAAAAAGTGCATATTGATGTTGATTTTATTTGTTATTTCCTGGTTTTCGACATAAAAGTCTGGTCTGTGAATTTATATTATTGTGTAGTATTAGTACTTTTTGAACAGGATTCTGTGATAACCGTGATAATTTTGGTCACTATAATCATGAAATTAAATTTTCATCCCATTTCATTGCTAATTATTATGTACTATAAAATCAACTGTAATTATGTGTTTTTACAATATAGTATGCAAAGTACAATTTTCTATAAAAAAATTTAAGGGTGACACATAGGCCTACAAAAACTCTTTTAGGCCTAAAACAGTTTGGAAAGTTGTTAATATGAGGGTTATGAGACATTATTTAAGAGAGGAAAGTATTGTATTACATGAGTAGCCCTCGGTCACTTTCATTTTTAAAAAGTAGCTCTCAAATGAAAAAAGGTTGGAGACCCCTGGCCTAGATGAACACCTACCATAAAAAGGTTGCCGACGGCTCCAGATGATTGTTGTTTAACATTCACTGCACGTTAAAACATCACACTCTTATTTCATCTGGACAAACTGAGTAAAGATTAAAAACTAGGTTACAGTTTCATTCATTTCTTAAGGAGTGCTAAATAATCAATATGTAATGTTTATGATTTTGAATAATTCAGTTAATTCATATTCTCTTACGGCTGTTCAGGTTTATTAGTGTTTACATACGTAGATGCACTAGACAGTGTCCGTGTCAGTGTCAGCTGATTCTGCATATGGCTGTCCATCATCTTATGTGGCGTAGATTTGCATTTTTATTAGCCTTCTGTAAAAACACACATAGTATAAAATGTTTCCTAAAGACATCTACAATAGTGCCGGTGCCAAAGCAGGCTGCTATAACATCCCTCAATGACTATACACTGAAAAAAATAATTCATTGGATTTACTCAATTGAATAGTGGACATTGGTTGCACACAAATTGTTTGCTTTGGTAGCCACTAACACAATTGTGTTACATCAACACAGATTATTCACGTTTAAACAACACAGACTATTCATGTTCAATCAACACAGACCATTCCCGTTCAAACAACACAGACTATTCATGGTCAATCAACACAGACTATTCACGTTCAAACAACACAGACTACTCACGTTCAATCAACACAGACTATTCACGTTCAAACAACACAGACTACTCACGTTCAATCAACACAGACTATTCATGTTCAAACAACACAGACTATTCATGTTCAAACAACACAGACAATTCACGTTCAAACAACACAGACTATTCATGTTCAAACAACACAGACAATTCACGTTCAAACAACACAGACTATTCATGTTCCATCAACACAGCTTATTCACGTTCAAACAACACAGACTATTCACATTCAAACAACACAGACTATTCATGCTCAATCAACACAGACCATTCACGTTCAAACACAGACGAACACAGACTATTCATGTTCAATCAACACAAGTACTTTATATTGATATAAATTTAATGGAATGGGATTATTGTAAATGTTCTTTTCACAATATAATTTCTATGTTCTAAATCTGTTTGTATTAATACAATAAATTACAGTTATCCAAGGAAAGGTTGAAATCAATTGCAACTGGACTGGTAAGGTTTCTTGAAGGGGTTTCGCTTCTCATCTGAAAGGCTTATTTAGTTCTGATTGAACAACTACCATTCAGCCACAACTGAAGAAGCCTCTTGGATGAGAAGTGAAACATCTTCAAGAAACCTTAGCCAGTCCAGTTGCCATTGATTTCAACCTTTCTTGGATAACCATGAACTGGATGACTTCACAAACAAATTAGTAAAGAAATAATTATCAACTGTATTATTGTTGACATTTCACTTTACTATTGTAAACATTAACAATATATTTTCATTAAAAACTATAAGCCCATTAAATTCTGACATTTTATTCAACAAATGAATGTACTGCACAGGTGTGGCTAGAAAAAATTAAAAAATTTGGAGTTTCCAAAATTAAAAGTTCACCATAATGTGTAATTTGTTAATTTATGATATACATTAACACGTTGACTAGTAAAATGTGGACAGTAATCAAAACTGTAAAACTTGGTGGTACTAAAACCAGGTTTCAACACTGCTTCCTGGGGTGTACTGCATACTGTAGCTAAGAGCCCAAAAAGAGAATAACAGTCATGGGCTAATCAAACTAAGAATAATGGGATCCTCTCCAGATGTAGCTTAGTTTGGCTATAACATGCTAAAACAAGCTTTTTCAAAATGTATCTGCATCTATTAAAAATAAACAAGAAAAAAACACCTTAAATGTACTGTGGGAAGCTTAAGGTTTTGGAACAATGCTATATTAACAGAGCAAAAAAATGAAATGGTAAACTCCTAATGTGCCTGGTACTGTACAGAAATCAAGACTGTAAAACATGGACCTGGTGGTTTCAAAACCAGGCTGCAACACTGCATCCTGGGGTGTACTGCATACTGTATCTAAGACCCCAAAATTAGTTTACTAACAATTATCAAACAAAGAATAATGCACTTTTTTCCCAGATGTAGCTTAGTTTAGCCAAACATGCCAAAGCTTTTCCAAAATGCATATGCATCAATAAAAACAAATACAAATTAAATGTCCTCTGGGAAGCTCAAGGTTTTTGAATTGTATTATATTTTAACACATTAACACATGGAATGGTAAAATTCAAATGTGCCTTGTACTGTGAAATAATCACAACTGTAAAAGAAAAATATCACTGGACTTGGTAGTCCCAAAACCATGTTGCAACACTCAGTCCAGCAATGTAGAGTTGGAGACTATTAGTTTGCCAAAAGTCATGCCCTAATCCAACCAGGAGCCAAGAACAATGAGCTCTCTTCACTGGTGAAGCTTAGTTTTCAAGCTTTGAGCCTTTCTTGACAGTTCACCTGCATCCACCTCCATGATTATCTTTTGAATTACCTCAAAAGTGTAGCAGAGCTTTGTAGGGTATTGCATGTTTAATGCATAAAAGAGTCCAAACAACATCGCAGACGCAAGGGCTACATTCTCAAGATCTCGAAGTGCCATCACACCCTCGATGACTATTCCGACGTCGGAGGGTTCGCTGGCAGTTTCTTTCACAAGAACTGTCCCCACTGGATCCCCATAGATCCCCACTGTCGTCCTCTCTATGGCACTAAAGAAATGGGTCTCAGCCATTTCCTGGTGAAAAGAAAGGTGAAATCGTAAAATTATGTGGTGTGTTGTAAATACTTTTGCTGTGACAAACGTTAGATGTTTTTCGTGAAGTTTGATAATACGGTCACAAACCTTAAGAGATAGCTAACGCTGATTGCTATGGTAATTACTTTCTTTACTGTACGTTTTTAAGTGTCTTTTGCGTGTCTGTCTTGTGTCCATCAAATTCAACAAGCACAAAGATGCTCGATTTTGTGTTTGTGTCAAGTGTTTATGTCGCTGCTCAAGTTTAATAAGACGGTCAGATAACCTTAGAGGATAACGCTGATCGCTTTTTTCACAAAAAAAGATTTAAAAAAAGATAGAACTGTCAAATGGTGTGTAACCACAAAAAAATGACCAATATCTAATATTTCACTCCTTCTAGACTTCATGCAATTGTATGAAATTAATAGTTTATTTAGTAATATCCCATGAGAATGTTTTATTATATTTATTTCTATATTTAAATTATATGGGTTTTTCATTGTACTGAGCAAGACCTGCTGTAAAACATCTTGTTTGATGTCTATTCTTTGACCATTTGACTACAAATGGTTTAAACACCCATTATTACAGTGTAGTAGAGTATTAAATTATTATTATAGTGAGAGTATAATTTGTTTTCCATTTCTTTCATGACTAAACTGTTTTGATTACATTTTTAATAACCGACAACCATCAGTGTGAGTTCATGCCATCTGATGAGATCTGAACACACTGTTTCACATTAACATAACAATATAAATTAAACAGGGTCTCAGAAGCTTAAGACTTGAAATATTCCTGACCAGATAAGTTGAGACTGTGGAAAAAAAACATACAACCTTATATTGTAGCTGCTTAATTTCCTATCTATCTATCTGTCTATCTATATATCTATCTATCTATCTATCTATCTATCTATCTATCTATCTATCTATCTATCTATCTATCTATCTATCTATCTATCTATCTATCTATCTATCTATCTATCTGTCTGTCTGTCTGTCTGTCTGTCTGTCTGTCTGTCTGTCTATCTATCTATCTTGTCTGTCTGTCTGTCTGTCTGTCTGTCTGTCTATCTATCTATCTATTTATCTATCTATCTATCTATCTATCTATCTATCTATCTATCTATCTATCTATCTATCTGTCCATCTGTCTGTCTGTCTGTGCATGTAGGCCTACATGTTCCCTACAACAGCCTAATGACTGCCTCTTGTCCTATAGAGATGCCAAAGGAAGGAAAGCCAGATTCATTCTGGACCGGCGTCATGATGCTGTTTGCCCAGGGGAAATATAAATTTTCCACTGGCCAGAGACCTGGGAGCAGACGTTGGAAGGCAGTGTTAGAGAGGATAAAGAATTGTCCCCTGACACCTGCATTTGGCCTAACGGTCAGAAAAAAAGACATTTTTGGGAAAAATATCCCCTGCAAATGTGGCTACCATAATGTAAGTAATGTCATTGAATCTTAAACATGTGATGTGAGTCTGACAAATATTAATATTATTAATAATATTATTAAACCCTTTCCAAAGAGCTTCTTTTATGATGTGAGACAAAGATGCTGACAAATTCTTACTCTACAGCTGTTCCCCATGGCTGGTTCTTCGTTGTATGTGCTTGATTCTCCAAAACACTGTTTTGATGCAGAGTTTTGTGTGATTTAGAGGATGAAGTGGTTTCAGTCTTTTTTAAATGATTTCTCAGAGATCTTTGATGCCAGAAATATTAGACTTAATTCACAAACAAAGCCAAGCGTCTCCTGCAGAAAGTCGCTCCAGTCCAGTGGCTGGCTTCACAATATATACCTTAATCCTTTCCAAAAATGGTAATACTTTCTATAGATATTTTGAGAAATACTTTTGTACCATGTGACATACTGAAATAGCACTGTTTGTTGTCTCAGCTTTCTGGCAGGCTTCCAAGTCAATCACAAAGTCACACATCCACACAGAGAAAAATAATAGTATCCTAATATATAGCTAAATTACTTATTTCCTAAATAATAAAATCTTCAACAAGGATAAATACAAAATGAGGGTAGAGAGTAAATACAAAATGTTGTTTCCCCCAGTCAGGACAGCAGACAGGGGCCGCAGAAGGTCCACGGCACACAGGGGCCGCAGCAGGTCCACAGCAGACAGGGGCCGCAGCAGGTCCACAGCACACAGGGGCCGCAGCAGGTCCACAGCAGACAGGGGCCGCAGCAGGTCCACAGCACACAGGGGCCGCAGCAGGTCCACAGCAGACAGGGGACGCAGCAGGTCCACAGCACACAGGGGCCGTAGCAGGTCCACAGCACACAGGGGCCGCAGCAGGTCCACAGCACACAGGGAGCAGTGATAATACTTTGACATGCTCCCTTTGTGCTCAGGAAGTGCTCTCTGACCAGTTTACTCAGCACCTGTCAGACTTCCATGTCCAGGAGCAGTGTGAGCACTGCGGCACAAAGGCCATGGGTGCTGTCAGGTTATCAGAGCACCTTGAGAAGTGTCATGTCTTGAAATCTTCCACAGACCTCCCAAACATTTCTCCTCTAACCTCTTCAGCCCGTCCCTCCACTACCCCAGCCCAAGAGATGACACAGACACCAATCGTCTCTCTCCCCGGGATGCTCCAGCTCCAGTCTGCCTCACAGCCCAGGAGATGACACCAACCATCCATCTCCAAGCTGCTCCTGCTCCTACCCCTTCCACACTATCTGAGATGGCACCAGCGACTCAGAGTGGCACAGCACTTCTTCCTTCTGCTGCTTCTGCTCCTCCTCACGCAGCACCAGGGCTCCCAGTCCCTCTGCGCTTTCCAGAGGTAAGCCAGGCCAGATTTTTGCCAAAGCCGTTCCTCCGGGTCATCAAGCCAGGTGATCGGGAGTGGATTGCCCACATCCTATATGACGCAAGTGGGCAGCTGAGACAGAATGTCAGGGAGAATTGGCATCACCCCCCAAGCCCAATCAGAGCTGTGGCACCTCCAAACCCACATGATTACTTTCGACAGAGGATGTTCTTGTGGGCACCAATGCGCATGTGGGGCATCCCTCTGAAATGCACTCTGTGCAACAGAAAGATGCACCACTCTGGCATTTACACCAAGGTCAGAGAGGTCATTGATGTGGATAGCAAGTACTATTTAATAGGGGGAGATTACCCAAGGTGCAGCCAGTGCAAACAACCTGTCTGTCCTTGGAGTAGTGACATTTTAAAGCAACTTGACCCCTCTAACCGCAACAAATTTCCTGCTGTGTTGACTACACATCTGGCACTGGACAGAAAATGTGTGACACTTTTGCGTCCTAGAACAGCAGGGAATAGCTCCAGTTACTTGCAGCAGGCCTTTCAAGAGGCACACAGTGAGGAGTGGGCTAGGAGATCCTGTGAATATTTCACAGATTGTGAAATTCTAAAGAGATCCTGCCTGAAACAGTCCCAGGCTGTTTATCCCCCGCCACCACCCTTCTCTCCCTTGCCCCTGGCCCAGTGGTTCGAGACAGTGCATGCCAACGATGTTGTCGGTCACCTTGATGAACTCAAAGGTGTCATCACTTCAACGTTTGGCAGAATTCTGAAGCTCGATTCCACTAAGAAGGTAAATGTAAACCTATACAAGCTTGAGCTCATTTGTTCTTTTAGGGTTTGATAAAAATACATGTGCTAATGATCTATATACGTTTATTATAATAGGTGACCAAAAAACTGGCTGGGGGGATTGAGAAAGGGGCAACATGGATGTCCAATGTGGGGAACGAGTATGGTCAGGTCCTCAACTCTGTCCTCACAGACGGCGAGGGGGCTGGGCTGGATGACCTGTGCCAAGGCATCGTCCAACGGTACAGGGATGCTGGTGAGCCACAGCCAGCCGCCATCTATGTGGATAGAGACTGTTGCAGTGACAGAGGTGGGTTACCTGTAATTTGTGTTGATGTTTTTTTTTTTTTTTGCCAAATTAAGGCAGTTAGTGACAATACAAACCCCCAAAAAATTTATTCATGCGTTTGTGTATTTACACAGGAGTGAGCCCAGTTCTCCATTGGTTTCGGCCATGGACGTCCACTGTGCGGTTGGATGTGTTCCACTTTATGAGGCGATTCACCAACGGTCTCACCACGGAACACCATCCACTGTACGGTACATTCTGCTCCAAATTGTCGAGTTGCATTTTTGAGTGGGATTACCAGGACATCAGTCATCTGAAAGAGGCGAAGCGGTCAGAGCTGAGGCAAAAGCATCAGGGCCATGAGCCAACAGATGCCCAGGTGTTGGCGAGCATCAGCTCTAAAGAGCTAGCCAAACACTGCCGCAGGAAAACCCGGGGAGTGGAGGAGACCCGTGCCCTCATCAAAAGTCTTCTTGACTCCATGTGGCACCTTGTGGACGGCACTGGGCTGCACCTTATTAACCACGAACGTATGTCTCAAGTGTGGGAGGTACAGCAAAAGCACCTTGCTTGCATCCAGGACCCACCAGGAGTGCAGCTTTACACAAACATTGGGTCAGGGCTGGAGAAAGGAGAGAAGACACTGGATGTGCTAAGATGCAGCAGAGGGTCCTCCTCTCTGGAAAGCTTTCATAAGCACCAGTGTGCTTTCATTCCAGGCATGTTAAAACCTCACACACATATGGTATATTTTGCTTTTGAATGTTAACATGATATTGTAGTAATTTGTTGTAATCATTGATCCTCATTTTGTCTCATCAGGATGGAGATGCAATGCATTGCACACTCAGATGTACATGCTTGAGGGTGTGTCAAGGTGGAATTTAAAACCGGTCAGCACAAGCACTTTCTATGACTGAGACATCCAGGACAAAGCTGTATAACATTCGTTTGATGTCCAATGTGAATGTGCTCAGCAACAAAGTGTTGGGAAAACCTCTTCTTCCAGAGTTTATCCCCCCTGGGAAACCTACCGGTAAGAAAAGTCTGCTGTTGATGATGATCAGACCTATACTGTGACATGGTAGGCAAGTAAACGATAATTTTTCCCTTGGTGAATATTTATTGCAGGAGAGCGTATTGCTGTAGAGTATCTTCTGGCACAGTCCAACAGAGGAGATCTTCTGAGCCAGCAGATTGGTATTGGTGACATCTTGCCTGAGATCTTGGATGAAGACCTCGAGGACGAATGTCCTGATGTGACCGTACCACAGGCTCATGACCTCACATTGCAGGTAATATTATGTCAACAGTATATCAGACATCAAAAAAATATTGGAAAACTAACAAACAGTTCATTTTTAATGTAGAACAGACACAACATTTTTATTTCTTTTTTTAAAGATTATTTATTCTTTATTTATTCTTTATTCTGTGTATACTTTCATTCATCACCTCAGCAATTTAGAAGCAGTGGCCCTAGGCCCGGGCCAGATCCCAGGTCCCCATTGGAGGAGAGTGATGCATCTGCTGGGCCCGTCTACTCCCCATTGGAGGAGAGTGATGCCTCTGCTGGGCCCGTCTACTCCCCATTTGACGAGAGAGATGCCTCTGCAAGTCCCGTCCACTCCCCAATTGACGAGAGAGATGCATCTGCAAGTCCGGTCCACTCCCCAATTGAGAGTGATACCTCTACCAGGCTTGTCACTCCAGCTAGGGTAAAGTGAATAATGTTTCACCATTAGAAATGTGGGCTTCTTTATATTTGCTCTTGTACCAGATGTTTAAATCGGGTTTATTGGTTCAATTCTTGTAACAGGACACTAGGTGTGATGCCAGAGGGATTCCTGGATGGGAAGCAGTTGATGCCTTGGCAGGTACCTGGTTCGGTCCCTTAACCGAACAATAACAGCACTCTCCAATGCTGAAGTGGCAGAGATTTTGAGGTTATACTCCCATCTAAGTGTCTTTGACCAGACCCCCACCAGATACACCCTCAAGAGCAAAAAAAAACAACTTTGCCAGGACCTTGGAGGGCTTCAAGAAAGCGCAGTGGCTCTGCTCCAGGCCAGCAAGCAGCTGAGAGGTATCTACATCTCATATAGCTGTATTCTTTAGTATTTGTATCAATATATTTATGTCAATATGTGAACATGCATATATAATGAGCAGTATGTGATTTGGTCATCTATTTGCAGATTGTTCATGGTCCATGGTCAGGCTGCTCACAGACCAGACCAAAACAGAATTTCAGAGTGTGTTGCTCTCAAGCTGTACAAAGAGTACAAGGAAGCCAGAAATAGGCCAAAGGACAATAAAGGGAGGACATTTGCCATACCCCAGTCCATTGTCATGGCATACTCTCACATCAAGCAGCTAGTTGAGGACTGCAGAGAGATCATGGACAGGAGTGACCTGGTACTGGTAAACATCAACAACACCACTGTGTCCTCCTGGTGAGTTCATCTTTAATATCTTCATAAATTGATTGAATTGCATATTTGAACAAACTTTTTAACAATTAACACACTGTAAAATTTACTCTTGTGTGTTTTGTTTTCTGTCTCTGCAGGCTGCATGATCGCCAAAAGAGAACTGAACGGGATTCTTTACTTCAGGGAGTGCAGCTTCCAAAGCAGATTGCCGTGGCTAAAAAATCCCTCCTGGAGGTTCTTGACTTACCATCACAGCCAGTTCAGCATGGACACACTCTTTTGGAGTTCCAGGAGCCTGAGAACCGTGAAGGTGAGGCAAAAATCCGCCAGCGACACAGTTCCAGAACACCTGCTATTCCACACACAGGTGGGGGAGACGCAGCTATTGCCAAACACGATGCTGCTTCCTCTCAAAACAGCTGTATGGAGGGCTGGACCTCTGCCTACCAGCCATCCCCAACATACTACCAGGGCTGGCCTGCCACCCACCCACTACCACCCTCAGCATCCTCCCAGGGCTGGCCTGCCACCCACCCACCACCACCCTCAGCATCCTCCCAGGGCTGGCCTGCCACCCACCTACCGCCCTCAGCATCCTCCCAGGGCTGGCCTGCCACCCACCCACCGCCCTCATCATCCTCCCAGGGCTGGTCCTCCAACCAGGGCTGGTCAGCAACCCACCCACCAACCTCAGCATCCTCCCAGGGCTGGCCTGCCACCCACCCACCGCCCTCACTATCCTCCCAGGGCTGGTCCTCCAACCAGGAATGGGCAGCAACCCACCCACCGCCCTCAGCATCCTCCCAGGGCTGGTCCTCCAACCAGGGCTGGTCAGCAACCCACCCACCAACCTCAGCATCCTCCCAGGGCTGGCCTGCCACCCACCCACCGCCCTCAGCATCCTCCCAGGGCTGGTCCTCCAACCAGGGCTGGTCAGCAACCCACCCACCAACCTCAGCATCCTCCAGGGCTGGCCTGCCACCCACCCACTGCCCTCAGCATCCTCCCAGGGCTGGTCCTCCGACCAGGAATGGTCTGCAACCCACCCACCATCCTCAGCATCCACCCAGGGCTGGCCTGCCACCCAACCACCACCCTCAGCATCCACCCAGGGCTGGTCATCCACATCCTACTGTCCTGACCAACCTAGGTTCCCTCACCAAGCACTAGGTCCCTTTAATCGTCAGCGTGAATGGCAATTACGCAAGGCAGCCCTTGCGAACGAGGAGCGAGTGAGGAAAGGTGAGCCCCCAAGATGCGAAAGGCAAAAGAGAGCTACCACTATGAGTGTAAGCTGTGTGGTCAACCCAAATCCAAGCAAACTGGACACTCACAGGTACGTGGCAAATGGTACTGCCCTGCATCTGGACAGACCCTTGAGGAGTGGAGAAGCTCTTTGTAAATACACAAAAAACATTCTTTTTTATTCATTTTTTTAATAATAATATTTTTTATTTATTTTAAGAAAATGTTCACATTCACTGTTCAAACCATTTGCAAAGAAAAAACAAAGAAAATAAATTAGAAAAAAAGTATATTTGCTGTTGCAAATAGAAAAAAAAAATTAGTTGCTGTTGCAACCTTTTTTCAAAAAACAAAAAACAGAGGATAGTTGCTGATGCAACTATTTCCACAAAACAAAACAACAAAAAAAAAAAAAACACAACTCTTGTGGTGTAATAGTAACACGTCCATCCTTTGGGTTGGAGACTCCAGGTGCAAATCCTGGCAAGAGTGTGCAACTTGTTGGCCCCAATCAGTATTTAATTAAAAAATAATTTATGACATAATTTAATCTGCATTTTCTCCTTCTTTTCTCATTATTATTACTAGATGTACCGGCGGTCATAATTATCATAACAATTTGTTATTAACAAAACATTATTATTCATACCAATCCTATTTGTATCTGTTTTTAAGACATATTTGATAGATTCATAGCAATTTCTAATATTTATTGACAGTTTACAGTTTATTGAGACTTGTTCCAATAGCTGAAAAAAGCTGCCCAGGAGGATGAGGAGCTAGTGTCAAAGGGCGAACTGCCACGGAAGAGGCTGACAAAGGAAAAGTACAACTACACCTGCAAGGTGTGTGGCCAGGACAAAAATAAAAGGACTGGATACACCCAGCTGAAGGAGCGGCGGTACTGTCCAGCCTTAGGACTGACCCTGGATGTCTGGAGGAAGAGTGTATAGTTGCTGTCACTATTACTTGTCTCTCTCTCCATGTCGTTTGTCTGTCTGTTACAATAAAGTTTAATAATTTTATTGGAGCCAAGAACAGTCCTCACGTTTTTATTTAATTTCCTCTTGAATACCTGGACACTGAGTGTCATCCATTGAATGTAATTGTTAAAACTAAAGCCAGAATTACTTGCAGAATCATTTTACATTTATTCACAAAATCCAACACACTATGCTTAATTTGGAATATGTTTTATTCACTTGTGCTGCACATATGTAGTCTTTCAAATAAATGAGTTTTCTAAAAAATAAAAAAAAAAGGGAGGGGAAACATGATGGGAGAGTTATTTACATTTACAGTTATACACTGTTAATAGATACTGTTATAGCTTTAAATGTAACATGTAACATTTTGAGTTAATTATTTGAATATTGATTTGTTTACATCACAAAATATGTTTACATACAAGAGAATTTGCTTTAAATGCATTAATGTACATAATTGCATAATCACAGGGTTATTACTGTGGTGATTTATATGTAAAAGAGTTCCTGTGTTAAAATGACTACGTTACCCAAAATGCATTTCATGTAGTACTTCCGTAATGCACTACGAGACTAGAGAACAAGCGATATTGCCACGGCAGAGGTCCGAATCCCGCAAGAGACATGAAATTAAAGTGATGATAAACCTTGCAATAAGTGCAGAACTGTGTGTAAACAATGTTGAGAAGATAAGAGAGTAGATAAAAATTGATATTGTGTACATTTTGCTCCTTTTTTCTCCTTTTCTTTTTCTCTCTTTCCCCCCTCTTTCCTCCCTCTTTTCTCCCCCCCCCCCCCCCCCCCCCCCCCCCTGAACAGTCCCTTTTGCCCCTTCTTTGGCCGAGTGGTTAAGGCGATGGACTAGAAATCCATTGGGGTCTCCCCGTGCAGGTTCGAATCCTGCCGACTACGTTTGACAGCATCCTCCTGCTTTAGGTTGTAACCTTCTGGAGGCCTTGCCAAACTTTATAAAAAGAAAACAGTCTTTGTGACAATATTACGTGAAAAGAGTTATGTTGGTAAGAAGCAGTTTTGCCTGCAAGCTAAAGATGACAAGGGCCCTTTTGTACTCCATGACACATTGGGGAGACCGGTAGCTCGCCCTGATCGTATAGTGGTTAGTACTCTGCGTTGTGGCCGCAGCAACCCCGGTTTGAATCCGGGTCATGGCAGGTTTTTCTGCGTTGCTTTGAAATTGAGCTCCACATTACCACCTCTCCTCATCCCGTCCTTCACTTTTTTATTTTTTTGTTGCGCGGTGCGTCCTTGACGTGCTCTGGATGTTTGAGTGAATTGCCACTGGGACCTTCTTTGAGAGCACGAGCTCTCAGGTTTGAACCCTTAGAGAAAAGACTGAAAACGAAACGCTCCCATATAGTTTGGAAGAAACTTGCTTCAGAGAGAATATGGTGCTGGTATATTTTCTAGTCGCTAGGTGTCAGTACACTCGCTGGCTGCTACCTAGAGTGCAGTGGACTTGCTATTTGCTCCAAACAACTGCGCCTTTGATGCAAGTTTACAATAACGATAAGAGCGCCGCAAGTCCACAGCATTAAAGCATGTAAAGATGCTTTCCAAACACGAAGCGGTGAGTTTTTGTTCTTTTTCCTATCATTATTGTCCTTTGATTAATATTATCATTCTAATAGGCTGCATTCCCACTAATTCGCAAATATATTTTGACACGGCAGACGTTTGGACGACCGTTCTTAATCGTCGAAGAGGGAAAGCGATGCTTGGGAGAATCGTGTTTTTTTCCAGCCAAGACGATTAAGTTTGCCTTGCCTTTCCACGCAACAAAGTTCCTTGGCCAATCACGCTTCGGATCTCCATCTTTGCTGAGCCAATGGCGTTCTCTGGCTTCATCTTTGAGAGGAGTCTTTGACCAATCACGCGTCGAATCTTCATCTTTCAGGCGCCGTGGAGAGACGGGCTCTTTTTTATTCTCAGGTATACCCGCGCCGAAGTATTGCCGTTCATTCATCGAATGTCAACAAGTAAGATAAACTACATTAACAACAATATACTAATACATATTTCATTTTCTTCTCGTATTTTAGGACCCATTAAGGTGTTTATTGTTATGATCTATCGCGATCTTGATCTGCTGGCAACCTCAGCATTTCATCTTAATGTTTTGATGAACTACATTAACATCAGCAACATATTTTTCATATATTGCTAACTTTTTCTTGTATGTTATGCTGCATTAAGGTACTTTTTAATGGTATGATTATATATCTTGATGAGCTAGTATATTGCAGCACTTTTCTATTACACTATTTTTTGATAAGCTACAATCTACATTAACAACAACATATTTTAATTTGCATGTTAAAATGTAAAGTTGTTTAGTGTCATGATCAGTCTTGATGTAGTATACTGCAGCACTTCTCATGTTATTGTCTCCAATGATGAATTACATTAACAACAATAATATATTCATGGATTTTTACCTTTCAGTGTTCTTTAAGGTGTGTTTAAAAATGTCAATATCGTTCATGATTCTGGTATGTTATTGTTTAGTGTTTAATTATAGTAGAACTGTATCAAATACAGTAATAAGTAGTCAAGCGTTAGTAATACGTAAATGTAATTTATGTTTTAGCTAAAAAGACTAAACATGTTTCAAATGTTCCAGAGATGTCAAAAAAGTCACACAAGGCCATGGGGGACGATGAGTGGATGTCCCGTCTGCGGCGGTTTGCCAGCACAGGGGTTTGGCCCTCGGAAGATGGCAACAGACCTGCCCCACGCCAGAAGAAATGGTTTGACCTCTTTCAGAGGGTATGTAATGCCAAAAGTTAATGAGAAAACGTGCTAAAACTGATTTAATATAACTTTGAGGTCTTTATTTGTACAGATAGATAAATGTCCAATGCAGGTTCGTCGTCAGGCAACACTTTTTGGTGAACCACAGAAATGCCTTTGTGGATTCCATCAGGCTAAGGTATGCATTTCAGACTTTCAGGTTATCATCTCTTACATCTTTCTTCACTGTAGGACCACACAATCATATTTTTGACTCAAATGCCTTCAAAGTTCACTTCTGTGGGATGCAGCAATAGTCTTTGTAATTTTGCTTTTTATTTATAAAGCTTGATAAAGTGATACCACCTTTTACCGTGGATAACAATGTTGGCTATATCTAGTCCCATACATAGCTCCTCCAACGATTAAATAGGCAGAGACAATTTCTGATAGGCTTTGGGTTTTGCTCATTTATTCAAAAAAGTATTTTGTATAAAGCTTTTAAATCTTACCTCAAACAAAGCTGATGTGTCAGCAGTCCATTACCATGACCTATATCAATAATATTTATGCTAGGATCAATTTAGTTAAAATTTAGTTTAGTTATTAATATATCCATGTAATTGACTGTCTAATTCTAAGCTGCAAACAAATAAATATATATATATATATATTTGTTTGCATCTTAGAATTAGACAGTATATATATATATATATATATATATATATATGTTTGCATCTTAGAATTAGACAGTCAATTACAATTTCATCTGCGATTTGCAGTTAGGCTCCATTAATTAGTGTATAATTGTAAATAAATAAAATATATATATAATGTGAATATAATTAATTTGTGTCCACTATGTGTATTTCTCCAAATATCGAAATAGACGTATCCACAGATTACGAAGCACAGGTTTTATTTATGACCTCAGTCCAGATATAAAAACACAAGCAAACAAAAACATGTAGAAATTATTTGGATTTTAAAAATTGCCAAAGAGACCAATTAGTATTGATTTTATTTTTATTGGGTGTTATATTTATATTTATACAGCTTCTCCTTGCTGTTTCTGCTCTCAGACTCTTGCTGGTGTACAGGGACGGATTGTCCTGATTAAATGTATAAATGTCTGTGAATGTTAGATTTTGGCATGCCTGTGCGTAATTAGATCGGTAAAATGTACCACGAATGAAAGATGAATACAACCTGTTTTCCTCATTCTTGATTGTTCTTTAACCAGACCACAAGTGCTCCACCTGCATCCACTCCTACCGCTGTCCCAACCTCTACCTCAGCCTTTACACGGCCTGCCCTTAACTTATCAATGGTAAAACATTATTTTAATATTTGAGTAGATTACCTCCTCCACAAGCAATGATCTCCGGAATTTCACGAGTTCACACTTACATACAATTAAAGGAAATAAAGTATAATGCGTATTTGGCGTGCTGTCTGGGGGGAGGGCTCCGAGCTCGGAATTTGGCCCGAACCCAGAGTACTCCCCCCTGTATGTAAGGTGGTTTAGGACTAGAAGAGTGGAGAAGGGGTGGTGGAGGGATGCTGCTAAACTGTCAGAGAAGTGAGGTGAGACTGCTGAGTCTATATATACACATTTTAATCATGATTGCTGAGTGCTCTCCACCTGTGTTAATTATCTGAACGTGCTTCTCCCGAACTTTGTTAATAAAACATAATTTCACGAGTTCACACTTACATACAATTAAAGGAAATAAAGTATAATGCGTATTTGGCGTGCTGTCCGGGGGGAGGGCTCCGAGCTCGGAATTTGGCCCGAACCCAGAGTACTCCCCCAAAAAGCTAGAGAGCAGAGGACAGCCGCCGGACTAAAGACCCCCCAAATGAGTGCCGAGTTTGGCGAGCTGGCGTCTCGTGAAAGGGTCTGGGCGCTTGGCCGGGAGGGCCCGTGGTGGCGGCTCACTGTTCTGGACTGACAGGCCCTGCTGACCTGAGGATAGGGAGCAATTGTAAATTGTAATGGCAAATTTAGGAGAGTTGTGCCTTCTTGATGGGAGCTGGTCACGCAAATCGCGGACGATAGACCGAGAGACCCATGTAGCTTGTGGAGTGGCCTTGCGGAAAAGTTCTCACTGCGTCCGCTGTGGGACTGAAGCCTGCTGGGCAGAAAGAGGAAACTGGAAAGAGAAAAATGATTACTCATCCGGGAGATTTTCTCACACTGCGTCGCTGGACGAAACAGAAAACATAAGTGCTCTACCGGACAAGTTCTCACTGCGTCCGCTGTGGGACTGGAGCCTGCTGGCCAGAAAGAGGAAACTGGAAAGAGAAAAATGATTACTCATCCGGGAGATTTTCTCACACTGCGTCGCTGGACGAAAGAGAAAACGTAAGTGCTCTACCGGACAAGTTCTCAATGCGTCCTCTGTGGGACTGAAGCCTGCTGGGCAGAAAGAGGAAACTGGAAAGAGAATAATGATTACTCATCCGGGAGATTTTCTCTCACTGCGTCGCTGGACGAAAGAGAAAACATAAGTGCTCTACCGGACAAGTTCTCACTGCGTCCGCTGTGGGACTGGAGCCTGCTGGCCAGAAAGAGGAAACTGGAAAGAGAAAAAATGATTACTCATCCGGGAGATTTTCTCACACTGCGTCGCTGGACGAAAGAGAAAACATAACTGCTCTACCGGAGGAGTTCTCACTGCGTCCGCTGGGACCAAAGCTTGCTGGGCAGAAAGAGAAAACAGGAAAAGAGAAAATGGGTACTTGACCGAGAGATTCTCACACTGCGTCGCTGGACGAAAGAGAATTTTTTTATTTTTTTTTAATCCTATGAGGGTTTGGTGGGCTTTTTTAATATGGAACCGGTTGGTCCTGATATAGGTTCGGAAAGCGTCTGAGGACCATCTCCCGAGAGTTTGGAAGTCGGATTTGAGGTGTTTCTGAAACCAGAAGCGTGTCACTGGTTTATTGAATTCGTCGGTGAACAGGGGTTCGAAAGGAGAATTAGCTTGGGAGCTTCTCCATTGCATGTATGCCAGGATTGACTGGTATGGTTGGATTGGCGACGGGAGGTTAAAAATGTAGATGTAATGACCTTTTTTGGTTTGGTCAGTCTTACTTTGCTTGATCAAGTATGAGGTTGTTTCACCATCTAGTTCTGACAAGTCTGAACAGGTGGGGTGGATTTTTGGGTCGAATTTGGAGGTGATAGCGAGTTCCGAGCATCTAAGAAAAATCAGGGAATGACATGCTATAAGAGCCGTGGAATGTTTTAAAGCATCTCCAAGCCGTTAAGTAGGATTGGAGGGTCCTGGGAGAAACTGCTTGGAGTATGGTGTCGAGCGATGCGTCGAGGAGGGGTTTTAGTGGGTGGGTTACGGGAATATCAGCTCCGAATAGCGAGGTACTGGAGTTGGGAATTGGTCCGCCTCTGGAGCCAGCATCCTGAATTTCTGAAAGAATCTGTACACGGATACTTTGGGAGACTGGTGGTGGTTCCATGGCAATGGCATTGGACGGGACGGGCATCGGATATGCTGGGAAAAGTGAATGTACAGACTTGGGTTGAATGAGAGAGCTGGGAAGGGTATGAGCCGGGGCTGAGAGTGTTGGCGGTGGCCTCGCTGTTGGATTACCCGCTGGGGCTTGAAAAGGAAAGTTAGTTGTAGGATGAAAAGGATAGGAAGGGTGGTAGAAAGAAGAGTGGGCTTGCGGAGCAAGCTGAGGCAGGCTCGCACTCATCTCAGCCGCTGGAGATGCAGGCCACTGGATGTGGGCGGGGTTGAAACCTGTTGGGTGAAATTGTTGAGAGGAGTGGGTTAGTGAAGCTAGCGGCGGTAGCCTCGCGCTAGCATCTGCTGCTGGAGCTGGAGGCCACTGGAAAGAGAAAGGGTTAAAAGCAGCGTGAGAATGGAACTGAGAGGCTGTGGAAAATCCGCTGAGACCGGCTGCATGCGGCTCTGCTACGGCGGGAGCCGTGATGGAGGGCTGGGCCTCGTCAATGGGTGGGAGTTGGCCTGTAAAGACCGAATCTGGGGCGCGGCCCCGGCTCGCTGAAGGCCGGCGACTTGGTGGGCGATTCGAGCCGGATCTAGTGCGGGAGGATGACGGTGGAGGCTGGGCTGGTGATTTTTGGGCCCTGCGGGCTTTGCTCTGACTATGAGACTTTTGGGAGTGGTTAGCTGACTCCGTTAAAGTCACGTACAGATCGTACAGCTCCGCTTTGTTCATCTTCCGCGAAGCCTGTACTTCTGAATTGCCCAGTGCTTGCCTCAAACCAGCCACGGTCCATTTCCCGATTGGTGGAACCGTCGGGACGGCCGAGCTGTATGAGGAGGCCAGGGAGGATGGTGGAATCCTCGCCGGGGGCGGTGAAGAGTGGCCTCGACGTCTTGGTGAGCGTGGGGCTGATCGGGCCGGTGTATGGCCGCGTGAAGAAGCCTGGGGCTCTGGTGCAACGTCCGGCGTAGGGTGAAAGGTTGAGGAGCCGGCGAAATGGGAGGGCGCATCCGTGTTGATGATTAATCCTTCGTCGGAAGAGCTTGATTGTCGGGACATGGTAGCGGCTGAGAACCAGAACTAGTAGCTATGCTGCTAAACTGTCAGAGAAGTGAGGTGAGACTGCTGAGTCTATATATACACATTTTAATCATGATTGTTGAGTGCTCTCCACCTGTGTTAATTATCTGAACGTGCTTCTCCCGAACTTGTTAATAAACATCAATGTTGAGTGCTCTCCACCCGTGTTAATTATCTGAACGTGCTTCTCCCGAACTTTGTTAATAAAACATCATTTCTCAATGCCTTTTATTGGTAGGCTGGAAGATTATTTGTGTATTCTTCAATAGGGAATTCATATCAAATTTCCAATGCATGTATGATATTACATGAATGTCAATCTGTTCAATAATCTCCTTCTTTTAGTTTACAAAGCCACGATTTGGGGGATCCATTAGTTCAGCAGCCAAACCCAACCTTAATGTACAAAGGCGGATTCAGGTAATTTAAAAAGACCTTAATATGTTTCATCATCATCATCATTATTATGTTTGTTGATAGTGTACAATATGTATCTTTATAGCCTGGTAGACACAGTCCGCCTCCTTCAGCCAGACCCAGTCTTTCACCTTCATCCAGTCCTTCTCATTCAACCATTCAACCGGCAGCCAGTGCTTCTCCTTCTGCAGCCAGACTTCCTTCTGCAGCCAGACCCCCTTCAGCCAGTCTGTCTCCGGCAGCCAGACCTCCTTCTGCAGCCAGACCTCCTTCTGCAGCCAGACCCCCTTCAGCCAGTCTGTCTCCTGTAGCCAGAACTCCTTCTGCAGCCAGACCTCCTGCAGCCAGTCTGTCTCCTGCAGCCAGACCTCCTTCAGCAGCCAGACCTCCTTCAGCCAGTCTGTCTCCTGCAGCCAGACCTCCTCCTGCAGCCAGACCTCCTTCAGCCAGTCTGTCTCCTGCAGCCAGACCTCCTTCAGCCAGTCCGTCTCCTGAAGCCAGACCTCCTTCTGCAGCTAGTCCGACTCTTACATCCTTGGTGAGTGCCCATCTATTTTTTGTGGCATCTCTTACTTCCTGTGTGTGAAGTACATGTACATGTGGCTTATTCTAAAAATTGGGGGGTACATTACAAAAATTACTGTTGGTTTATGTTTCCCTGGTGAATTTGTCAACCATTACAAACAAATTGAATGTTAAACTTCAAGTAAAACATGTATCCGAGTGTTATTTTTTTCCATTTAGCCATGTATACAGTGATTTTTTTTTAAATCATTTGAGAACCAGTTCTCAAATCTGCCTTAAATATAATTTTGTTTGAAGAAAATATAGGCTAATTATCATAAATGGACATGAAATGTCCCCCATTTCCCCCTTTGTAGAATTACTTGTATGCAAACTTGAGAGAAACAATGTTTTAATATTACATCTCTAATCTTTCATTGCTTTTGAATCAGGAGCATGTTGCCCCTTCTATGCCCGGACCTGCTCCTGCATCCGAGCCAGATCAATTTTGGCTGCCCACTAAAATGAGGCAGACAATCCCCTCACAGGATCAGAGGTGGATTGCTTCTGCGATCTCTCACTCTGGCAGACTTAGGACAGACTTGAAGCTCTGGTATGAGCCACCCGTCCCTTCCCTCATCTACCACCAGGCTCCATCTCCAGATCGCTTTTTTAATCACAGGCTTCTGGTGTGGATGCCCTACCACTTGTTGAAGTTCAGACTGTTCTGTCCTGCATGTGGGAAGACTGTCCTGGACCAGCTCGATGTGCCCCATAGAAGACTTTTCCGTCTGATTTTGACACAGAAGTGAGTTAAAATCTACAGGCCTTGTACAGAATTTTGTAATGTGTTTATAATAAAGACATTCATATTTCAAAATTAATAATTTATTTTCTGAAGCAGAAATGTGTAAAATGAAGTAAATGCAAAATAAAAGTGTTTTTTATTTACCAAAAAATAAATTACATAAGCAAATCTTCTCTTTTACACAAAGGTATGCTTGTGACATTCGTGTCATACGCATGCTGAGGGAACGGACGCTGGGCAACAGTCCCACAAGACTTGTCAAACAGCTGAGGGAGAACCATGGGGAGGAGTGGCTTGACCGTTTGGCACACTATATGGAGGAGTGTGCTGGTTTTATCAACCGCCCCAGCCTCTTACCTGTCATGTGCCAAAAGCCTCCAGAGCCCATTGATGTCCCTACTAGCAAGTGGCTGCTGTCAGTTTATGGGAGGGACATTATCAGTCGCATAGACCACATCAAGGCAAGCATAACCTCCACGTTTGGGACCATTTTGAAAATGGACTCAACCAAACAGGTAATTGTTATCAATGTCTTGACTGCTCAGGAAGGTCCAGCACTGGACACCATGGTCTCTGGACTGATTAACAGGTACAGCCAGGCGGCCGTGGCTCCACCACTGCTGCTGTACGTGGACTGTGGCTGCTGCATAGAGAAGGGGGAGAGCAAGCTACAGGCCAGATTTGGAGGATGGCCTGACCTCAATATCAGGCTGGACATCTGGCACTTCATGCGTCGGCTGGCAGTGGGGTGCACCACTGATGCTCATCCTCTCTACCCAGTCTTCATGTCACGTCTCTCTGCGTTCATTTTTGAATGGGACGCAGATGATGTGGCTTTGCTGCGGCGGGCAAAGAGAGAGCAACTGCAGGAGGAAGGTGTGCCTATCATCACAGATAACCTTGTGGACCGACGCATCACCAAAAAAGAGCTGGCGCTCTATTGCCGTCGGAGGACCCCGCTACCTTGACAGGCTTCTGCAGGAACTGAAGGGGGATAAGGGGAGAGATATGATGGGGGTTCCTTTGCTGGACACAGTGAGGATAGAGCACATCTGGCGTGTTCAGATGAGGCATGTTAAGTGCATCCAGGATCCGCCAGGTGTGTTTCTCTACACTGTGACGGGCACCACCACCACCAAGGGAGGATTAGTTATCACGAAGTACAGATGTGCTAGGGGCTCGACCTCACTTGAATCTTTCCACTGCCACCTAAACAGGTTCATTCCAGGTTTGTGGCTCATTGTGTTTGCAGTATAGTATATATTCAACACAATAGAACATCTAATATCACTTTATATTTTCTGAAGGAACTCATCCCAGTTTCATGATTTTCATTGTTCACTTCTTTACAGGAACCAGTGCTAACACACTGAATTTTCAGTTGTATCTCCTGGAAGGCCTGAACAGGTGGAACCAAGACCGGGCAGCAGCATCAATTTCCACAAAATCCTCCCCTCTTCTCACCTACGCAGGGCAGGTGGTGCAAAGCATCAACACCAACAGCCTAAATGTTTTTGGAGAGAAGCTTTGGCCCACCTTCCAACCTCCTGCACAGTACACTGGTAAGACTCTCACAGTACATTTTACAGCACATGGTTCTTTGCTAATGAAAGGGCTATATGTTTAACACACTGCATTCTGTTTTTAGGGGAGCTAATTGGAGTGGACTATCTACTTAGTCAGACAGGGCAGCCACTTCAGTCAATAGATGCTGACAATGAGCAGACCGACCAGCTACTGGAGGAAGTAAATGTAGATGAGCAGGATGAGGGATTTGAGGAGGACATCAATGAGGACCCTACACTGAGTTTCCTCCTTGAAGATGAAGCTAACTATAACCCACCTACAATTCAGCCTGTTCATCCCTCCTCTCAGTCTTCTGCTGCCTCATCCCAGTCTGCCTTCTCCCAGTCTGCTGCTCCCTCATCCCAGTTTGCCTTCTCCCAGTCTTTTGCTGCCTCATCCCAGTCTGCCTTTTCCCAGTCTACTGCTCCTTTATCCCAGTCTGCTGCTCCTTCATCCCAGTCTGCTGCTCCTTCATTCCAGTCAGCTGCTGCCTCATCCCAGTCTGCTGCTCCTTCATCCCAGTCAGCTTCTGCCTCATCCCTGTCTGCTGCTCCTTCACCCCAGTCTGCTGCTCCTCTCTCACTGAAATGATTTAGGCCTGCTCTTCTCCCTGGCCCTGCTCCTCTCACTGCACCTGCATCTCTCACTGCATCTCTCACTGCTCCTGCATCTCTCACTGCTCCTGCACCTCTCAATCTCTCACTGCACCTGCACCTCTCACTTCACCTGCATCTCTCACTGCACCTCTCACTGCACCTGCATCTCTCACTGCATCTCTCACTGCATCTCTCACTGCACCTCTCACTGTCTCTCTCACTGCACATGCATCTCTCACTGCACCTCTCACTGCACCTCTCACTGCATCTCTCACTGCAACTCTCACTGCATCTCTCACTGCACCTGCACCTCTCACTGCACCTGCACCTCTCACTGCTCCTGCACCTCTCACTGCACCTCTCACTGCACCTCTCACTGCACCTCTCACTGCACCTCTCACTGCACCTCTCACTGCATCTCTCACTGCATCTCTCACTGCACCTCTCACTGCACCTCTCACTGCATCTCTCACTGCACCTACATCTCTCACTGCACCTACATCTCTCACTGCACCTACATCTCTCACTGCACCTCTCACTGCACCTGCATCTCTCAATGCATCTCTTCCTGCACCTCTCACTGCACCTCTCAATGCATCTCTCACTGCACCTCTCACTGCACCTGCATCTCTCACTGCACCTCTCAATGCATCTCTCACTGCATCTCTCACTGCACCTGCATCTCTCACTGCACCTGCATCTCTCACTGCACCTCTCAGTGGATCTCTCACTGCATCTCTCACTGCACCTGCACCTCTAACTGCACCTGCACCTCTCAGTGCACCTCTCAGTGCACCTCTCACTGCATCTCTCAATGCATCTCTCAATGCACCTCTCACTGCATCTCTCACTGCACCTGCACCGCATCTCTCACTGCACCTGCACCTCTCACTGCACCTCTCAGTGCATTTCTCACTGCATCTTTCACTGCACCTGCATCTCTCACTGCACCTCTCAGTGCATCTCTCACTGCACCTGCATCCTGCATCTCTCAATGCACCTGCACCTCTCACTGCATCTCTCACCTGGCCTGCTTTTCTCCCTGGGCCCCTTGCTCTTACTCTTCCTCGTCAAGACATTACAGTGTGTGTTTTTTTTCTGTTTCTGTGTCCAAAAACATCACTCCTCAAAGTCCTCCTTTTACCGTATAAGTGTCAATGTAATAGAAAAAAATAACCCCTGCCACTGAGTCTAAGCCAGACTGGAATCAGCTATGGTTGGCCCAATTTACCCAACATAAATCAGCTGTGTCTCAATTATTCAATTGTTTCTTGTATCAGCTGAGATATATTGTTTTTGAACTGATATCATATTGCAGAAGCAGAGGTTTTTATACTGTATCTAAGGTTTGGAATATTGTTTTTGCTATTGTGGGATGGTGTGTGTTAACATTTGTAAATACAACAAAAACAATCCATAATTTTGTTGGGAGGTATTGTCTGTTAAGAAAATGTAAGCATTGTGGAAATGTGTTCACTGACTGCATATTGTGTGAAAACGTGCATGGTATGGCCACAAAAGACTGATGCTGTGCTAATTGTGTTTAGAGTTTTGAAAATGTGACAACTGTTTGGACAAACGCTTGTTAGCGACTGAAAAAAACTAATTGACAATTTACTTCAATCTTTTATTAATCACCTCTGATGTATCCATAATGTCAGCGTGATGTCAATGCTCCATTTATTAATTTACTCAAAAATAAATATAGTTCAGTTAGAAAAGAGAGTAATTTAAAAAGGTAATAAAGATTTATTATATTCAATGGTGAAATAATAAAATAAATAATACATTTCAAGAAACCACATATTCATATAATAAATACATTTTGTATCCATACAATGAGAAATACGTTTTTATAAAATAAGTGTTAAGGCATAAAAGCACATGAAATCTATACATATCTGTTCATTCATCAAGAAAATATTAGAAAAGATATTGGGTGATTTCAACCTTGTCAGAGGTGGGACTCGAACCGACGCCGTTCAGGTCTGATTTGCCCATGAAATATATAAAAAGGCAATTTTCTGTAAAATATGAATACCAATCTACCAAAAATCACACAGAGGGGTGAAAGGGTGCACTGAGAGGTGGTTTTCTCTCTTTTTTTTCTTCCCCTTCTTCCGCTTCTTTTTCCTTCTCCCCTTCCTCAAACAGACTATTGTTCCCCAGCTTGTCCATTTATACACACCTGTTCTCCCGACAAAATGTTTGAATAATAGAATTTACAGTGGTTCTCCCAACATTTGGCTGCACCCTTCGACCAGCCTCAGCCATTGTGAGGCCGTGATTGACAACATGATCCACAATTGTAGCCCTGATTTCATCAGGGATCCGCCTATGGCTGCGTTCGGAATCGCATACTTCCCTACTATATAGTAGGCGAAAAGAGTAGGCGAGCGAATAAGTATGTTCGAATCCTCAGTATTCATAAAAGAGTAGGCGAGAATTACCTGGTTGACGTACTAATTATCGCGAGATTTGGACGATAGTGCGTTCGAATATGCCTACTTTCCTACTATATAGTAGGCGAAAACAGTAAGGAGGGAAGCAGTACGTTAGAAACATCAGTATTCCTAAAAGAGTAGGCGAGAAGTTCCCGGATGATCTCCTGCTTTCGCCCAGACATTTGAGTGTTTTTCAGCTTGTACTCATCTATCCCAGGAGGCCACGCGAGAGGATACGATATAAAAAAGAACAAGAAGAAGTAGATATTTCATACTCAAACATGACGGAAAGGGTGGACGAGAGTGTTTTCAAATGTGAGTATAACAAATACAAACCAAATCGCATGTGTTGAACTAACTTTCTGTACAGTAAATTGTTGAACTGTTGAAGGTGCAAAGACGCTATATAATATGGTAAATTTGTGATTTTGCCGTAAATCACATTTTATTGGATAGAGGAGCTCCATAAGGACACATACGTCTTTAAACTGTATTTGCATACATTTTAAACCGTATACATCTGAAATACCATGACTAAACATTTATTCAAAATCGGGCAAGATTACTACGTGTAACTGATATGAAATAGACATCTGAGTGACGTGTGTGTACTATTGTTTAGGAGAATTCACTGTTGTTAACACTGTTTTTATTAGTTTAATGCATTTTAAATAAAGTAACTAAACATAAGTAATCTATTTCATTTATCCATTAGTACTGTTGAAAAATTGTTGAACATTTATGATGGATAAAAAGCTATTTATTAGCAACAACCTCAACATGTAAATGTAGTATTGAGCTCATAAATCACAGAGGTAACATGAGTCTTGTCTGGATGTTCCAGGGACAGAAGAACACGCGTGTGTGTATCCGGTGGAGAGAGGCTGATGATGCTGAAGGCCTGTGATCAAAGGCTTTGAGTGAGTATACTACTAAGTTGTAGTTTATTTGAATTATTGAAGTTTCAAACAGAGAAATTACAACACTTTTCTGATTCTTGATTTGTGTGCATTTGCTGCAGAGCTGTTGTGGTGGAGCAGGACCTGCGAGGAAAGAGGATGCAGCATTTGTTGGGAAAAAAAGGTTTAAGGGATTTTACTCAAATATAAAGTACGGTCATTTTTGTTACTTTTAATACATAAATCAAATTACATTGTGCTGTTAAAATGACTGCTTTTGTATAATGTTTGTGCATTTTTGTAGGATCTGAAATGTCTGCAGACTGGTGTGAGCACTGAGGAGAGGAGCCTAGCTCCTGGATGAGTCCCTCCATCACTCCATCTGCCCTTATGAGACCCCCCATCACTCCATCTGCCCTTATGAGCTCCTCCATCACTCCACCTGCCCTTATGAGCTCCTCCATCACTCCATCTGCCCTTATGAGACCCTCCATCACTCCATCTGCCCTTATGAGCTCCTCCATCACTCCACCTGCCCTTATGAGCTCCTCCATCACTCCACCTGCCCTTATGAGCTCCTCCATCACTCCACCTGCCCTTATGAGCTCCTCCATCACTCCACCTGCCCTTATGAGCTCCTCCATCACTCCATCTGTCCTTATGAGATCCTCCATCACTCCACCTGCCCTTATGAGCTCCTCCATCACTCCATCTGCCCTTATGAGCTCCTCCATCTCTCCATCTTCCCTCATGAGCCCCTCCATCACTCCACCAGCCCTTATCGCCTCAGATTGTGAAGCGCAGCGCTCCGGCACGAAGGCACGGCTCACCTCTGGATCAGGATAAAGCCGCAGAATGGGAAGCGCTGTGTTGAGATGGCAGTTGGATTTGTGGGGTTCAGCGCCTATAAATACATGCTTGGAGTTTGAATAAAGCTTTGTTTCATGTGTTGTTGACTTGTATATGCATTTGTTTATTGTGATGGTTACTTTTTGTTCTTTTACTCATTTATTCATGTTTCTTATTGTTGTCAGTATATAAAATATAATTAATGTATGCATTAATTCATTGCTTGACTGACAATTGAGATGTTTCACTGCATTTATCTAGTGTGTATTCATTCATAACTGTCATATGACAAAACAAATTACATTTAGATTGTTTTATTAAATTATATAATTTTTAGTATATAAAAAAAGTAATATAATTAAGTATTGCTCATCATTTAATATTATTATTTTGTTTAAATTTTGGGGTGGGCTAACAATGCAATTCATTCTGAGGTAATATTCATTTTTAAGGAGCGATGCTTACATTTTTCGAGTATAAAATCAACAGTTTCCTCCAAAGGAGAGATCTTCGAGCAGCGGCCCGTCTCCTGTGTGCAGACATTACACACGCAGAGGAAAACTGTTCTCAGTTGTGCTGTCGAGTTACTGATGTTATGAAGAGTTAGTGCACCTGTCGCTCATATCATTTAAACTTATTACATAAAGATCATGGAAAGATACCATAGTTGTATCTAACAATGAACAATCATAATGACAAAACAGAAAACATAAAGATCATTGGTTTGTGTACATCATAATATTATATTTATACACAGGACAAAAGAACAATAACAAGGCAATCTTTAAATAGTTCTTCATAACACATAAAAAAGTTTTTGTTATAAGTCTGAGGGATGAAACGAGAGGTAAATTCATCAAGAAAAAGAGGAAAACTTAAAGGAGAAACTTTTTGGGTATAAAATAAAGAAATTAACAACATATTCAAGAGATGACGACTTTGGGGTTTCTTAATAAAAAAAATATCGTTAAAAGGATAAAACTGTGGGTCACATTACGGTTTAAAATATAACAACTTAAATCAACCCTAAATGTATTCACAAAATAAATGGGCAGCTGTTTCTTCAACAATACCACAAAATGAGCAATTGTTTCATCAATATCAAGATATTTACAGATAGATGAATTAAACGTTTCGTTCATATCTTTTAAGTGTGATAACGCATCGTAGGTCACATGATAACGTCAACATGACGGATGATGTCCGGATCGGATTCATACTTAACGAGATTTGGCCATTAGGTACCTACTCTTTTAGCGCTCGTTAAGTAAGTACTCATTGAAATTAAGTACCTACTCATTGAGTATGCGATTCCGAACGCAGCCTATGTACTTGGCCTCTTCTTCCTCTTGCCCTGTTTTGTCCCCTTCCCCTTCCTCTTCCTCCCCGCACCCTCACCCCTCTTCCACGAGGCTGACCTTCCATTTATGTGTCACAGTATTGTAGAAATGGTATACACTATGTCCTGCTTGGTTCATATATGCTTGTAAAGTGGGGGTTTATGGGATTCAGCTCTGACAGTGATTGTAGAGAAGTGGCTTATCATTGGTTGCAACTAATACTTCACACACCCCTTCTCATCAGTGAAAGATTCACCTGAGAGAAATTGTTCAATTTAGGAGATATTTTCAGGAAAAAAAGATTTAATTTTTTTTTGATTTGCTTGACAGATTTTGACAACTAGTTCAACATGTTTGTATGTAATGACTCAAGCAATGAAATGAGGACTATTAATTTTATATGGAATGACTATTCAGCATTCACAAGTATAGTTAATTTTGACTGACATGACATAAGCAACTGATAATGTTATAGAACAGCAGAGAGTTGTATGAAAGCAGTTTATGCATGTCCAAAAGCATTCGAAATTTGTTGGAAGGAATGAGAAACTGCTACTATGATGTGCACAAATGACTAAATGTTGTGGAGGTTGAACTAACTGTTGTGCAAATGTAAATAGTGATGTGAGAAATGCACCAAAGCGACGGAGAAAAACTGTAAACATGTGAGACAAATATTAATATTATTACTGTAATAATATTATTAAACAATATTAATTAAAAAAAGAATGTATTTGGTGCATTTCCAAAGAGCTTCTTTTATGATGTGAGACAAAGATGCTGACAAATTCTTACTCTACAGCTGTTCCCCATGGCTGGTTCTTCGTTGTATGTGCTTGATTCTCCAAATCACTGTTTTGATGCAGAGTTTTGTGTGATTTAGAGGATGAAGTGGTTTCAGTCTTTTTGAAATGATTTCTCAGAGATCTTTGATGCCAGAAATATTAGACTTAATTCACAAACAAAGCCAAGCGTCTCCTGCAGAAAGTCGCTCCAGTCCAGTGGCTGGCTTATATACCTTCAATATATACAACAATATATACCTTCATCCTTTCCAAAAATTGTAATACTTTCTATAGGTATTTTGAGAAATACTTTTGTACCATGTGACATACTGAAATAGCACTCTCTCTTGTCTCAGCTTTCTGGCAGGCTTCCAAGTCAATCACAAAGTCACACATCCACACAGAGAAAAATAATAGTATCCTAATTTATAGCTAAATTATTTATTTCCTAAATAATAAAATCTTCTACAAGGATAAATACAAAATGAGGGTAGAGAGTAAATACAAAATGTTGTTTCCCCCAGTCAGGACAGCAGACAGGGACCGCAGAAGGTCCACAGCAGACAGGGGCCGCAGCAGGTCCACAGCAGACAGGGGCCGCAGCAGGTCCACAGCACACAGGGGCCGCAGCAGGTCCACAGCAGACAGGGGCCGCTGCAGGTCCACAGCAGACAGGGGCCGCAGCAGTTCCACAGCACACAGGGGCCGCAGCAGGTCCACAGCACACAGGGGCCGCAGCAGGTCCACAGCACACAGGGGACCCAGCAGGCCCACAGCACACAGGGAGCAGTGATAATACTTTAACATGCTCCCTTTGTACTCAGGAAGTGCTCTCTGACCAGTTTACTCAGCACCTGTCAGACTTCCATGTCCAGGAGCAGTGTGTCAGGTTATCAGAGCACCTTGAGAAGTGTCATGTCTTAAAATCTCCCACAGACCTCCCAAACATTTCTCCTCTAACCTCTTCAGCCCGTCCCTCCACTACCCCAGCCCAAGAGATGACACAGACACCAATCGTCTCTCCCCGGGATGCTCCAGCTCCAGTCTGCCTCACAGCCCAGGAGATGACACCAACCATCCGTCTCCAAGTTGCTCCTGCTCCTACCCCTTCCACACTATCTGAGATGGCACCAGCGACTCAGAGTGGCACAGCACTTCTTCCTTCTGCTGCTTCTGCTCCTCCTCACGCAGAACCAGGGCTCCCAGTCTCTCTGCGCTTTCCAGAGGTAAGCCAGGCCAGATTTTTGCCAAAGCCGTTCCTCCGGGTCATCAAGCCAGGTGATCGGGAGTGGATTGCCCACATCCTCTATGACGCAAGTGGGCAGCTGAAACAGAATGTCAGGGAGAATTGGCATCACCCCCCAAGCCCAATCAGATCTGTGGCACCTCCAAACCCACATGATTACTTTTGACAGAGGATGTTCCTGTGGACACCAATGCGCATTTGGGGCATCCCTCTGAAATGCACTCTGTGCAACAGAAAGATGCACCACTCTGGCATTTTCACCAAGGTCAAAGAGGTCATTGATGTGAATTGGAAGTACTATTTAATATGGGGAGATTACCCAAGGTGCAGCCAGTGCAAACAACCTGTCTGTCCTTGGAGTAGTGACATTTTAAAGCAACTTGACCCCTCTAACCGCAACAAATTTCCTGCTGTGTTGACTACACATCTGGCACTGGACAGAAAATGTGTGACACTTTTGCGTCCTAGAACAGCAGGGAATAAGTCCAGTTACTTGCAGCAGGCCTTTCAAGAGGCACCCAGTGAGAAGTGGGCTAGGAGATTCTGTGAATATTTCACAGATTGTGAAATTCACAAGAGATCCTGCCTGAAACAGTCCCAGGCTGTTTATCCCCCGCCACCACCCTTCTCTCCCTTGCCCCTGGCCCAGTGGTTCGAGACAGTGCATGCCAAACATGTTGTCTGTCACCTTGATGAACTCAAAGGTGTCATCACTTCAACGTTTGGCAGAATTCTGAAGCTCGATTCCACTAAGAAGGTAAATGTAAACCTATACAAGCTTGAGCTCATTTGTTCTTTTAGGGTTTGATAAAAATACATGTGCTAATGATGTATATACTTTTATTATAATAGGTGACCAAAAAACTGGCTGGGCGGATTGAGAACACGGCAACATGGATGTCCAATGTGGGGAACGAGTATGGTCAGGTCCTCAACTCTGTCCTCACAACCGGCGAGGGGGCTGGGCTGGATGACCTGTGCCAAGTATTAAGTGTTTTTAATAAATTTATACAAAGTCACAGAGAGGTCCAACGGTCAGGGGATCTCTGGATAATCCGTAATTCGTTTGTATTTATAAAACGAAAAAAAAAAACGTTTTTCTGTTTTTTTGTTTCAAAACCAAAAAACAAATAACCGTTTTTGGTGTCAGAATCAAAAAAACGAAAAACCAATTAAAACCGACCCGTTTTTCGTGATCATTTTATCGTTATTCCTTTTTGAACAAAGAATGAAGAGAGTCAGGGATAATCCGTAATTCGTTTGTAATTATAAAACGAAAATACCGTTTTTCTGTTTTTTGTTCCAAAACGAAAAACCAAATAACCGTTTTTGGTGTCACAATCAAAAAACGAAAAACCAATTAACAACGGCCCGTTTTTCGTTTTTGGTGATCATTTTATCGTTATTCCTTTTTGAACAAAGAATGAAGAGATTCAGGGATAATCCATAATTCGTTTGTAATTATATAAAACGAAAATACCGTTTTTGTTTTTTGTTTCAAAACGAAAAACTTAATAACCGTTTTTGGTGTCACAATCAAAAAAACGAAAAACCAATTAACAACGGCCCGTTTTTGGCGATCATTTTATCGTTATTCCTTTTAGAACAAAGAATGAAGAGAGTCTTTGAACTTCAGTCAATTCGTTTTTCGTTTATAAACCAAAAACGTAAGTCACGTGGTCTACTCCTTTTTTGGAAGCTAAAGTAACCGGAAACACTTTCAAAATAAAAGTAACTATAGTTAGCGAGGTGATTGTAGACTAAAACTGAACTAATATAACGTTTTTTAGTACAAATAAAGTAGCACTGGTTGTGAAATAAAACACTTTAGTTAACTGAAATAAAAATTAATAAAATAATAACTCTTAATAAAATTAAACATTTGTAAGACCATTGGTGACCTCTGTAGCTTCAGATTAAGACAAGTGAACTCATTTTATATGTAGCGTAGGATAGCAGGTAGCCTATTTATTTATACGTTTCTATTATTTAATTCACATTTCAGTTTTGTAACATATTTATAGCCCTTCTTGCTCTGTGGAAGCTCAACCAGCAGAAGTCCCTCTCCCCCTTCTGTGCACCAACTCTTTCTGTGGGACAACAGGCAACAAGGTTTCGACCTTTTCACCTGCCTTCCAGCTCCTTTTTCTATGGCACTATAGCTGCTAAACACTCTCAGCTTCCACCATCTACTGTTGTTACCCCTTCTGTGTCAAAACAAAACTCTTCCAAAACAAATCTATAAAGTTGTATACTTTTTTATTTTCCTTTGCATTTTTCTCCAGTGTAATATACTTATTATATTAGTTAAGTAGATGAAATATTTTTTATGCAGCTTGTAGTTTTCATTAGTAATGTACTTGTATGTGAAACCTAGCATTACTCAGTCAAAAATTATCTCTAGCTCTGGGACTTTCAGATCTTTTAGTGCTTTTTTGGGTTTAATTCTGTTTGATGAACCACCAGGGAAAGGCAGTGCTCTGTACTCTTGGTACTTGTGTAAAGTAAAATAAAAGTGAAGTTTATTCATTTAGTTTTTCTCCCTAGTACTCGTGTCAGGGCCTCCCAGATTTCACCCAATACCTGGAGGCTGTGAGCGGCACCCAGTGTCACTAGTAATGCTTGGAAATAGTGGGACACAAGTCCCTCTAAATGGAGTGTAATGGAAACTGTTAAAAAGAGTGACCAGGGCACAAATTAGTGGTTGATTTTCCTTTATCACCAGCCCAACAAACAATACTACTATTATGTTTATGGTTAAAATTGAACATTTACCCAAACAAATTTCGTTTTTTTATAGTTGTCACAGGTAGAGCTATTCTTTATGCTTTTCATTAAGTTATTTATTTGAATGTATTGTTTTTATTCTAGTTCTCATGGCTGTGCTGTGTTTATTTAATTTACTTGACTGTTTCTTCTTTTGATTCTCCCTCAGTTGTTTTCTTACATTAGCTGTTTATTGCTGGTATTTGGCTGGTTGTCTCTTGGTTTTGTGTTTGTTTGTCTTTTCTCTGCCTCAGGCCCCCATCCCTGTTCTCTTACTGGTGTTGTCTTTTCTCTGAGGTGTCTGTTGTGTGGTGTTTGTGGCCCCCATCCCCAAATCAATTTATAATTAAATAAATAATAAAACAAAGGAGTATAGTAATACTCTTGTTAAGTGTAAAATGTGTCTGGTGCAACATGGTATCCAGGTCCTCAGGCTGTGGTGTAGCAATAACCATATGGGTGATGGACAGATAAGGTAATTTTGTACCATAGTTTTGACTCGTAAGAGTTTATGTTCAAGACTAGTGAGATCAAATGTTCAATTATTTAAGGTCATGTCCAAATTTGTAGAGGAAACAGAGGTCAGATATACAAGGAAAAGGAGTAAATGCTGAAAGGGCTTGCAGTATAGCAGGTGAACTAAACAACCTTCATGGCAAGTGGTCCAGACAAGCCCCCTGCCATGAGTAAAGCAATTCATCAGTTTCCAATATGATGGTTCAAAGTTGTGAAATTACTTTTTTTTTGTTTCAGTTTTGTTCATACTTATTTAGAAATTGTTAACCTGTTTTAAGTAATGTTCGGTTGTTTGTATATATTTCTACCAGTTTTGGAGTGGGGAATGATTTGATTTAAAATGGTTTGTGTTAATACACGTTGGGATGAAAGGTACTCGATTGAGTTCATGTTTATTTGGTTTGTTCTATGTGTTCATTGTTAAAATGTGACTTTGATGTCCACATAAAATAACCCAAAAAAGTGTTGGTCTACTTTTGGTCCTTGAGAAATTAGTTCCCTTTCGAGGGAACTCGCGATGCGTCGATGACGCTTTGGGAACGCCTTTGGGTGATTACCTCTGAAGCACGTATGTCAACTAGTCCAATGGAATGAATGAATGAATGCCACGGGCGGGTGACATCATGACCAGGAAAGGATATAAGCACATCCGGTGCGTTACTCGCGTTAGCTTTTGTGCCTCAGCAAAGCGCTCTGTGTCAAAACTGTCTGTTATATGTATTGTTGTCTGTCTCTCATTATATATTGTATTATGGCGAAACAACTATTTAAAGCCTCTGCTTCTCCTTGCCCTCGTTATATCACGAGTGGAGATACACATGAGCTTTGTGTAGTTTGTTTGGGAGTGGAGCATGCAATGTCAGCCTTCGAGGGGGCTGACTGTCAGCATTGTGAGCGTCTGCCGCTCCGCATGCTCCGCTCCCGTCTGTCCACATTTGAGGATGATGGACAGGCTCGCGAACCTCAGGGTTCTGGACCCGCGGCTGCCGAGGCAGCTCGGAGAAGGCTCACTTGGGGTTCGGAAATGGATCTCTCGGCGGGGTTGGAGACGGGCTCTGCCTTATCTCCTCCTTTACCTGAGGGATCCATTGCTCTCTTGCCGGTGTTGGAAGCCCGCGCTGTGGCTTCTTCCGCCAGGGAAGAGAGCCCGATGCTTCAGTGCTTTAGCTCTGAGGAGGTAGAGTTACTGAGCATTGATGAGAGTGACACAAACACTAACACAATAAGGGGAGAGGATTCGCCATCCCTCTCCCCAGCATATGAGGAGCTTATTGAGCTGATAACTCGTGCTGTTGATAAATTAAATATTGACTGGCCAGCAGAAAAAAGAGATCCTCAAATTAGGATAAAAGTAAATTAGACGAGCATTTTCTCAAATCTAATGTTTCATCTCAGTCACGAGCCCTTCCATTTTTTCCTGATCTACATAGTGAGCTATGTAGATCATGGAATAAACCATTTTCGTCACGTCTTTTTAGTCCCCATGTTCACACATATTCGAATATAAAGGGGCTGAAAGATTTTGGTTATGGGTCGATGCCCCCAGCGGAACAGATGCTCGCGAGCTATCTGTCTCCTGGGTCAGCATCGTCCCTGAAGGATCCCGTGTTGCCAAATAAGCCACTAAAAACCACATCCAATTTAGCGGGTAAGGCTTATACGGCAGCAGGTCAAGCTGAAGCCTGTCTGCACACGATGGTAGTGCTCCAAGCCTATCAGGCAGATCTGCTGGGGGATATCGATAGGAGTGAGGGAGTTAGTCCCGACGAAATTCGAGCTACGAAGGAGACTGTTGGGCGGTCTATGGCAGCCCTCGTAGCTACTGAGACATCTTTGGTTAAATTTTGCAGAGATAAAAGATAAAGAGCGGGCTTTTCTTTTAGATGCCCCTATGTCTCCCTCTGGTCTTTCCGGTGATTCTGTGAATATGGTTGTTAAAAGATTTCAAGAAAATAAAAAAACAATCTGAGGCTTTTAAAAAATTCCTTCCTCGCCGAGTCCATCCCCCTGGCGATGCTGGGCGTGAGCACCCCCAGCCAAGCTCCTCGCACAGTGTGCAACAAAAAATGAGTGTTGCGTCTCGTGCTCCCCCTTCTAAATCATGGGGGCCGAGCCAACACTCTCAGCCGAAGCCCTCTAAGTCTAAGCCCGATCTGAGGACCGTTCTTATGGCGAAGAAGGCTTCGGCTCAGAAAAGGTCCTGACGCGATGTTCGTCAGACCATTGAGGACAGCCCCAGCCGGGGTGGAACGGAGTTCACCTCATTATACGGTGCCCGTGCCACTTCGGGGTCCTCAGGGGACCGTCCTGCCAACCCCACCACCCTTGGTGTCTCAGGGCGCAGGGGTCTCCAGCGAGCTCTTGGCGCAGTGTCAACTCGACGTTGCGTCTGGCTCGCGCCCTCTGAGGGGGGTTTAAAAACAGTCAGTTCGGTTGTTTCCTGCCAGTATGTTTCAGGTCGCCGAGGTGGCTGTTCCTTTAACACCAGAGGCCAGTCTCGAGAGACTGGTACCCTTAGTAGATGAGATGCAGCTCTGGCCCCGAACAGGCTGCAGGGCATACGCATTCTGAACTACATCGACGACTGGCTGATTCTGCCGGAATCGGAGCAGTTAGCGGTTCGGCATCGAGATGTCGTCCTCGCTCATATGAAGAGATTGGGGTTGAGACTCAATACCAAGAAGTGTGTGCTTTCTCCATTACAGAGAACCACTTTTCTTGCTGTGGTATGGGATTCAGTCACGATGGGGGCCACACTATCGCCCGTTCGTGTAGCTGCAATCCTCACAGCCATGAAAGAGTTAAAGCTAGGCCAGTCACGCACTGTGAGACAGTTCGAGAGACTGTTGGGTCTCATGGCAGCAGCGTCCAATGTGATCCCC
Organism: Meda fulgida; assembly: GCA_030578275.1. Classification (NCBI taxonomy): domain Eukaryota; kingdom Metazoa; phylum Chordata; class Actinopteri; order Cypriniformes; family Leuciscidae; genus Meda; species Meda fulgida. The sequence continues at coordinate 1,823,027 of CM060630.1, read as the reverse complement.
TTTGGCCTGCTGTACATGAGACCTTTGCAGTGGTGGCTCAGGACCAGAGGGTTCTCCCCGAGGGGAAACCCACTTCGTATGATCAAGATAACGTGGGTTCTATGGAGGAAACACTGGTTCTTGACCCAAGGTCCGGTGTTGGGAACTCTTTGCCATCGAGTTGTTATCTCGACAGATGCTTCTCTCACCGGCTGGGGAGCGGTAATGGAAGGCCGCTCAGCTCAGGGTCTGTGGAGGAGTCCTCATCTCTCTTGGCACATAAACTGCCTGGAGATGATGGCCGTCTTCAATGCATTGAAACATTTCCTTCCAGACCTGAGGTGCCATCATGTGCTTGTCTGTACAGACAACACATCGGTGGTCTCTTATATAAATCGTCAGGGGGGTCTGCGTTCGCGTCCACTCTACAAACTGGCGCACCAGATCCTCTTGTGGTCCCTGGGGAAAATACTCTCCCTGAGGGCAGTGTATATCCCAGGGTGCCAGAATATAGGAAAAGACACCCTGTCGAGGCAGGGACTGAGGCCGGGGGACTGGAGCCTCCACCCCGAGGCGGTGGAGCTCATATGGGACTTCTACGGCCAAGCAGAAGTGGATCGGTTTGCGTCTCAGCATATGACGCACTGTCCACTTTGGTTCTCCCTCACGTATCCAGCCCCTCTGGGGTTGGATGCTTTGGTACAGACGTGGCCGAGGCTACGTCTGTACGCATTTCCCCCTGTTGCTCTGCTCCCAGGAGTTCTGGAGGGAGTCCGCCAGGACGGAATAAGTCTATTGCTAGTATCTCCACACTGGCCGATTCGAATTTGGTTTGCGGACCTCATTCATCTCCTCGACGGCCCTCCCTTGGAGATCCCGGTCAGGAGAGACCTTCTGTCTCAGGCAGGGGGAACAATGTTTCACCCCCGGCCAGAGATTTGGAAACTGTGGGTTTGGCCTCTGAGGGGGCCCAACTTATAGAGAGTGGGCTCTCAACTGAGGTTGTTGAGACCATTCTCAGCTCCAGAGCTCCAGCCACAAGGAAATTATATTTACTTAAGTGGAGAGTGTTCACTTCTTGGTGTCACCAGCATCAGTGGGATCCAGTCAACTGTTCAGTTAACACAGTACTTGAATTTTCCAGTATCGCTTTTCAGCAGGTTCATGTTCTTCTACCTTAAAGGTCTACGTGGCTGCCATTGCGGCTTTCCACGCCCCGGTGGGTAATACATCTTTGGGTCGAGACCCCCTGAGTACACGTGTCCTGCGTGGCACCTTGAGGCTGAGGCCTGCACTAGGGTGCCGGCTTGGGATTTGGCAATAGACTTAGAAGGCCTTTCTAGGGCTCCCTTCGAGCCCCTAGAGTCAGTTTCTGAGAAATTTCTGTCTTTCAAGACCATTTTTCTGTTGGCTATTTCGTCCCTCAAAAGAGTCGGGGACCTTCAGGCCCTTTCGGTTTCTCCCACCTTTCATGAATTTGCACCTGGGATGGTCAAGGCATTCTTATACCCTAAACAGGGATACATCCCTAAGGTGCCAACCAATATTCCGAGGCCTATTGTACTGCAGGCTTTCTATCCTCCTCCGTTTGCCTCTTCGGACCAGGAAAAACTGAATCTCTTGTGTCCACTTATGTCCACAGAGCTGCCCCGTGGAGAAAATCTGATCAGTTGTTTGTCTGCTTTGGATCACCTAAGAAAGGTCTTCCAGCTTCTAAACAGACTATTAGCAAGTGGATAGTCGAGGCTATCTCTCTTGCGTATGAGTCATCTGGCCAGCCGTGCCCTTTGGTGGTCAGAGCTCATTCTACTAGGAGTATGGCGGCCTCTAAAGCCTTATTATCAGGGGTTTCCCTTCAGGAGGTTTGTGATGCGGCAGGCTGGTCCTCACCGCTCACTTTTGTGAGGTTTTATAGCCTGGACCTGGACGCTGCCCCAGGGTCCCAGGTGCTTCTTACTTAGTCTCTGACAGTTTTGTCATCTTGCATTCTGTAAGTATGGCGTATTGGGTATTCTCGTTCCCAAAGCATCATCGATGCATCGCGAGTTCCCTCGAAAGGGAACGTCTCAGGTTACGACTGTAACCCTAGTTCCCTGAGAAGGGAACAAGACGATGCGTCGCCTTGCCATACTTCCTGCATCCCTGCGATCGACTTTGCTTCGGCTCTAAAAGCTAACGCGAGTAACGCACCGGATGTGCTTATATCCTTTCCTGGTCATGACGTCACCCGCCCGTGGCGTTCATTCATTCATTCCATTGGACTAGTTGACATACGTGCTTCAGAGGTAATCACGCAAAGGCGTTCCCAAAGCGTCATCGACGCATCGTCTCGTTCCCTTCTCAGGGAACTAGGGTTACAGTCGTAACCTGAGACGTTTTGTTTATTACAGATGGCAGCGGGCTTTTAATGATGTTTTACTGTACTGAAGATACAGTTAAATATATTATGATTTCTGACAGGAAACGCCTCGGTTACGACTGTAACCTCGGTTCCCTGAAGAGGGAACGAGACGTTGCGTCGAATTGACGCTAAGGGAACGCTTTGCGTGATGATGTATTGAAGCACATGTAAAATCAGACCAATGATGTGACGGAACGTCAGAGGCGGGTGACGTCATGAACCAGGAAACTCTAAAACCTGCCCAAAACAAAGCGGCGTCAGCTTCGTAAGGTCTGAGCAAGTAGCTTACAGGCACGTAGGAGATATGGCAGGTGACGCAACGTCTCGTTCCCTCTTCAGGGAACCGAGGTTACAGTCGTAACCGAGGCGTTCCCTTTCAAGGGAACTCGCGTTGCGTTGAATTGACGCTAAGGGAACGTCTATACCAACGCCACCATAGCGAGAAGTGCCTGTCCAGTGTGAAATCAAGGCGAGCAGCACTAGGACGAGAGCACTCGGGACCCTGGTGTAGAGTCCAAGTCCAGAGAATAGAACCTGACGAATGTGTGAGGTGAGGACCAGCCTGCCGCATCACAGACGTCTTGAAGAGGTACTCCAGACAATAAGGCCTTAGAGGCCGCCATACTCCTAGTTGAGTGAGACCGCACCAACATGGGTGATGGTAGTCCGGTCGACTCATAAGCAAGTGAGATAGTCTCGACCACCCACTTGCTCATTCTTTGCTTAGATGCTGGTGACCCCTTATTAGGGGGTCCAAAACAGACAAAGAGTTGTTCGGATTTACGCCACAGGGCAGCTCTGTGGACGTAAGCATCTAACGCCCTAACCGGGCACAGCAAATTGTGCTTTACCTGGTCCGCATCCTGGAAGGGAGGAGGACAGAAGGCCTGCAGCACTATAGATCGGGCCACATTAGTGGGGACCTTGGGAACATAACCCGGCCTAGGATGAAGGAATGCTTTAACCATGCCGGGCGCAAATTCCAAGCACGAGGGTGCAACCGACAGAGCCTGGAGATCTCCTATTCTCTTCAAAGATGAAATAGCGAGGAGGAACAGCGTTTTTAAAGTAAGAAACCTGGCTGGAACCTCTTCCAAGGGCTCAAAGGGAGCCTGGGAAAGACCTTGGAGGACGATAGCCAGGTCCCAGGTCGGGACCCTTGTGCGTGCAGCAGGCCTCAGCCTCAACGTGCCACGGAGGAAACGAGATACTAAGGGGTCTTTACCCACAGACATTCCACCCAAAGGGATGTGGTAAGCACCTATGGCCGCCACATAAACCTTCAACGTGGACGGGGATAGACCTGCAGTGAACCGCTCCTGCAGAAACTCCAGCACTGTACCAACCGGGCAGTTAACTGGGTTTAGCTGACGGCCACTACACCATGAAGCGAAAACCTTCCACTTCAGGGCATAAAGTTTCCTCGTGGAGGGAGCTCTGGATTGTAGAATGGTCTCCACAACCTCGGTTGAGAGACCTGACTCTATGAGCTGGGCCCCCTCAGAGGCCAAGCCCACAGGTTCCACAGTTCGGGACGAGGATGAAATATCGAGCCCTCTGCTTGAGACAGTAGATCTCTTCTGACGGGGAGCTCCAGAGGAGGCCCGTTGAGAAGAGACACTAGATCCGCAAACCATACTCTGCCCGGCCACCGCGGGGCTATAAGAAGCAGGCGCAGATGGTCCCTGCGAACTCTCTCCAGAACTCCCGGGAGCAGAGCAATCGGGGGAAATGCATACAGACGTAGCCTCGGCCACGTCTGTACCATCGCATCCAGTCCGAGAGGAGCTGGATGCGTGAGGGAGAACCAGAGTGGACAGTGAGACGTCTCTCGAGACGCAAACAAATCCACTTGTGCTTGGCCGAACTCCCTCCATATCAACTCCACCACCTCGGGGTGGAGCCTCCATTCCCCGGGCCTCGGCCCCTGTCTCGACAGGATGTCTGCTCCTACGTTCTGGGCCCCCGGGATGTAAGCTGCTCTGAGTGATAGCAACTTGCCCTGGGACCACAAGAGGATCTGGTGCGCTAGTTTGCATAGTGGGCGTGAACGCAAACCCCCTTGATGATTTATATAGGCAACCACCGACGTATTGTCTGTGCGGACTAACACATGGTGGCCCCTGAGGTCTGGGAGGAAGTTCTTGAGAGCAAGAAACACGGCCATCATCTCCAGGCGATTGATATGCCAAGAGAGATAATGGTCCCCCCACAGACCCTGAGCCGAGCGTCCCTCCAGGATCGCTCCCCAGCCCGTGAGGGAGGCATCTGTCGTTAGCATCCTGCGACGACAAGAAGCTCCCAACACGGGGCCCTGGGACAGGAACCAAGGTTTCTTCCACATAACCAAGGCACGTAGGCAACGCCGCGTAACCTTGATCATGCGAAAGGGGTTGCCCCTCGGGGAAAACCCTTTGGTCCTGAACCACCACTGCAAGGGTCTCATGTACAGCAGGCCAAAAGTTATCACGTTGGACGCTGCTGCCATCAAACCCAACAGTCTCTGAAACTGTTTCACAGTGAGTGACTGGCCTAGCTTTATCCTCTTTACGGCTGACAGAATGGACTCTATGCGTGCCGGAGACAGGCGCGCCCGCATGGACATAGAATCCCATACTACCCCTAGATAAGTGGTTCTCTGTAATGGAGAAAGCACACTCTTCTTGGCGTTTAGCCGTAACCCCAGCTCTCTCATGTGGGCGAGGACGACATCTCGATGCCGAATCGCCAACTGGTGCGACTGAGCTAAAATCAACCAATCGTCGATGTAGTTCAGTATGCGAATACCCTGCAGACGCAGTGGCGCCAGAGCTGCATCTACGCATTTCGTGAAAGTGCGGGGTGATAGTGCTAGGCCAAATGGAAGAACTCGATATTGGTATGCTTTGCCCCCGAAAGCAAACCTCAGGAACTTCCTGTGATATGGAAGGATGGAAATATGGAAGTATGCGTCATTGAGATCTATCGTGACAAACCAGTCCTCGGATCTGATCTGTGGCACGATTTGTCTCAAAGTCAACATTTTGAATTTCAGCTGCATGACTGACTCGTTCAGAACTCTTAGATCCAAAATGGGACGCAACCCCCCGTCCTTCTTCGGAACGATGAAGTATCGGCTGTAAAACCCGGTGTCCCTGCTGGAAGGAGGTACATATTCTATGGCCCCCTTGTCCAACAGGTTCTTTACTTCTTGTTCCATTACCAGAACCTTCTCGGGGCCCACCACAGTGGGAAGGACCCCCATAAACCTGGGCGGGCGAGACCCAAACTGTATTCGATAGCCCTTTTCTATGGTCTGCAGGACCAAACGAGAAATATTTGGCAGTAGCTTCCACGCTACCAAAAATTCTACTAGAGGTACCAGCCTCTCGAGACTGGCTTCTGGATTTAGTTGTTGTTGAACAATCAGCCCGTCGCCCTGTAACGGCGAACCGGCAGGGAACGACTGAACTGACTGCTCTAGGACCCTCCTCGGAGGGGGTGGGCATCCCAGGGCCACTACGTTTCCGGGTGGCATCTGAGATATGTGCTCGCTGGAGACCGCTGCGCCCTGTAACACACGAGGTGGCAGGGTTAGCATAACGGTCCCCTGAGGGCACCGAAGAGAGACCGGCACCGTGTAATGAGGTGTTAACCGCTCTACTTCGGGGGGGAACTGCCCTCGATGGCCTGCGCCCTCGGACGTCAGGACCTTTTCTTTGCAGCCTTCTTTGAAATAATGACGGTCCTCAGATCCGTCTTACCCCTAGAAGGCTGCTGCTGAGCGCGCCCCCCGTGTCCCCAGTCTTTTTGTGGGGGAGCACGGGAGGCCACGCTCTGCTTTTGAGTGGCACGGTGTGAGGAGCTGGCTTTAGATGTTTGGGGCTGCTCCCGCTCAGCAGCCCCGGAGACATGAGTTCGGCGAGGGAGAAGCTTTTGAAAAGCAGCCGCTTGTTTGGCTGACTCCTGGAACCTCTCGACGACCGAATTTACTGCGTCGCCGAAGAGGCCAGAAGAAGAGATGGGAGCATCCATTAAAAAATGTTTATCTTTTTCTTTAATGTTGCTTAGATTCAGCCAGAGATGCCTCTCAGTGGCCACCAGGGCTGCCATAGACCGGCCGATAGAATTAGCCGTCTCCTTAGCGGCCCTGAGAGACAAATCTGTGGCCCGACGCAGTTCGCAAACAGCGTTCGGGCCAATACCCCCGCCTTCATCTAAGTCTCCTAACACCTCAGCTTGGTAAGCCTGCAGCAAAGACATGGTATGTAAACATGCTGCAGCCTGACCAGCCGCTGAATAAGCCTTACCCACCAGATTTGATGTTAATTTAACTGGTTTGGTGGGTAACACCGGGGCCTTAAGGGAAGATGCAGATTCGGGAGAGAGATAGCTCGCGAGCGTCTCTTCAACCCTTGGCATCTCCCCATAACCGTGCTCTTTATATTGGGATATAGAAGAATAGTGAGATGTTTGTGCACTGTAAACTCTATATGATGCTGGTTTTCCCCACGATCTCGACACCTCGGTGTGGAGATCAGGAAAAAACGGCAGACCCCGGCGTTGAGGTTGTGCGCGAGAGGGCAGGAAGCGTTCGTCCAGTTTACTTTTTGAACGAACGTCCTGCTTATCTTACGGCCAATCTATATTTAATCTTTCGACCGCTCTCGTCACAACCTCAATCAGCTCCTCAAACGCGTGAGATTGAGGTGGCGAATCCTCAACATCACGTGAGTCAACACTAACAACATCTACTTCCTCGGAACTAGATAGTTGTAGTGTTGGTGCTTGTATCAGGGCGGAAGAAACCACAGTGCGTGCTTCCGAACCCTGATACAATGCACTAGATCTGTCAGGTGAAGGCAGAGATAAGGCCGGGCCCGTCTCTAACCCCGCTGACAGATCCATTTGCGAACCCCAAGTCTGAAGCGTTCGCAGTGCCTCAGCAGCTGCGGGACCTGAGCCTTGGGGAACGCGAGCCTGGGCATCCTCGCTAAAGAACGCCAGGCAGGATCGGAGCGTCCGTAATGGAAGCACTTCACAGTGCTCACAGCCAGCGCTCTTGAGCGCTGACCGTGCATGCTCCTCTCCCAAACAATCAACACAAAGAACGTGCGTGTCCCCACCCGTTAAATAACGAGGGCAGGGATGCACACACGCTCTGAACTGTTGCTTATATATATAACAGACAACACCAAATATAACAGACAGTTTCACATATAGCGCTTGTGAAGACACAGAAGCTGACGCCGCTTTGTTTTGGGCAGGTTTTATAGTTTCCTGGTTCATGACGTCACCCGCCTCTGACGTTCCGTCACACCATTGGACTGATTTTACATGTGCTTCAATACATCATCACGCAAAGCGTTCCCTTAGCGTCAATTCGACGCAACGCGAGTTCCCTTGAAAGGGAAATGTAGTTTCTGAAGTAATTTTTCATCTTAATTCAAATTACATTAATGATTTTTAAAATGTAATGAAGACATGACAATACGGTCAACTATATTTTGACAGGATTTGTTCTGAGAGGAGTATTTCTGACAGGAAAATGTAGTTTCTGAAGTCAAATTTTAACGTGACTAAATTGAGTTTGACACCACTGCACTAAACCAACTGAATGATGAATCTGTTGGACATAGTTGTATTATTTTCATGATGAATTGCCATTGGTTTTCTGTTTTAAGATGATGATACATGGGGGAACCTTTTGTTGTTGTTGTGGGCACTTTTCCATTGAGATATCCACAGAGAAATGTGTTGCCCATTCTCAATGGGAAAGTGCCCAAGCAACATTGCTCAAAAAGTTGCCCATGTATCATCAACTTTACTCAATCAATGTGTATTTTCTCTTACCCTCCAGAATGTCAGCGGCAAGTTCCCCATACAGCAGGCCTGCGCCCACCCGGATCACCTGTGTGGACATTTGCACAAACCGTCGGGCTAAAACCTATGAGGTGTCCAACAGCAAAATAAAAATAGCCTCCTTAAAAACCACCACAATAAGTGCCCTCAGTGATGGTGTGAGGGCATTTATTGCTCCTGTGGATGGAGAAAACCCATTGTTTGAAACCGGGAGGGCCTATATTATAAAAAAATACACCCTGTCCCAGAAATTTGGACGGGAGTGCATATTCCTCAACCCAAACTCCAAGAAATTTCAAACGGCTTCCTTTGAGTTGCCGGAGGAGGCAGAAAGATCGGCCAGATGCCTCCTCAATCCACCAACTGCGCTGATGTCTGGGGAAGAGCAGGACCTGTTCACAAGGGGAGGATTCATCTCCCTGAAGGGACAAATTGAAAAAGTGAGAAAATTAATGTAACATTTTATTCAATTAAATGCAACTTTTTAAAAGGGTTTTGCCCCCAGAATGTAATTCTATAGCCACAAACGTTTTGCTAACTTTATTAATATTAAGATAATCTCCATCATCATTTTATTGCCTTTTTTAATAAATAAGTGAAAAGTGACTAAGTTTTTTAATACTTACAGGTTGAATTAAGATAACGTTGTTTAAAGACGCATTTTAATCAGATTCACAGCCAATATTATATAAATTATGTCTAAGCACTAGTAATTATATTCACTTAAATTGCATTGCATTAACAACAATCTTCCCCTTGTGATCTTGCAGTTGCAGGTCCCCAGGATGACCCGAGTGGGTGATGGAGAGGTGCCCATCAGAGACCTGTCCCTCCGGTGTGGGCAGAATGTGCTGGAGGTGTCCCTGTGGCGGGACGAGGCCCTGGTGGAGCTCAGCCTGGGGGATGGAGAGGTCCCCATCAGAGACCTGTCCCTCTGGTGTGGCCAGAAGGTGCTGGAGATGTCCCTGTGGCGGGACTCGACCCTGGTTGAGCTCAGCCTGGGGGATGGAGAGGTCCCCATCAGAGACCTGTCCCTCCGGTGTGGGCAGAAGGTGCTGGAGGTGTCCCTGTGGCGGGACGAGGCCCTGGTGGAGCTCAGCCTGGGGGATGGAGAGGTGCCCATTAGAGACCTGTCCCTCCGGTGTGGCCAGAAGGTGCTGGAGGTGTCCCTGTGGCGGGACGAGGCCCTGGTGGAGCTCAGCCTGGGGGATGGAGAGGTCCCCATCAGAGACCTGTCCCTCCGGTGTGGGCAGAAGGTGCTGGAGGTGTCCCTGAGGCGGGACGAGGCCCTGGTGGAGCTCAGCCTGGGGGATGGAGAGGTCCCCATCAGAGACCTGTCCCTCCGGTGTGGCCAGAAGGTGTTGGAGGTGTCCCTGTGGCGGGACGAGGCCCTGGTGGAGCTCAGCCTGGGGGATGGAGAGGTCCCCATCAGAACCCTGTCTCTCCGGTGTGGCCAGAAGTGCTGGAGGTGTCCCTGTGGCGGGACGAGGCCCTGGTGGAGCTCAGCCTGGAGGATGGAGAGGTGCCCATCAGAGACCTGTGCCTCCGGTGTGGCCAGAAGGTGCTGGAGGTGTCCCTGTGGCGGGACGAGGCCCTGGTGGAGCTCAGCCTGGGGGATGGAGAGATGCCCATCAGAGACCTGTCCCTCCAGTGTGGGCAGAAGGTGCTGGAGGTGTCCCTGTGGCAGGACGAGGCCCTGGTGGAGCTCAGCCTGGGGGATGGAGAGGTGCCCATCAGAGACCTGTCACTCCGTTGTGGCCAGAAGGTGCTGGAGGTGTCCCTGTGGCGGGACGAGGCCCTGGTGGAGCTCAGCCTGGGGGATCACGTAGAGATCTCATTTCTCAGGGCGACTCTCAGACCTGCAGCCAAACAGTACTTGTCAAACTGTGTAACACATAATGGTAGTTAATAAAATACAACAGTTCCAAAAACTTTCATTTTCATAACATTTTAGTAAATGTTGAAATTAACATTAACGAAGATAAATAAATGCTTCAGAAACATTTTTCTTTTTAGATCATGTGGTCAACTAATATTAATAGTGTTGTAAACATGTAATGACTCATGTCTATTGATATATAATGCCTTTGCTGAGACTTCCGTTCATGTTATTACATTTCATTGGGGTCTTGGATGGAGACGGAGGAGTCACAGTTCTCCTGTCTGACTCATACGAGGAGTACAGCGTCCCTGCAGCTCTGCACCTCGACATTGCTGCTGATGACCTGCCAATTAAACTGACACTAACACACCAAAACAAAATAGTTAAGAGCATTGAACCATTGGGGGAGATGTTGGAGCTCATGTTTGAGTCAATTTGACTTTTTTTTTTGTTTTTTATAGTTCAAATTTTTATTCGTTATCGTTTATGAATTGTTAAAAAAAGTATTTGTTGTTTTATCATTAATGAATTGCTCATTTTTACAGTTTAATAAAACGTGTTTTAATACATTTTGCTTTAAATGTTTCTTCTATGCATTCCATTAATGTAATTTAAATAATCATCATCTTAAGTCTGATGCATTTTATCCTCCCTACCATAAACATAAATCCTCGATGTTGCTCTGATCTTAATGCTACCATGCATGTTAAAAGTACTTGGTAGCTTTAAGATCAGAGCAACATCAAGCATTTATCATTTATGTTCATGGTAGGGTTTATGATAAAATGCATCAGACTTAGGCTAATGATTATTTAATTCTTCATTACTTATACGACCTTCTGGAGAAAATGTCACTCTTAAAGGTTGCATAAGGAATAAAGAAATAGAAGAGAGTAATTCATTGCATAACACTAACTCCTTATAACAGTTATTTGTATATTTATAATACTTATATAGAAAAGTATTGTGTACATATACACACTATTTTTTTTAAAGAATAAAAAAGTGTTGTTTTTTTTGTTTTAAACATCACACTTAAAATGAACATGACAAAGTCAGTTCCTGGAGGGCCACAGCTCTGCATAGTTTAGCTTCAACCCTAATTAAACACACCTGCTTAGCTAATCAAGTCTTTAGGCTTATTTGAAAACTGCAGGTGTGTGTGTGTGTGTGTGTGTGTGTCAGGGTAAGACACGGAGATGAACCCAAACGCAGACAGTATACAATAAGACACGGTTTAATGACAAAAACAGGAAAACAAAACCCATGAGAGGGCAAAACAGATGGAACACAGAATACCTGACTGACTAGACTGGGAAACAAATGAACAAGAAAACAAACAAGACTTCAAGAGACGCTGACAATGACTAGATGTACAGAGGGTACTCACGATCAACGTATAACAATGAACCGACACAAGACAGCAAACACAAGGGGATTAAATAGGAAGACTAATCAAACATAACAGGTGACACGGGTGAAACACTAATGACAGAATCAGGATAACAAGGGGGCGGGGTAACGAGACAACACAAGCACATGACCAAAACACAAGGCCATGTGCTTGCACACAGAACATGGGTCTGTCATGATCCTGCCAAAATACTAGAACTCACAGACCTGATGGCAGAATCATGACAGTACCCCCTCCTTAAAGAGCGGCTACCAGACGCTCCCCAAGGAGACATTAAACGCGGGACAAGACTGACAGAGACATAGACCAGACCCAACAAAACCTGACAAATAATAACAGGGGCATACAAGCGTGAACAATGACCGGGTTAGGGTGAAACATCAGAAAAAATAAACAAGGAAGGGGAGGCGGAGGGACAACAGAGTCTTTGAGCGAGAGTCCAGGGTGGGTGGGCGGGACGGTGATCTTGGAACTACAGGGTGTGGGCTTAGGACGGGGGACCCGAACGGACTTGGGTGGAGTGGTGTGAGTAGACGGAGAAACAGTCCTAGGTTGAACCATGACGGGGGAAACAAACGGGAGTCCGGGGGCAGTAGAGAGAGGGACACACGAGGAGACAGTCCGGGGACTTCTGACGGGGAACATGGTTGGTGACGGGACAGGACTGGGTGCCGCGCTCACGGCGACCGGCTCTGGAACAGCGCTTGCCGTAGCGGGCTCTGGAACAGCGCTTGCCGTAGCGGGCTCTGGAACAGCGCTTGCCGTAGCGGGCTCTGGAACAGCGCTTGCCGTAGCGGGCTCTGGAACAGCGCTTGCCGTAGCGGGCTCTGGAACAGCGCTTGCCGTAGCGGGCTCTGGAACAGCGCTTGCCGTAGCGGGCTCTGGAACAGCGCTTGCCGTAGCGGGCTCTGGAACAGCGCTTGCCGTAGCGGGCTCTGGAACAGCGCTTGCCGTAGCGGGCTCTGGAACAGCGCTTGCCGTAGCGGGCTCTGGAACAGCGCTTGCCGTAGCGGGCTCTGGAACAGCGCTTGCCGTAGCGGGCTCTGGAACAGCGCTTGCCGTAGCGGGCTCTGGAACAGCGCTTGCCGTAGCGGGCTCTGGAACAGCGCTTGCCGTAGCGGGCTCTGGAACAGCGCTTGCCGTAGCGGGCTCTGGAACGGGCACTGGGTTCAGCTCCGAAACACCGAACAACGGCCTCTCTAAGATCCGAGCCAGACGCTCCAGATAGTCCCAGCTCAGGAAGGCAGACGGGGCGTGAACAGTCTCTAGCTGGACAGACGGGGCGTGAACTGGCTCTGGCTGGGCAGACGGGGCGTGAACTGGCTCTGGCTGGGCAGACGGGGCGTGAACTGGCTCTGGCTGGGCAGACGCAGGTCTCCTCTTCCTCCTCCTAATTCGCGGAGCCGATGATGCCTCGGGAGTCGAACTGGGACGGGTCTGTTCTCCAAGCCTCACGAAGCCTAACCTCAGATCCTCCGGGATCACCGGCAGACAGGCAGGAGGTAACGACACCATGGGACCCTGTGACTCCCAACGAACCAAGCAGTCCACCATGTCCCGGAACGGGCGGTGGGCCAGCCTCTCCCGTTCCGCCAGAGGTGGAGGAACTTTGAGACCCGCGATGAGGTAACGGTTAACCAGGCTCTCCGGTAAAAAATTTCTCTTTGCCTCCACGGCCTGAGCATATCCTCTCAGGGACCTCTCTCCCTGGGGAGGGAAAGGAAGCTTGCCCAACTTGCTGTCGTTGATAGCTGACTGCCACCATAGTTCCTGGTCAGCTGATTGTTGTCTTAGTGGGGATGACATACTGTCCGCTGGGTTCAGAATGGGTCGGTTCATTCTGCCAGGGTAAGACACGGAGATGAACCCAAACGCAGACAGTATACAATAAGACACGGTTTAATGACAAAAACAGGAAAACAAAATCCATGAGAGGGCAAAACAGATGGAACACAGAATACCTGACTGACTAGACTAAACTGGGAAACAAATGAACAGGAAAACAAACAAAACTTCAAGAGCCGCTGACAATGACTAGATGTACAGAGGGTACTCACGATCAACGTATAACAATGAACCGACACAAGACAGCAAACACAAGGGGATTAAATAGGAAGACTAATCAAACATAACAGGTGACACGGGTGAAACACTAATGACAGAATCAGGATAACAAGGGGGCGGGGGTAACGAGACGAGACAACACAAGCACATGACCAAAACACAAGGCCATGTGCTTGCACACAGAACATGGGTCTGTCATGATCCTGCCAAAATACTAGAACTCACAGACCTGATAACAGAATCATGACAGTGTGTGTGTGTGTGTGTGTGTGTGTGTGTGTGTGTGTGTGTGGGTGTGTGTGTGTGTGTGTGTGTGTGTGTTGAAGCAGGGTTGGAACTAAACTCTATAGGGCTGTGGTCCTCCAGGAACGGAGTTTGGCACCTGTGATATTTGGCAACAATAATTCAAATTAGGTGTTGATTACCCACAGGCATATTTTTAAAAGCAATTTTTACCTATTATTAAATGTGCTGTCCTTTGTGCCAAAAAGTTTGATTTAACTAAATCTAAATAGCTTACACAAAGTAGGCTATTCAAATTTGACTAATTTAACTAACTCATAAACGGATTATATATATATATATATATATATATATATATATATATATATATATATATATATATGGAGATCATTTCCGAGAACGGCTGAAATATATATAAAAACAAATACACATCTTTATAGTCGATTATTGCTCATGACATTGTAATAATGATTGATGTCGATTACAAAATACAGTAAACATTTTAAGGTCATATCTTGTGTGCCTGGCAAGTCAACAACCGTTTATGAATTAGTAAACTACTTTTTAACCATTAGAAAATCAAGACATTGTTATTTTAGAAGCATGAAAAACAAAACGATTATAAATAAAATCTTACCTACATCAGATCTGCAGTGGGTATCACTCACAGGCTCGCCGCTGCACTGACTTAAGCTGCTGAACACATGGCGTGAACGCGGTGAAAACTCCCATGAATCTGCAATTTTTTTTATTCAATACCCAATCATGAGCTCAACAGAGACATGTGATTGGTTGTAATGCTCAACGATGGGGAAAAGGGGAGTAGGGTATATGTGAGCATATGTATGCCGCAACACTTTTAATTTATTTTCACATTTCACTAAGATAGTCACAGTCGTAAAGTATTTATTTCGATTGTGTAGGGGGGATTTTTTTTTACCCACATGTCTTGAATATTCATTGTTGTCCATTTTGGAAGGAGCAGGGCAAATTGTGTCTCATAATATAGCAATTTAATTTACTCATTATCTACGCATATCCATCCAGTTATCTACGCAAAATCTACTCATTAACTACGCATATAATTTACGCATGATCCAGGGCCACGTTAGCCGTTCTTAATATAATGTTGTATTGAGTTAGGATTCAGAGAAGTTTTTGTGATGCTGGCGTTAGGGGAGTTACCATCGTGGTGAAGAGTGGAGCCTGCAGATGAACATGACTTATGAAAAATAAACGTTGATTGAGTCCATGGCCGAATTCAGCCTGGGAGATCATGTGGATATCTCCTTTCTCACGGTGGCTCTCAGACTGAACTCATCCAGCTAATCAGCTGAGGATAAAGCAAGTAACAACATTATGCTGGCAGTATTGGTGAAATAAGTTATAAAATTGACTGCTCTTCTGTTTTGACATTTTTGCACACATCAAAGTGGTTTTACCAATCCATTAATTGTGGTGTTGGAAGCTTCGCAAAGCAAATATACCTCTGGAATAATACAGAACTTTTTAGTCTCATCGTGTAGCTACAGTACTGGGGGAAAGTAGATTTTCATATCCCAGAATTCTCTGCACGAGACATAATCGAAGAGAAAAGTTGAATTTATTTATCTTTGGAATATAAAAATAAGTGGATAAATATATAGATTTCTCCAAATAGCATGACAAACTTTACCTGTCTAGTAGAATCTTGCGGCTAGTAGACTGCGGCATCATATGGGAAGCTCAACCTGTGCTTTTAGCGCATACCAGCGTGTGAAATATTCACCCCAAATCACTCTGGTCTAGTTTCAATATTCTGCGGCCTTTCTCTTCTTATCATACACTTCGTATACATTTTTTCTCTTTCGACCCTCAGCCATTTTCAAAGGAATGGCTGAAACCGTAACTCATCGCACATAATATACCTGAAAGTGCGCATGCGCAGAAAGCAAAAACTACATAGGGACGAGCACGTACGACGGCCTTACGTAAACATATCAGAATGATTGACACTTAGGTGGACCAATAGTATAGGCTACCCACCCGGAAACAGAAAATCCTCCGCTATCCCTTTAAGTTAGCTTGAGAAACTTTCTAAAGTTCTTTCTAACTAATCTTTCTTTCTTTATCTCTTTTTAAACTAATCTTTCTTTCTTTCTTTCTAACTAATCTTTCTTTCTTTCTTTCTAACTAATCTTTCTTTTAGTGAAACCAATCTTTCTGTCTATCTGTCAGATCATTCTATATGTACTAATGAACTTATCTATTTATCTATCTATCTATCTTTCTTTCTTTCTACTTAATCTCTTTCTAACGAATCTATCTTTCTTTCTCTTCCTTTCTTTCTAACTAATCTTTCTTTTTTCTTTCTGACTAATCTTTCTTTCATTCTAACAAATCTATCTATTTTCTTTCTAACTAATCTATCATTGATTCTTTCTAACGAATCTATCTTTATTTCTTTCTTAGTTTAATCTATATTTCTTTCGAACTAATCTATCTTTCTTTCTTTCTTTCTTTAATCTATATTTCTTTCGAACTAATCTATCTGTCTTTCTTTCTAACTAATATTTCTTTCCTTCTAACTAATCTTTCTATCTTTCTTTCTAACTAATCTATCTTTCTTTCTTTCTTTCTAACTAATCTATCTTTCTTTCTAACTAATATTTCTTTCCTTCTAACTAATCTATCTTTCTAACTAATCTTTCTTTCTTTCTAATCTATCTTTTTTCTTTCTAACTAATCTATCTTTCTTTCTTTTTTCACGAATCTATCTTTCTTTAATCTATATTTCTTTCTAACTAATCTATCTTTCTTTCTCACGAATCTATCTTTCTTTAATATCTATTTCTTTCTAACTAATCTATCTTTCTTTCTTTCTTTAATATATATTTCTTTCTAACTAATCTTTCTTTCCTTCTAACTAATCTTTCTTTCTTTATCTCAGTTAAACTAATCTTTCTTTCTTTCTAACTAATCTTTCTTTCTTTCTTTCTTTCTTTCTAACTAATCTTTCTTTCTTTCTAACTAATTTCTAACTTCTTTTAGTGAAACCAATCTTTCTGTGTATCTAACTAATCTTTGTTTTCTTTTCTAACTAATCCATCTATTCGACTTCAAACTACTTTAAACTTCTTCAAACTCTCTGGTCTGGCTTTCTCAAGCCAACTTAAAGTTTGCCTCATTAAACTTTTTTTCTTGTTGCTGGTTATTATTTCCGCGCTGTTGCTGAAAGAGTCGGTTGTCCTCAAATAATAAGATCCGATTTTGGTACCGAAAATGTCCACGTCAACAGGCTACAAGAGTTTCTTCGTGAAGACTCGACAGAAACTGTGCATTGACCGTGTGTCTTTCAAGGAACAAGCCCAGCAAACCAGAGAATAGAAAGTTGGTGGGGTATCTACAGACGACAAAATGCAGATTACTGGATGGATATGTTCAAAGAGCTGCAGTCAACTGGTGATTTCACAGGCGATGCAACTGACAAATGTCTAATACGATTCTGTTTCCTCTCATTAATACAGGTAATTGTTGTTAAGCCTGCTATTCATTTTTCTTGATCCTTTCCATGTCCAAAACAATTTAAATTGCTCTTTTGGCAAGTTTAGGCCAATTAGTCTACTGTTAGGCCAATAGCCCAACTGTCCAATTGACCTTTATTATTATTGCTGATGGTATTATCTTCTTATAGCCTATTATTCAGTACAGATATATTGCTTTTTATCAGGTATTATCTGCTTATTTATATAAAATATTTTGAGGTCAATTCTAAAGGCTTTTGAGTTGACTAACCCATAGAGAGTTTAATTAATCGTGCACATGCTTAAGTTAAGTTGCTAGGTTGTTCAAATAATACAATAATAGTCTAATTTTAATATATTTAAAATAAATAAATGCTTTTTTAAGTGAATTCATCTCTTCGCGATTTTTTAAATTTGGTTGATCGGTCGGTGTTCGTTTGCTGTGGCTGTGGTTTCGTGATCACATTTGCGGCGTATAGCCTACACATAGTGAATTGGAAGTAGACTGCGGCATTCAGCATTTAAATATCGCTTACAGCCAAGCTAAGCTCTTATATTATAATTTATTTAATGTTTTTACATGCTAGGCTAGCCTATAGATAATTATGGTTTTTGGAAACAGATTGAGTATTTTTTTTTTTTTTTGCTATTGAGAAACTTATGGCAATTGATGTTCAAGTTCTACTGCTTTAGTAAACCATGCATTAGTACGGTGTACATTTTAGGACATTCCTGGGAAATATGAAGACAAGGCAACGTCCCTCAGACTAAAAGGCTTCAGTCATTGGACAAAACGGCATCGCGTCTCAGAGTGAAAAGCTTCAGGAAAAACAATGTCAGGTGTCAGGTCTCGTAATTAGGCATCAGACGAAAACAGCCTCAGACAAAAAGGCATCAGACATAAAGGCATTGGACGAAACGGCATCAGACAAAACAGCCTCGGACAATACTATAGCAACCACCCAGAAAACCCTAGCAACCGCCTAGCAACCACCTGAACACATGAATAAGACGTATCTCAGCACCAGAACATCGTACAGACAAGTTTGTTGGCTCGTATGCAATCACGTACTACACCCTAGCAACCGAGTGGCGGGTTTTGCCACTGCAGCACCACTTCACATTTTCTTCAGGAAATGTACATTCTAGTTTATGATGAGATGCGCTCCAGTTCACATGCAATGCAAATGACCGCGCCGGCGCCTCCATGTAATGATTATATTGTCTGCTATATTTGGTTCTTATTTATTAAATCCAGGCAATAAGTTGATGAAAAATGTATTACAATTAAGATACAATTTATACAAAACGGAATGTCCTAAAATGTAAAATGTAATCCATAATGTGCTTTTTTATTTATTTATTTATCCCAAATATGATTTGTTTTTATTAATCTCTAATATGTTTTTTTAGGATGAACTGGAAACTGTTGTAAATATGTGGAATTACCATCGAATCCGACGTAGCAATGGTCGTGACTTACAACATGGAAAACCCTTCCTTATGTACAACTTACCAGAACTTTATCAATCAAAAGACTACTTGAATCTTGTAGATGCTGAAAAATTGGATGCGATTATCCATGAAAATATCTGCCTGTGGAAATCAGACATACCCTGTGATCATGACTTCTATGACCTCTGCATTCCAAGTGCAGCAGCCACAGAGGCATTGACACTCTACAAAAACATTCGACCTCTGGTTAGAGAACTTTTAGGTTTATAGATGTCACAATCTACAAAAATGCCATAATTGTAAAAAAAAAATATTTTGTGTGTAAACATGAAAAGTTATTTTTTCTAGGTTGCAGGTTATACCCTTAATTTCATAATTTAATGTTTTTTTTATTTTTTTATTTTGTCACCTAATGGAAACAGAAACAAAGTACATTAAAGGATGATTCAAAAAACGTTGTTTTAATATGACAGCAATAGAAAGATCCATACAACAGTGTAAAAAATTAAATGAATCAGTTGATGCAAATAAAACTATTTAAGTGGAACTTCTGCTTCAACAACAGATTATTTAGATTAAATGTTGGATGTATAAATAATCATGGAAGAAAAACCTGGTGGGAAAACAAAACTGTCCCATATAAATCAGCCCACTAAACTTCTATTAGAAAATAATGTAAAATTGAAAAACCCATAGGCAACCATTCTATTCTATTCTATTCTATTCACAATAGTTTTTAAAATGACTCCCATTTTCACTTAATGAACTGGATATAATGAAAACACTACTTTCAATTTATAATGACAATGTAGTACACTATTGTTTACAAACATATATATGAATCATATAATGCAAATAAAAAAATTCATGGGCAACAATATTGTTTCAACCATAGATTTAGATTTAGTGCTGATGTATAAATGGGAAAAAGTGTAAACATGGAATAAAAACCTGACAGGAGAACATAAAACTGTCCCATTCAAACTAACTAAAATTATATTAAAATTATGTAATTTCTTGAACCAGTCCTGGAAAACTCCATCGCCGATGCCAGCTTCCTCCTCACCATTATCGAGTACTCGTTTAAATGTTACATTTGCATGCAGAATGTTTTTGTCTGAGAACGCTTGAATCATATCACTTACACAGTGAACTCTGCGAATCATAACTGTTTAACTTTCAGTCACATGTCTAGGATTGCCAAAGAACGAGTCATTGTTCATTGGCTCCTGGGAATCAGTTGCCTGTAGTGGATCTTGAGGTACTTCTGGCACAGTTCCTTCAGCATTTGTAACTTCATAGAATGTGCTACCTGGAATGAAGACTGAATCTGACTCGGATGGAACTGTTTCCAGTATTGCTTCAACAAATGTTTAGTTACCCACATAAGCAACATGTACAGGTGAATGTACAAGCGTGTCAGAAACCATGTCAAAAGATGTGTTCACATCATTCAGGCGCGTGGGGTCTGTGTTTGTGTTTGGAGCTCCGTCGAATTGATTCATTAATCCCTGATTTTCTTCTTTACCACTCATTTATAAACAAGCACTTTCTATTTTTATATCATGTGAACTTATCCTCGACACTATTCCTTATAAAAAAAAAAAACAATCGGATTGCTTTGATATCGCTACTTAGATCCAACTTTCCGAATCTCGGCTTCTAGCCTTTAGCCCGCTAGCATTACACCTCGTGGCCTCGCGCCTATCGATCGTCTCATTCACACCCGTTTCACTAAAAGGATACGGGTTATATCCATCATTTCAGTCCTAAATTAGTAGTGATATTGGTAGTATCACTACTAATTTACTGTTCATCTGTTATAATGGCGAACATATCGGATGTGTGTCTACCTCTGAGTGCAGGTGAGGACACATTCGAGCTGTTTTCGGTACGATTGGAGCTGGAGTCGGTGGAGAAGCAGATCCGTGTTCTGCTGGAGAAGCAAGCCGAGCTGCGAGATCGGCGATCAGCGCTTGAAACATCACGCGCCGATGCCCACAAGTCAGTGGTTAGTAGCTTTTTGACTCCGACCTCGTCTACTCCGTGCGTTTCTCTGCCCAGGAGGACGCGATCATCTCTGTCTTCATTCACTCCGGCACCGACACAACACCATGGATCCTGGGTGATCCCACAGCGGAAGACACGAGCCAGGACCAGAGCAAGAACTTCTCCGCCCCTCCCGGTCTTCGAGATCTCCACCCGGAACCGCTTCTCCCCTCTTCGCGAGTCAGAACGCGACGACGCCGTGATCATCGGCACTTCCATGGTCCGTCATGTCCGTGCTACCTCAGGTAAGGGTAAGGTGCGCACTCACTGCTTTCCTGGTGCTCGTGTTCTTGATGTCGCTGCACAGGTTCCCGAGATCCTGAACGGTGACGAGCGCGTCGGAGCTGTCGTGCTGCACGCGGGAACAAACGACATCAGGCTGCGGCAGACGGAGGTTCTGAAGAAGGACTACAGGAGCCTGATCGAGACGGTTCGCAGCACATCGCCTGAAACAACGATCATCGTGTCTGGACCGCTTCCCACGTATCGACTGGGACAAGAAAGGTTCAGTAGATTATTTTCTCTAAATGAATGGTTAATGTCATGGTGTAATGAACAGAAACTGCTCTTTGTAAATAATTGGAATCTGTTCCGGGAGCGACCTAGGCTCTACCATGCTGATGGCCTGCACCCCAGCAGAAGCGGAGCGGCTGTTCTTGCGGACATCTCCAAGACGTTACACACCATATGACTAGTAAGTCAAAGTCCAAATCACAGTCTTTGCTGTCCCAACTTAAGTGATATAAGCAGTGTAGAACATTATATAGAAACTGTGTCTATTCCTCGTTTAGTGAGGCCAAATAATAAATCTAGTGTGGGATCTAGCAAAAATCGTATTTTTATTAAATCAGAAAATCTAAATATCAGTGAACAAAAACAATTTCTAAAGCTAGGTCT
The DNA here is from genome assembly GCA_030578275.1 of Meda fulgida. NCBI lineage: Eukaryota > Metazoa > Chordata > Actinopteri > Cypriniformes > Leuciscidae > Meda > Meda fulgida. The sequence continues at coordinate 1,801,299 of CM060630.1, read as the reverse complement.
TCTAAACATTAGATCGCTCACACCTAAGGCGGTTATTGTAAATGAAACAGTCACAGATAATAGTTTCGATGTACTTTGCCTTACTGAAACCTGGCTTAAACCAAATGATTATTTCGGTCTAAATGAGTCTACTCCGCCAGGATACTGTTATAAGCATGAGCCCCGTCTGATCGGTCGTGGCGGCGGTGTTGCAACAATCTATAGAGATATCCTTAATGTTACTCAGAAAACAGGTCACAGGTTTAATTCGTTTGAAGTACTTGTGCTAAATGTTACGCTCTCAGATGTAAGAAACAAATCCCTATTATCTCTAGCCTTGGCTACTGTATATAGACCTCCAGGGCCATATGTTGATTTCCTTAAAGAGTTTGCAGACTTTCTCTCAGATCTATTGGTCAATGTCGATATAGCAATAATTGTTGGAGACTTTAGCATACACGTAGATAACATAAATGATGCGTTAGGGGCTGCGTTTACAGATTTATTAAACTCCTTTGGGGTCACGCAAAACGTCAGTGGTCCCACTCATCGTCTCAATCATACACTAGATTTAATTATATCATATGGAACCAATCCAACTGATATAAATATTATACCGCAGAGTGACGATCTCACTGATCATTACATGGTAACTTGCATAATACGTACTGATGAAATTTGTCATGTTGCGCCATGTTATCGACCAGGTAGAACAATCCTTCCATCCACTATAGATAGATTCTCAAATAGCTTACCTGATCTATCTCAGCTGCTCAGTGAACCCAAACAAACAGATGAACTAGAGGAAATGACTAGCAGTTTGAGCACCATTTTCTCTAGTACACTAGATACTGTTGCACCAATTAGATTAAAAAAGGTTAGAGAGAAAACTAAAGCACTATGGTACAACAGTGCTACGCATGCTATCAAGAGAGAAACTCGTAACTTAGAGCGTAAATGGAAACAAACTAATTTAGAGGTCTTTAGAATCGTGTGGAAAGACAGTATCCCAGATAGCACAAGTCTATTTGATGTGATGTTTACATCTGGAAGACGTATTTTTAAGAGTGTCTGCTCATCTGCAATACGTCTATAGGACGTTTCCTGTCAGATGTCAAATAGACATTTAGAAGATGTCTTTAAGATGTAATGATTTAGAATGCATGTTAAACTGACATCTTCTAAACGTCTATTTGACATCTGACAGGAAACGTCCTATAGACGTATTGCAGATGAGCAAACACTCTTAAAAATACGTCTTCCAGATGTAAACATCACATCAAATAGACTTGTGCTGTCTGGGATGTCACGTTATAAAAAGGCTCTAAAAGCAGCCAGGGCTGATCATCTCCGCAAACTAATAGAAAATAACCAAAATAATCCAAGGTTTTTATTTAACACCGTGGCTAGACTAACAAATAAACAGACATCACCAGAGCAAAATATTCCGTTACAATATAGTAGTAATGATTTAATGAATTACTTCGATGAGAAAATAGAAAGCATCCGAAACACAATTGTAAATGTACAATCCTCTATGGTGTCTTATGATTCAGCCTCAATTATCGCCTCTCAAGAACAACTACACCGCTTTAGAACTATAGGACAGGAAGAGCTAAATAAACTTATCATTGCATCTAAACCAACAACATGTTTATTAGATCCAATACCCACTAAACTACTGAAAGAAGTGTTACCTGTCGTGGAAGAGCCTCTTCTTAATATTAACTCGTCTTTATTTTTAGGTCATGTTCCGAAAATATTCAAGCTGGCAGTTATAAAACCTCTCAATAAGAAACCACAATTAGATCCAAATAACCTAGCAAATTACAGACCCATCTCAAATCTTCCATTTATGTCTAAAATACTAGAAAAAGTTGTGTCCGCTCAACTGTGCTCTTTCTTGCAAGAAAATGATATCTATGAAAAATTTCAGTCGGGATTCAGATCGCATCATAGCACAGAAACTGCGCTAGTTAAAATTACAAATGATTTACTTTTAGCTTCAGACGAAGGCTGTATCTCAATACTAGTTCTACTCGATCTTAGCGCTGCGTTCGACACTCTAGATCATAAAATACTCCTGGATCGACTACAAAACTACACTGGTGTTCAGGGACAGGCATTAAGCTGGTTTAGATCGTACTTATCAGACCGTTACCATTTTGTCTGTTTAAATGGGGAAAAATCGAAGATAACGTCAGTAGACTATGGAGTGCCGCAAGGATCTGTGCTAGGCCCTCTGCTATTCTCAATATACATGCTGCCACTGGGTAATATTATAAGAAAACATGGAATTAATTTCCACTGTTATGCTGATGACACTCAATTATATATCATATATATCATCACGAACAGATGAAAACACAAACTTATCTAACTTGACAGAGTGTCTAAATGATATAAAATGCTGGATGACGTGTAATTTCCTGCTATTAAATTCAGATAAAACAGAGGTATTACTTATTGGTCCAAAAAACTACCCACAAAATCCCTTACAATACAACTTTAATTTAGAAGGATGTCCTGTTACTTTATCCACTACAGTAAAAGACCTGGGTGTTATACTAGACCGTAACTTGACTTTCGAAAATCATATTTCATATGTTACAAGAACAGCCTTTTTCCACCATAGAAACATTGCTAAGCTACGTAACATGATATCTGTTTCTGATGCAGAAAAGTTAGTTCATGCATTCATGACCTCGAGACTAGATTACTTTAATGCTTTATTAGCTGGTTGCCCTGCATCCTCAATAAACAAGCTACAGTTAGTGCAAAATGCAGCCGCTAGAGTTCTTACTAGATCAAGAAAATATGATCATATATGTAATATCCTTTGGTGCATCATACATGAGGAGACATGTAGTGAAATTAATGTGAATCTTTATTAACAGATGCAGAGCGGACAACGTGCCTCTTGACACCGGCTCAGCCAACATCAGACTAACTCTAATGCCCGTGCATCACCAGAGGTAACCTATATGCAAACCCATGCCGCCCTCTACTGGACAACATTGACTATAGCATCCCATTTACTACATCCCCTTTTCCCAGATAACAATAGCTTCAAATAGTTATCTACATTACTCTTTACAATATATCACGTTTATAACTTTTGTAAATTACCTAATGGTAATATGTAAGAAAACCACACAAAACGTCCCGGGTTACGTATGTAACCCTAGTTCCCTGAAGGGACGGACGCTGCGTGTAATCGCAGTGGGAACGCCCTCCAGCGTGACGCGTCTGAAGCATGAATGAAATCAGTCAATGGAGAGAATGAGCGTACGGCGAGTGACGTCATCGACCAGGAAGCTATAAATATCCCCTAAGCACACAATACGTCAGCTTAAAAGTTACTGAAGCAAGCGACCCAAGGGGATGCCGGGAGTATGGCAGGACACGCAGCGTCCGTCCCCTTCGGGGAACTAGGGTTACATACGTAACCCGGGACGTTCCCCTTCAGGGACATCTTTCTTTGGAACGATGAAGTACCGGCTGTAGTATCCTGTGATGAGGGGGGCGTGGTTTCGCGGAGTTTGCAGTGGGGGAGCGAGGGAGGAGCCGAGCGGTAAGTAAGTAGGTCAAGTGCAAAATGACGAACACCTGTGTCTGATTGCAGTAATTGGCGTGGGGAGACCGCATATAAACCGGCTGGCCCAGAAGAGAGGGAGAGAGAAGGACTGGGGACTCGTGCACACTCTGAACCTACCGACTGCTCAGAACAAGCTGAGAATCTCAAGAGAGAATTACTACTGTGCGATAGCTCTCGTGAACGCGCATGTGGCGCACCTTTTTTTTATTTTTTTTGAGTCATTGAAATAAACTGTACGAGTCCCCTTTACGCCGACCCTTGTCTTCTTTCATCCCTACCAAAGAACCTTCACTACACTGGTGCCGAAACCCGGGATGGAAGAAGAAGCCGCCGCCAGACAGCCTCCGTCCCCATTTGCGGATGTCATCCACGCGCTCGCGGGTCTACACCAAGAACAACACCGTGCCCTGCTGGCAGTTAAGGAGGAACAGGAGCGTCGCTTCGAGGCGCTCCTCCGAGCCCAGCAGGAGGACCGCGAGCTGTTCCGGAGCTGGATGGACCGGGAGGGGCGGGCCAGACCATCAACGCCAGCTTCAGCCTCGGTCCAGACCGTTCCTCTCCACAAGATGGGCCCACAGGACGACCCGGAAGCTTTCCTCGAGCTTTTTGAGAGGACCGCCGAGGCCTGGAGCTGGCCGCCCGAGGACTGGCCGGTGCGGCTGATCCCCCTGCTGTCCGGAGAGGCACAGATCGCCGCACAGCAGTTGCCAGTCCCGAACCTCCTGGTCTATCAAGACCTCAAGCGCGCCATCTTGCAGCGGGTCGGCCGGACCCCCGAGCAAAGCAGACAGCGCTTCCGGACCCTGGAGCTAGGGGAGTCCGGTCGGCCCTTCGTCTTCGCGCAACAGCTCCGGGACGCGTGCCGCAAATGGTTGATGGCCCAGGAACGTGACGTCGAGGCCATCATCGACCAAGTGGTACTGGAGCAGTTTGTTGCGCGGTTGCCCCGGAGGACCGCGCAGTGGGTCCAGTGCCACCGCCCGACGTCGCTGAACCAGGCCATCCAGTTGGCGGAGGACCAGATGGTGGCGTGCCCAGGGGTCGGCGAACCCCTACCAGCGGCTTCTCTCTCTCTCTCTCTCCTCCCTCTCCCTCCCCTTCCTCTGTGTCGTCTCACCCTGTCCCTCTCCCTAGGTCCCGAGGCGGTTTCCCTCCTAGGCCGGCGCCCCGGTGGAGGACCAACGCTGGAACAGAGCATGCACCAGCGCCCAGAGCACCGCCTAGGGGACCCGCCTCCCTGTCGGGCTTCCCTTCCCTCCAGGCTCCCGCGCTCTCCCCACGCCAACCACTTGACCCACTTCCCGCCGCTGGGGTGGCGGGAAGGTCTGGGCCGGCCTGTTGGCGTTGCGGGGACCCGGGACATTTTGTCGACCACTGTCCAGTAATGGAGGTGGGGACGCTGGTAAGGGTCCCTGACACGCCGCAGGCCGCCCCCGATCAGGCTGGGTTGTACCAAATACCAGTGAGTATAAAGGGGGGTACTTTTCGGGCTTTGGTGGATTCAGGCTGTAACCAAACCTCCATCCACCAAAGTCTGATTCAACCCGCGGCATTGGATAATAGCCGCATGGTTAAGGTAAGGTGTGTACACGGGGAAGTGGTCGAATATCCCTTAGTGCCGGTCACGTTCCAATTTAGGGGCCAAAAGCATAGTGTAGAGGTAGCTGTAAGTCAGCACCTCCGGCACCCGCTAATTTTGGGAACCAATTGGCCGGGGTTTAAAATATTATTGGGACATTTGTGTGCGGGTGTTTCTGGGTTTAAAAGGAAGCGAGGGAAGGGAGCGGTCGCTCAGGTAGGAGAGGCTGTGCCGGGACCCTCGGGACCTGCGCCAGAGGATCGGAACGCTGTTGAAAGACAGGATCTTTCGGAGCGTGATGACTTTCCTCTGGAACAGTCCCGAGACGAAACGCTCAAAAATGCCTTTGATCAGGTCCGCACAATCGACGGACAACCTCTCCATCCCGACCGACCTCTTTCACGTCCTTATTTTTCAATTATAAAAGATAAGTTGTATCGGGTGACCCAGGACGCCCAGACAAAGCAGGATACAACACAATTGTTAGTTCCGAAAAGCCGTCGGGAAATGCTTTTCCAGGCGGCTCATTGTAATCCTATGGCTGGACATTTAGGGCAAACGGCAACACTAAATCGTCTAATGACCCGATTTTTTTGGCCAGGCATTCACGAGAACGTGCGCAAGTGGTGCGCGTCTTGTCGTGAATGTCAGTTGGTAAACCCACTGGCCAACCCAAAAGCACCATTGTGCCCCCTTCCTTTAGTGGAGGTCCCCTTCGAAAGAATTGGCATGGACCTCATCGGGCCATTAGAACGATCCGCACGGGGGCACCGTTTTGCATTAGTCCTGGTGGATTATGCAACACGGTACCCCGAAGCAGTGCCGCTTCGCAACATTTCAGCCAAGAGTGTGGCGAGCGCACTGTTTCAGTTAATCTCCCGGGTGGGAATCCCAAAGGAGATTCTCACCGACCAAGGCACGGCGTTTATGTCACGTACTATTCGCGAGCTTTACGAATTATTGGGCATTAAATCGGTCCGTACCAGCGTCTATCACCCACAAACAGACGGACTGGTCGAGCGCTTTAATCGCACGTTGAAGTCAATGATTCGAAAGTTCGTACAGGAAGACGCCAAAAATTGGGATAAGTGGCTAGAACCCCTCTTGTTCGCTGTACGCGAGGTCCCGCAAGCCTCCACGGGGTTTTCCCCCTTCGAGCTTCTTTATGGACGTCAGCCCCGCGGGGTGCTCGACGTACTTAGGGAAACTTGGGAGGACGGACCTTCGAATTGCAAGAGTCAAATTCAATATGTCATGGACCTGAGAACAAAACTCCACACTTTGGGGCGGCTGTCTATGGAGAATTTGTTACAGGCTCAGGACAAACAAAGTCGGCTGTACAACAGGGGGGCTAGACTACGCAAGTTTACACCGGGAGATAAAGTGCTTGTATTACTCCCCACATCTAGTTCAAAATTACTCGCGAAGTGGCAAGGACCCTTTGAGGTCACACGGCGAATTGGGGACCTCAACTATGAAGTCGCTCGTACGGATAGGGGTGGCGCACATCAGGTTTACCACCTCAATCTCCTTAAAAAATGGAATGAGGCGGAGTCAGTGATGTTGGCAACGGTAGTGAGTAGGGAGGAGGATCTCGGTCCAGAGGCGAATTCAAAGTCTCAATCACTCGCTCTGGCACCTGGTGGAGACCACCTCTCACCGTTCCAACTCACTGATGTACGCAAGTTACAAACGGAGTTTGCTGATGTGTTCTCGCCCCTGCCCGGCCGAACCGACCTTATTCAGCACCACGTTGAGACCGAGCCGGGTGTAATAGTGCGCAACCGGCCTTATCGATTACCTGAACATAAAAAGAAAGTAGTTCAGGATGAATTGAAAGCTATGTTAGACATGGGAGTAATAGAAGAATCCAACAGCGACTGGGCAAGCCCGATAGTTTTGGTACCAAAACCTGACGGCTCCGTCCGGTTCTGTGTGGATTATCGCAAGGTGAACGCTGTGTCGAAGTTCGACGCCTATCCAATGCCGCGGGTTGACGAGTTGCTTGATCGGCTCGGCACCGCTCGATTTTATTCGACGCTGGATTTAACGAAGGGATATTGGCAGATCCCCTTAACTCCAATGTCTAAAGAGAAAACTGCCTTCACAACGCCGTTTGGGTTACACCAATTTGTCACTCTTCCTTTCGGCTTGTTCGGGGCTCCGGCAACCTTCCAGCGCCTGATGGACAGAATTCTCCGGCCGCATGCTGCATATGCCGCTGCTTACTTGGATGATATTATCATTTATAGTAATGATTGGCAGCGTCATATGCAGCATTTGCGGGCTGTCCTCAGGACGCTGCGAGGGGCCGGGCTCACGGCCAACCCGAAGAAATGTGCGATTGGGCGTGTGGAGGTTAGGTATCTGGGCTTCCACTTGGGTCATGGACAGGTGCGTCCCCAAATTGATAAGACTGCAGCAATTGCTACCTGTCCGAGACCTAAGTCCAAAAAGGAGGTTAGACAGTTCCTGGGGCTAGCAGGATATTATAGAAGGTTTGTGCCTAATTATTCGGACCTTGCTAGCCCGCTGACTGATCTAACTAGAAAGGTGGCACCAGATACCGTCCAGTGGACGGAGCGGTGTCAGCAGGCCTTCACCCAGATTAAGGCTGCTCTGTGTGGCGGGCCGCTCTTACAGGCTCCTAACTTTTCTCTCCCATTTGTTCTGCAGACAGACGCCTCGGACAGGGGGTTGGGTGCTGTCCTGTCCCAGGAGGTGGAGGGTGAGGAGCGGCCGGTGCTGTACATTAGCCGTAAGCTCTCCAAGAGAGAGGCTAGGTACAGCACCGTGGAGAAAGAATGTCTGGCCATCAGATGGGCTGTCCTCACCCTCCGCTATTACCTCTTGGGACGGGAATTCACCCTCTGTTCGGACCACGCTCCCCTCCAGTGGCTCCACCGCATGAAAGATACCAACGCGCGGATCACCCGTTGGTATCTGGCGTTACAACCCTTTAAATTTCAGGTGGTCCACAGGCCGGGGGCGCAGATGGCTGTGGCTGACTTCCTCTCCAGGAGGAGGGGGGGGGGGGGGCTGCAGGCCGGATGGCTCCCCGGCCTGAGTCGGGCGGTGGGGGTATGTGATGAGGGGGGCGTGGTTTCGCGGAGTTTGCAGTGGGGGAGCGAGGGAGGAGCCGAGCGGTAAGTAAGTAGGTCAAGTGCAAAATGACGAACACCTGTGTCTGATTGCAGTAATTGGCGTGGGGAGACCGCATATAAACCGGCTGGCCCAGAAGAGAGGGAGAGAGAAGGACTGGGGACTCGTGCACACTCTGAACCTACCGACTGCTCAGAACAAGCTGAGAATCTCAAGAGAGAATTACTACTGTGCGATAGCTCTCGTGAACGCGCATGTGGCGCACCTTTTTTTTATTTTTTTGAGTCATTGAAATAAACTGTACGAGTCCCCTTTACGCCGACCCTTGTCTTCTTTCATCCCTACCAAAGAACCTTCACTACATATCCTAACTCCCTGCTGGGTAGAGGAACCCGCTCTATAGCCCCTTTCAGCAACAGAGTTTTTACCTCCTATTCTAATACCAGAGCCTGCTCGGGGCCCACCACTGTGGGCAGAACCCCTCTGAACCGAGGTGGACGCGTTCTGAACTGAATAGCGTACCCGTTCACTATAGTATTCAGGACCCACTGAGAAACATTGGGGAGAATTTTCCATTCCGCCAGGAACTCTACTAAGGGAACCACCCTCTCGAGGCTGGCCTCTGGATGAACATCCCGAGTGACAGACACAGCGCCCTGTAACGTACTGGCAGGGAACAGCTGATCTGAGCACTCCACAACCCTCCTCGGAGGGGGCGAGCGTCCCTCGGGAAGTCGCTCGCTGGGCCTCTCTACGTCCTGTATAGGCAGGGTTAGTAGAGCAGACCCCTGAGGGCACCGGGAAAGACAGGGCACCGTGTTGTTGTGCAGTGAACTCAAGTCTTCCCCGATGGGGACCACCCTCAGAGTCCTGACTGCGAGCCCTATGTTACGAGAAGGTCGCGCTGGAGAGCGCCCCGCCTCGTCCCTCCAGTTTCTCTGCGGGGGGGCACGAGACGCGACACTCCGTTTCTGCTGCACTCTTTTTGAGGTACTCGGCTGCTGGGACTGCCCTCGCTCAGCAGCCCCAGCGACACGCACTTTAAGGGGCATACATTTTTGAAAAGCCTGTTTCTTCTCTTCCTGGAACCTCTCCATGACAGAGAGAAGCGCGTCACCGAAGAGGCCCGCAGGCGAAACTGGAGCATTTAAAAGAAAAGTCTTGTCCTTCTCCTTCATAGAGGTCTGACTCAGCCACAAATGTCTTTCTGTGGCCACCATGGCTGCCATAGACCGGCCAATGGACTTAGCGGTCTCCCTGGTGGCCCGGAGAGTGAGATCAGCCGTCTGCCTAAGTTCATTAATCATGTCAGCAGAAATTTCACGAAATTTCAATGCGTCTTTAAGCAGGTCGGCCTGATAAGCCTGCATAATGGCCATAGTATGTAAACATGCAGCCGCTTGCCCCGCTGCCAAGTAAGCTTTCCCAACCAGTGCATAAGTATCTTTTAATGGTTTTGAAGGAAGAGCCGGTGCTTTAAGCGAAGATGACGAAGCAGGAGAGAGATAGCTAGCGAGCGTATCCTCTGCCTTCGGCAACGTCACATACCCTGCAGTTTTTGCACCAAAAATATTACCATAGGCATTAGATTGGTTAGTATAGATTCTACTCGAAACCGGTCTAACCCAGGTCTTTGAAACCTCAGCATGGAGATCTGGGAAGAACGGTAAGCACCGGCGAGAAGGTTGAGGTCGTGCAGACAGAAATCTATCATCTAGTTTGCTTTTATTTCTGGACTCCTGTCTATCAGCTGGCCACTCGATACTGAGCTTTTCAACAGCCCGAGATAACACATCCATCAAACCTTCTTCATTTGCAATATAATGTGATAAACTAGTTTGCTGTGATGTAACACTTTCGACATCCAGCTCCTCAGAACTGGATAATCTCAATTCAACATCATCATGTGCCTCCACCCGGGCGGAAGTAACCGCCGCAGCGCGTGCTTCCAGAGCCGGGTGAGAGGCACTGGATCCCTCCGGAGAAAGCTGAGATAGGGCGGGGCCCGTCTCAACGTCGCTGGTGAGATCCATCTGCGAACCCCAAGACAAGCGCCGCCGCTCTGCCTCAACAGAAGCGGGACCCGAGCCTTGGGGAGCTCGCAGCAAACCACTCTCCTCAAAGAGTGATCGGCGCGAGCGCAGAGTTCTCAGAGGAAAGCGCTCGCAATGCTCACAATCGACTCCCTCGAGAGCCGACTGGGCATGCTGCACTCCCAAACAAGCCACACATAGCTCGTGTGAATCCCCACCCGTGATGTATCGTGTACAGGGGGGAACACACTTCCTATACTGCTCGCTCATATTGGTTTTTTTATATATAATATATATATATATAGTAATAAACTCCTGTCTAAAACAGACAAAGACAATCGATAGATTTCAGAAACACACAGAGCTTGCTGAAGTAACAAAAGCTGACGTATTGTGTGCTTAGGGGATATTTATAGCTTCCTGGTCGATGACGTCACTCGCCGTACGCTCATTCTCTCCATTGACTGATTTCATTCATGCTTCAGACGCGTCACGCTGGAGGGCGTTCCCACTGCGATTACACGCAGCGGTAGTCCCTGAAGGGGAACCATAACATATGTGCATTTACAACATAAACTAGGGACTTCGGGTGGACTACCTCCGTCCCAGTGAGTTCCAGGACGCATTCTTGCCCTGTGGCTGGGGAACTCACTTCTAACTACTCTTAATCCTGTAAGTAACTCGGAGTGTTCTTCTGTCTCGTCGACCTCCTTAACTCTACATTGTCTTTCACCAAAGGATTTTCTGACCTTAACACCTCCTTGGTCGTTTCCTCTGTCTGCTCTACATTAGTGTCTTTGGAGAATGTGAAACCCACAATTGCTGTTAACTCTTCCCCCTCTTTCCTAGATGTTTCCTCCAACACCAGAGTTTCCTCTGAAGGCCCAACTTGATCTACCCATCTCCTCACTTGATCTATGTGCCTGCGCACTATCTGGCCATTTCCAAGTGCAACCGTACAAGACACCGGCCCCGTCTGTTTCTGAACTGTCCCAGGGACCCAGATAGGCCCTGATCCAAAGTTCTTAGTGTACACTTGGTCACCTTCAGTCACCTGTGTCTTCCTAGCATGTCGATCATGGTAAAATTTTTGCTTCATCTGTTTTTCCTGCACTTGACTTTTAAAATCAGTGTGGATGAGATCCAAGGTAGACCTTAGCTTTCTTCCACACAACAGTTCCGCAGGAGATTTCCCAGTAGTCAACTGTGGTGTGATCCTGTAACTGAAGAATGCTCTAGCAAGCTTTGTCTCAATGGAATCTCCTGCGCTCTTCTTCATCAGACTTTTGAACGTTTGCGACCGTTCAGCCAGTCCATTAGAAGCTGCGTGATACGGTGCTGTGGTGATGTGTTTGATGCCATTTCGGGTCATAAACTCTTGGAATTCTGCACTTGTGAAACTACTGCCATTATCCGACACCACCATTTCAGGTATCCCATGTTGGCTAAAACTTTGTCTCAGGCATTGAATGGTTACAGTAGAGGTAGACTTATGTAACGGGTACACATCTAGCCATTTAGAGTAGGCATCCACTAAGATTGAGAACATTCTCCCTAACCACGGACCAGCATAATCAATGTGGATTCTTCTCCATGGCAGATTTGGCATCTCCCATGGATGTAAAGGTGCACAGGGGGGAGAATTTCTATTCTCTTGACATGTGGCACAAGTTTTTACCATGCCTTCTATTTCCGCGTCCATCTGTGGCCACCACATGTAACTTCGTGCCAAACCTTTCATTCTGGTTATTCCAGGGTGATTGATGTGTAAGTGTTTCAATAGAGCTGCGCGGCCTGGCGGGGGAACCACTACGCGCGCTCCCCACAGAACACAACCTCCCTGTACACTGAGTTCATCTCGTTTCTTAGAATATGCTCCAAAAACGGACTCGTCCAAACTCTTAGGCCATCCTCTGAGCACATACTCTCTCACTCGAGTTAAAACTGCATCTTTGTCTGTCCATTTTCTCACTTGTTCTGCTTTGACAAGGGGCACATCATTTTCTTCAAGCAGAAGTACTCTTTCTTCCTCCGCTTGAGCCTCTATTCCTTTCTCCGTTAAAGGCAGTCTGCTTAGTTCATCAGCATTTTGATGTTCCTTGCCAGGTTTGTATACAATGGTGTATTCATATCCACACAGTGTCACAGCCCATCTCTGTATACCTGGCGATGCCATTTGTGGCACTTCTCGCAGTTCATTAAATAATGAAATCAACGGTTTGTGATCCGTTACAATGGTGAACTGCCTCCCATACAAGTATGTGTGGAATTTCTTTACTCCAAAAATAACAGCTAGACCTTCCTTCTCTAATTGAGAGTAATTCTTCTCAGCTGCATTCAGTGTTCGTGACACAAATCCGATCGGCCGCTCTGTGCCATCCTCCATCCTGTGCGACAACACGGCTCCAACCCAGTATGGAGAAGCGTCACAAGCCAGAATGATCGGTTTCTTTATGTCATAATGCACTAGAATGGCTGACGACTGCAGAAGATTTTTTGACTTTTCGAAGGCTTCTTTTTGTTCAGAGCCCCATGTCCATTTTGTCTCCTTCCTCAACAGTGCATGTAATGGTGCTAACAAGGTGGATAGACTAGGCAGGAACTTATGATAATAGTTCAACAGGCCTAAATAAGCCTTCAGTTCACTCACAGACTGCGGTGTGGGGGCTTCCTGGATCGCTTTGACTTTTTCTGCGACTGGATGCACACCAGCGGCACTGATTTTGTGGACAAGAAATACCACCTCCTCTCCAAGGAACTCAAACTTGCTGCGTTTCAACCTCAGCCCACTTCTTTCTAGCCGAGACAATACCTCTTCCAGGTTTCTTAGATGTTCTTCCTCACTAGTCCCTGTGACTAAAATGTCATCCAAATAAACTGTGACGTGTGGCATGTTTTGCAATATTCCTTCCATAGTGCGTTGGAAGATGGCTGGGCTTGACGCTACTCCGAATGGTAGCCTACAGTAAGTGTACAGTCCTTTGTGTGTATTGATAGTGACATATTTCTTTGCACTTTTGTCAAGCATGATCTGCTGATATGCGTTGCTCATGTCCAGCTTTGAGAATTTCTGCCCTCCAGCTAACTGTGCAAACAAATCGTCCACTTTAGGAATAAGATATTGTTCCACACTGGATGCTCTGTTTACTGTGAGTTTATAATCCCCACAAATTCGAATTGAGCCATCTGGCTTCTTCACAGGTACAATGGGTGCAGCCCATTCTGAAAACTGTACTGGTTCTATAATTTTCTCTTCCACCAGTCTTTGAAGCTCTGCCTCCACCAGGGGTTTTACTGCGAAGGGTAAACGTCGAGGCTTATAGAATCGTGGCTGTGCTTCGGGGTTAACCCTTAAAAACCGACGGCATCGTCCGCGACGCCACACGACTCCTCCGATAAATATTTATTTTATTTTATGAAAATTTGATCGATTTTCTTACTGTTTTTTGCAGCAGAAAGCTAACGAGCTAGCCGTCACGGGGGTGTCTTTGGTGTCTTTCTAGCCTTTACAGAAGGTTTTCTATCCAGCCTGGAACTTGTGCGTCCTTTCAGAGTGTTTCAGCAATAAATCCAAACGCTTATATCCAAGTTTTATTCACTTGATGTCCATAATTTATACATTTTCCATCATTTTTGCCGCTAGCTCGATGCTAGCTGCCATTTTGGATATTACGTAATGCTTTGCGTGAGGTTGTTGACCAATGACAGGCTGAACCGTCACCCACGTTGGTGTGCGTCATTACGCATGAACCAAGGCTACTATTGTGGAGAGAGAGAGAGACGCACGACACAGTGGTTTCGAGGAGAGAGAGAGAGAGACGCACAGAGAGACGCAAAGAGAGACGCGAGTTTTGAATAATACACGGATAATAATGGATCGTCAGAGAAACATGGATCTAAAACAAGCGCTGGCCTTTTTTGATGCCATGGACGATGATGGATTTTCTGGAGAAGAGAGCTTTTTGACTGATGAGGAACTGGATTACCAGGATGGTCTAGACCCTGTTGAAGAGTAAGTTCCATTTATTTATTTACTGTAAAAGTATAAAAATAAAAAAACTAATATAATAAAATATAAATTTTATAAATATGTACAAATAAGTTCTGTAAAAGTAGTATTTCGTTTTTCTATGTTTGTTACAGAGGAGTAAGAGTTGTGGATTACACTTTGTCTCTCAGCCATTGTTTGTCTGAGTTTTTTATTTACTGTAAAAGTATAAAAATAAAAAAAACATAAAATATACACGTTCTAAATATGTAAAAATAAGTTTTGTAAAAGTAGTATTTCGTTTTTCTATGTTTGTTACAGATACTGTTTTTCCATTTTTTGGACATTGCTGCGACCAACAGTTACTTGCTTCACAAGGAAGTTTGTGCAGAGAAGCAGCAACAGCCCATGACACAGAGGGCTTTTCTGGAGGAGCTGACAGCCCAACTCTGTGGTGTTACAGTTGCTGTTCCCCCCACCCAGCAACAAAGTGACCATGTGCCTGTGCCAACATCAGACCAAACTGAAGCAAGCAAGAAGGCCTCCTATGGTAGAAGGCAATGTGTGAACTGCAAGCAGACAAGGCAGGTCAAACAGGCCACCCCCTGGAAATGCAAAGCCTTTGATGTGGCCCTCTGTGTGATTCCTGATAGGAACTGTTTTGAGGCTTGGCATCAGTGAATTTCATGAGGCCCAAAACGCCTGGACTTCTTTTGAAAAAATGTAAATAGTTTTGGTTCTATTCAATTTTTAATGTTTATTCCTGTGATCCAGGACTCCAAAGACATAAACAAACAATTTTCCAGAGGAAATTTGCTTGGCTTTTATTTATTTGTGTGTGATTTCAATAAATGTTTGAGTGATTCAATTTCCGTTTTATTTTTTCATTTGTCTTTGTGGTCCCATAACTTATTTTACATTCAGGTGACATCAATGCAACACAAATATGCTGAAAGTTCAATTTGTCCTGAAAAAAAAAAGAGCTGTGTCAATTGTCTGTGCACAAAAGGGTTGATTTTTTACAAGCTTTTTTAGTAAATAACACCAGACGGAAAATTAATTTTAAAAATACCCTTAGGTCTCGGAGGCATGAATGTTCGATGTGGTGCCTTTAAGATGTCCCAGCTCTTCTTTGAACACTTCAGTGTGCCTGTCTAAAACTTCTGACAATTTTAGCGCTGGAGTCATTGTTACTTTATTCACCAGCTGTGGCAGCAGCCCTAATTCTTTTAGCCAGCCACGGCCCAACAAATTTGGCCCTGCCCCTTCTACTACGACCATCGCCAGTTTTTTTTCTACTTCCTGACATGTCACTGTTCCTGTGACTTGTCCCAGCACCCCCATCTTCTCACCTGTATATGGCTTCAAGTTCAATTTGCATGATCTCCACTCGGCATGTTTGTTCTTTTCCATAGCGTGGAATATTGCTCCTTACTGATGATTGTGACACCACATCCTGTGTCAACTTCAAACTCCACTTCCATGCCATTCGCCTTTAACTTTTGTGTGATATGAGCCACTTTAGGTAGGTTTTGTGATACACTGTAAATTGTATTGATGTCACTTGCATCCTCTTCCTCACTCACTTCCTCGTCTTTGACTAAATGTGACCTCCTACCTTTCTCTTTTTCCTTTCTCTCCACTCTTTGGCCTTTGAACGGTGCTTTCTGTGAACTAACCCCAGCTTGCTTCGACTTGTATGCTCGTTTTATGTGTCCACGCTTCCCACATTTATGACAGAGCTCATTCACAAACCTGCATTCCTCGGGCGCATGATTTCCTTTGCATCTATAACACACAAAGTCTCTTCCTGGGCCTTTCCTTTCCGCTGAGTACACTTTATGCACCGGTGTTTGTGCTTTCAGCATCCTCGTTGCTTGCGCTGTCTGATCCGTTAACATTCCTTGTAAATCTTTTACATTTTTGTTTGCCGACTCCATTGCTTGACAGATATTAAATGCTTTCTCAAAGTTTAAGTCCACTTCTGACAATAGCCGTCGCTGCATCCTGTCATCATTCACTCCACACACGAGTCTGTCTCGCAGCATTTGCGAAACCGTTGCCCCTTACTCACAATATTGTGCTAACTTTTTCAACTCTGCCACAAAGTCAGCAACAGTCTCTCCATTCTTCCGTGTGCATGAATTAAACTTATATATTTGCACGATTTCACTCGGCTTCGGATTATAATGGGCTTTGAGCACGTTTATCAACTCCTCATATGTTTTCTCCCCTGGAGTCATGGGACACAGTAAACTTCTCAACAAACTGTAAGTGGCTGCACCTACCCCACTTAATAGCACTGCTTTCTTTTTTTCAGCGTCGGTAATCTCGTTTGCTTGAAAGAAAAAGTCCAACATTTCACTGTATTCCTCCCATAACTGTGTCTCACCGTCAAAAGGGCTCACCGTTCCTAACAGCGCTGCCATCGTGTTTATCCACAATCTGCTCTTCTCTGCCTGCTGTCAGCACTCCGTGTACACTTTTCAGCCTGGTTCTTCAGTGCCTTTTTATCCTCGTCGCCAATTATGTAATATCCTTTGGTGCATCATACATGAGGAGACATGTAGTGAAATTAATGTGAATCTTTATTAACAGATGCAGAGCGGACAACGTGCCTCTTGACACCGGCTCAGCCAACATCAGACTTACTCTAATGCCCGTGCATCACCAGAGGTAACCTATATGCAAACCCATGCCGCCCTCTACTGGACAACATTGACTATAGCATCCCATTTACTACAATATAACACCTATTTTATCATCTCTACACTGGTTACCATATCAATTACAAAGTATTACTGCTGACCTATAAAGCCCTAAATGGTATAGCTCCAGTGTATTTAATGGACCTTCTATCGCCCTACAATCCATCTGGTTCTTTAAGATCACTAAATTCGAGGCTTCTGGTCATACCTAGGATATCTAAGTCCACTAAAGGAGGGAGGGCGTTCTCACATTTAGCTCCTAAACTCTGGAATAGCCTTCCTGATATTGTTCGAGACTCAGACTTGCTGTCCCAGTTTAAAACTAGATTAAAGACGCATCTCTTCAACCAAGCATTCACTTAAAGCTTACCTCTTATACTACTGCTGAATCAGTTCGAATGCATTAATATTATGAACATCAGCTATGCTAATTATTTCCCATCTGCCTTTCTGCTGTTATCTCGGGACGCTAGTCCCGAGGTAAATAGCGTTCGTCAGCTCCAGTTTGTATCCAGCCTCTCACGGAGACTTAAGATGCCCCAACACCTGCGATGAGACGACTCAACGCCTGTGAAGAGACGACTCGACGCCTGTGAAGAGACGACTCAACGCCGGCGATATGTTATGCCCTAAATTAATACATGATTAACTGACTGTATTTTTCAATGTACATTTCAGAAATGCACTTTCTGTAAAGCTGCTTTGAGACAATGTGTATTGTGAAAAGTGCTATACAAATAAAATTGAATTGAATTGAATTGAATTGAATCATTAGCCAGGAACACCACTTCATCATCAGAAGACGGGAGAACATCATCATTGGAGCTTAAAGGGATACTTCAGGATTTAGCATTAAGCTTTGTATTAGTAGAAAACCTGTAGTATTTTCGAATTACCATGCTTTCCACCCTCATATCCCCCTGAGACGAGAGATTTATGTATTTTTTGTCTTGAAAAAAATGCTCCGATGACGCAAAAATCGTCATTTTGCGTCATCGGAGGATTTTTTGGCCAGAGGCTAAAGACTACAGCCAGTAGAAGGGGCTGTCCCGCATGTTCTCAACCCGCCCATAGAGGGTGGGATCTCACTCACAGAATGTACACATAGTGTCAGCCATCTTTTTTGGAAGCTATGCTAGCAGGCTCTTGTTCTGTGGAGAAAGCTGAGTAACTTAGTAGGAGAAAGCTGAGTAGTAGGGGTTACCATCCTCTTTTTCCCGGACATGTCCGGCCGTCGATGTCCGGGATTCAGCTTTTGCTTTCTGCAGTCGCCATTCATTGTTTACATGCACACCTTTTGTTTCAATCTAACTGAATTCATTACGATTGGTGAATCTGAATGCAGTGTTCACATGAGCGCTAAACAAGTGATCGGGTGATGTGCGTTTTAACATTGCTAAGAAAATTTCCGCTCGTCCGTGAGAGATACGAGACCGGTGCGTCTCACAGGTGTCGCTCATCGGTAATCACGCCACTGGCCTCGCGCCGTTCTCCCGCGGCCCTCACTCGTCCTGCTCGCCACAGTAAACATAATGAATGGTGACTGTAGAACGCAAAAGCCGAATCCCAGACATTTTGGGCGATCTCGAAACACATTTTCGAGCAGACTCATCACGGAGACTCACTAGAAGCCTAGACTTGTTGTTTAACTACTGCGCACTGTTACCGGTAGGCGTGGCCTCCTAGGGCAGCGAAGCAAGTGCATTCTGGGAGTTGTTGTCTTTCATCCACATAAGCCAAAAATACATTTTCTGGCTTTTCTCAGTCTAGAAAGCTCCAAATTCAAAAATAATTTCACATTTCTACTACATAAATGACCCATTTTAAATGCACATTCATCTTTCCAGAGGTGAAGTATCCCTTTAAAGGCGTAGAAGGAGGGGAATGCAAAGTTTGACTTCTGATCTGATTGTTACATCCTGAAGTACATGGAGTTAAGTCTGGCGTGGAAGTAAGCCGGGGTCTCTTTAGAGTCAGATTCCTGTCAGTTTCATCACTCTGATCAGAATCCTGATCTTTCAGTCTTGTGCACACATACAGTCTAAGAACTTTTTAATGTGTTGCCTCGTACAAGCCGCCAACTGTCTGAACTTCTTTGAGTGGTTCTTCAGACCCACTCTCACAACCCATAAAGTTAAATTCATCAGCATTCCCTTTTGCTGATTCACCATCAGGGAAAAAACGTTTTCTCCGGATATCCAGAACATTTGACACAGTTTCTTCTTTTTTAACAACAATTTCTCGTGTTCCACCACCTTTGGGTCTTCTAACTTGTTTGTAACTGCCATCTTGGTAGCTCATCCAGCCAAGCTCAATTTTCCTTGTCTTGCTTTCAGCATTCTTATTGCCAACTCCACTTTTTTTTCTGATTTTTAATTCCTGGAAGTTTCATTTTTTTCTCTTATTTGGTTAATCAATCTCTGTTCCTTATCAAGGGAACTCCCGCTGCGTAGTTACGCTGTGGGAACACCCCTGTGTGATTGCGTCGTGATGCACGTGTATAATCAGTCCAATGGAAGAGCGAGACGTCATAGGCGGGTGACGTCAGAGACCAGGAAGCTATAAAGCACCCCTGAAAACAGATCGCGTCAGCTTCTGTGCCTTCAGCAAGCGCTCTGTATACTGTCCTTGTTATTTACTGTTGTCTGTCAAGTTACACACACAATATATAAATATATATATATATATATATATATATATATATATATATATATATATATATATGTATGGCGAGCAAGCAAGATTTCAAGTGTTGTGCTGTTCCCTGCCCACGTTTTATCATGGGTGGGGACACACATCTGCTTTCTGTTGCTTGTTTGGGAGTGGAGCATGCCCAGTCAGTTCTCGAGGGGGCTGACTGTGAGCATTGCAAGAGGCTGTCCGTGAGGACGCTCCGCTTCCGCCAGGCGTTCTTTGAGAAGGATGGTTCTGTTCGCACTCCCCGAGGTGCGGGTCCTGCTGTTGCCAAGGCACAGCGGCGGCGCACATCTTGGGGTTCACAAATGGATCTAGCAGCAGGGTTTGAGACGGGGTTTGAGACGGGCCCGGCCCTTTCTCAGCCTTTACCTGCTGGATCCAGTGCCACTGCTCGGGAAGAAGCCCGCCCTGCGGTTTCTTCTCCCCATTACTGCATCTATTCATGTTGCTACTTGCTAGTGTTGATACAGGGGATTATGAGTCTTTGCCAGCTCATACCTCTGGTGATGTGGAGCTTATGGAGGTTTTATCTCGTGCTGTAGCTAAATTAAATATTGACTGGCCAGCCGATGATTGTGATACTGATTTAAATAAAAAGAGTTTACTAGATGATCGTTATCTTCCATCTAGATCACAGCCTCCTCGTCGGGGACTCCCGTTTAGGGTATTAAAGATTTTGGTTATTTGGCAATACCTCAGGCTGAAGAGACGCTTGTGAGCTATCTCTCCCCTGAGTCAGCGTCATCACTGAAAGCCCCGACGTTACCCACCAAGCCTTTGAAATCTACATCAACGATGGTGGGTAAAGCATATTCGGCAGCAGGTCAGGCAGCAGCATGTTTACATACTATGTCGATTTTACAAGCTTATCAAGCTGACCTGCTGAGGGACATTGACGACCAGGAGGAAGTTAGCGCTGATGCAATTCGACACAACAGATCTATCTCTCACTGGTGGCCACGGAGCGCCATTTGTGGTTAAATCTTTCTGATATAAAAGATAATAGAGATTGAGAGATAATAGAGGTCTGTTCTTCTGGACGCCCCGCTTTCGCCTTCAAGTCTGTTCGGCGATGCTATTAATTGTGTTGTTGATCGGTTTCAAAAAAACGAAAAAGCAATCTGCAGCATTCCAGAGGTTTCTTCCTCGTCGGTTTGATGTCCCCGAGACCGCTGGGCGTAAAATTATTAATTCTGAGCAGTCTCGACCGTCTACTAGCTCCTCACAGCACAGAGTGCAGCAAAAACAGAGCAACGCCACTCGGGCTCCTCCACAATCAGGGGATCCTGGGTGACGGTCGCAATCTAGGCCAACTAGGGGTAGGCAAGATCTGAGGACTGTCATCTCTAAGAAGGCCTGGACTAAGAAGAAGTCCTGACGCCAAGGCTATCAGGCTTCTGAAAGTGGTCCCCTCCGGGGGGGAATGGTTTCGAGAAATCGTTCCTCCCTGGCGTCCCCCGGGGGTGATTTTCTGAGGAAAGTCGCAGCGCTGCCACATCGGTTGTTCCCTGCTGGTTCGCCACTTCAGGGCATGTGGTGTCAGCGTCCCCATACGATCCTCTGAGGAGGGTCGTAGAACGGTCAGTTCGGTTTTTCCCTGCCGGTTCGCCGCTTTAGGACGCCGAAGTGACTGTTATGACTGCTATGTTCAATGCAAACTTGAGAAAAAGAAAGTATTAAGCCATGGTTTAACTGCACTATAGTCCTAGTTTGCCTTACATGTGCACTTTGTAATTTTATTTTGTATCACCCTGTTTTGATCCCTTAGAAAGGGCTGTTTGTGTGACAAAGTATTTTTCCACCCTTTTATTGATGGACAGAGTAAATGTTAGTGTGAAATCCTCTTTTCCATGTTGAGAAGAGCTTTAAAATGAGAAAAAATAATGGGACAAAAAGAAATCAAGGAACATTTAGAATAGAAAAAAATGTGTGATTAATTGCGAGTTAACTATGACATAAATGCGATTAATCGCGATTAAATATTTTAATCGTTTGACAGCACTAATATACTATATATATATATATATATATATATATATATATATATTATATAAAATATAACATTAGTATTTTCACCCCCCAAAAAATTGTATGCACAAGGAGTCTGATATGATCTGATCCATCATTGAGTCTGTCTGTGATTACATGAAGAAACAAAAAAAACAGACAAAGCTAACAGTACAGTGAAACATTTTCGGTACTTGTGCTCTTACACTTGCTGTTTCACGAGTTCACATTTACATCAAACAGAGTAAAGATTATGCGTATTTGGCGTGCTGTCCAGGGGGAGGGCTCCGAGCTCGGAAATTTTTGCCCGAACCCAGAGTGCTCCCCCCTTGTTGTAAGAGTATTTAGGAGAAGAATTGAGGAGATGGGGTGGTGGAGGGATGCTGTTAGACTGTCAAAGAACTGAGTTAAGTTTGCTGAATATATACCTCTTACCTCATTGATTGGGAGTGTGCTCCACTCGTGTCTAATTAGGCTTGATTACCTGAATGTGCTCCACATGTGTTTAATTATCTGAACATGCTCCTCCCGAACTTTGTTAGGAAACATCATTTCACGAGTTCACATTTACATCAATTAAACAGAGTAAAGATTATGCGTATTTGGCGTGCTGTCCAGGGGGAGGGCTCCGAGCTTGGAAATTTTTGCCCGAACCCAGAGTGCTCCCCCAAAAGCAAAAGAGCAAAGGACAGCCGCCAGACTAAAGACCCCCCCGAACGCAGAATTTGGCGGGCTGGGTCCGTTTGAATTTGCACTGTTCTTAACGAGAGCCTCTTACTGCGTCGAACGGGCGAGCCCTACTGGCCTATGGATAAGGAACAGCTTGATTTATGCCGCCTGACCAGGAGGGCCCGTGTTGCCTCTGGCGGGAGCAGCTCACTGCGCTGGGCGGACGGGCCCTACTGGTTGACAAGATTTGGGAATGCCCAACCAGGAGGGCCCATGTAGCTTCCGACGGGAGCAGCTCACAGCGTCGGGCTGATGGGCCCTACCGGCTGACGGTGGAGTGGCGCGTTTTTTGGAAGCCCGGACTGGAGATTTCTTGCTGTCCGCTGGGAAATCGATACCTGTTGGATGGGAAAGAGAAAACATAGATGCATGCAAAGTCCGCTGGGAGACCAATGCTCGCTGGACAGAAAAAGAGAAAACATAGATGCATGCAAAGTCCGCTGGGAGACCAATGCTCGCTGGACAGAAAAAGAGAAAACATAGATGCTTGCAATGTCCGCTGGGAGACCAATGCTCGCTGGACAGAATTATGCAATGTCCGCTGGGAGACCAATGCTCGCTGGACAGAATTATGCAATGTCCGCTGGGAGACCAATGCTCGCTGGACAGAATTATGTAATGTCCGCTGGGAGACCAAAGCTCGCTGGACAGAAAAGAGGAAACATAGATGCTTGCAATGTCCACTGGGAGACCAATGCTCGCTGGACAGGAAAAGGAGAAAACATAGATGCTTTGCAATGTCCGCTGGGAGACCAATGCTCGCTGGACAGAAAAAGGAGAAAACATAGATGCTTGCAATGTCCGCTGGGAGACCAATGCTCGCTGGACAGAATTAAGCAATGTCCGCTGGGAGAGTTTTGCTTTGTCAGTTGGGAATTTAGATCACTGGAAGAAGGAAGAACACCCAGGTGGACGACCCGGAGGTCCTGATGTAGCTTTGGAAAGCGTCTGAGGACCATCTTCCGAGAGCTTGTATCTGCTGCTGGGAGAGGCCTTTTTGGGCAGTTGAAGTTGCTGCTCCGATGCGGAAAGAGTGACTGGAGAAGTGTTTTGCTTGGATGCCTGACTGTTGAAGAACGGATTTGAGATGTTTCTGGAACCAAAAGCGTGTCACAGGTTTGTTGGAGTCATCTATAAATAGGGGATCAAGAGGGGATTTAGCCTGGGAGCTTCTCCAATGAAGATATGCCTGAATGGATTGGTATGGTTGGATTGGCGATGAGAGTTTGAAGATGTAGATGAAATGGCCTTTTTTGGATTGGTCTGTCTTGCTTTGCTTAATCAAGTATGAGATGGTTTCACTATCCAGTACTGATAAGTCTGAGATGGTGGGGTGGACTCTTGGGTCGAATTTGGAAGTGATGGCGAGTTCCGAGCATCTAAGAAAGCCGAAAAAGGCTAGAATAAACATAGCATCGAGTGTACGGGCTGTCTCGAGAGGCTGGTAGACTGTGCGGAGGGCATGAATACATTTTGTGAGAATATCTAGTGTTATGGGTTGTCTGGTGTCGGGATGGGTGGGATGAGATCGTTGAATTCCTTTGACCAGAAGGGAGGTTTGTGAATTATTTATCTCTGGGGAGGGAGCGCCGTACATCAATTTGTGGAAAAACTGGATGCCGCTCAGGTAACCTTTGATGGTTCCAACTTGGAGGCCCTTAATGCTGTTAAGGTAGGAGATGAATGAGGTGATTGAAAGGAGAGAAAAATCAGGGAATGGCAAGGTGTATGAGAAGTGGAATGCTTTAAAACACCTCCAAGCTGTCACATAAGATTGGAGGGTCCTGGGAGAAACTGCTTGGAGGATGGTGTCCAGTGATGTGTCGAGGAGTTGTTTTAGAGGGTGGGTTACGGGTATATTAGTTCTGAATAGTGAGGTACTGGAGTTGGGAATTGGTCTGCCTCTGGAGCCAGCATCCTGAATTTCTGAAACAGAAAACGAGACAGAGAGTCAGCGATTAGATTTTCAGACCCGGGGATGTGTTTGGCAATTATGATAAACTGATCACACGCTGAGATCCAGATTAGGCGTCTTAAGAGTGGCATCAGGGCGGGTGAATGGGAACGGCCTTTATTAATGCATTCAACAGTTGCTTCATTGTCACAATGCACTAAAACGCTACTGGTGGCCCATCCTTTCCCCCACAGGAAGGCTGCTACCACAAGAGGGTAAAGCTCAAATAGGGCTGAGGACTGAGTCGTGTCTTGGAGTTGGGGGGGCCACGGAGATGCAAACCAGCGTCCTTGGTAGAAACCCCCGAAGCCAATTGAGGGGGCCGCATCTGTAAATAATTGGATATCGACTGGAGAAAAAACGAGATTGTTATAGAAAAAGGATAGGCCATTCCACTGTTTTAGGAAAGTTATCCATAACCTGAGTTCATCACGGCACATCTGAGATATGGAAATTAGGTCTTCTAGTGCGTGAACCGAAGAAGCGAGTGAGAGGAGATGCGAAATGAAAGGGCGGCCTTGTCGAATGATGCGCATTGCGAAGTTTAAGTGGCCGAGCAGGGATAAGAGTTCGCGTTTGGAACAATTTGAGCGGTCAATGAGGGTAGATGAGACGAGTATGATCCTGTCAATTTTTTTCCTTTGGCAGGGAAGCCTTGAATTGTACTGAATCTAAGTTAATGCCGAGGAATTCGATGGATGTGGTGGGACCCATGGTTTTCTCCTGGGCGATGGGGATCCTAAGCTCTAGAAAAACATTTTGAATGGTTAGGATATGAGCGGCTGGGATGGCGTCGGGAGGCGAAATGATTAGGAAATCATCTAGCAAGTGAATGAGGTGAGGAATCGCATAATTGTTTGACAAAATCCAGCAAACAGCTTCTGATAGCGTGTCGAAAATTTTGGGGCTGCTTTTGCATCCGAGAGTTAAGCGTACGGAAAAATAAAATTTTCCTTGCCAGCGTACACCGAATAAGTGCCATGAATCTGGGTGGATGGGCATCACTTTGAAGGCAGAAGTGATGTCGATTTTTGCCAGCCAAGATCCCCGACCCGCGATTTTTATCATGTCGATCGCCTGATCTACATCGTGGTATTTGAGAGAAAATTCGTCAAGGGGGATCAAGCTGTTAATGCTTGGGAACGGGGAATCATGTGGGGCTGATAAATCAATTATAAGGCGTTTTTTACCTGAAAATTTTCTTGTGGCCACTCCAATGGGGCTGATACGAAAAACTTCGAAAGGAGGATTGTCGAAAGGACCAATCATGAAGCCTGACTCGACTTCTTTTTTGATCAGGTTGTCTACTACATCGGGCTCAGCCATAGCAGATTGAAGATTATTACAGACAATATTTTGAGAGAGTGGGCATTCCACGCCAGGTTTGAAACCGTGCTCGAGGCCGGACAGAAGATAGTGTGTGAAGTGGGTGTCCGGGTGATGAGCTAGTTCGATCGCTAAGCGAGAAATATTCACGGGAGTCGACAAGTAATTTTTTGATGTTTTTTTATTGACTGCTTTGGACACTAGGCAAACATGGCGGGCATGGGCACCGCCGCAGAAATTGCAGACATGGAGAAACCGGCAACGCTGTCTGTAGCACCTCCCATGGTTAAAACTATTGCACAGCAGCCTGCTGTTTGGAAAGGAGGCTGTCTGCTGTCTTCCTTCATCGGGATTTTCATTGGTTGTAAGTCTTGGCACATAGCTGGTTGATTTAACTGGGGCTGAGTCTGGGCAGGGGGGGATGGAGGGGTTGATTTGAGAACATGTTGAGGTTGAATGTGCCACTGACCTACATACCGCACATGAAATGTTCCTGCAGCCTAGGAAAACCCTGCTGTGTAGATCTGGATCAAGAGCGCCCCAGTAAGGACATTGGTTCCACTGGGCGACCCGGACAGAGCACTTGGCGGAAAAGAGCTTGTGGTATGTGTAGAAGTGCCCTCCTCCATAGGACAGCGCAAGTTCAGCTATAATTGATAAGTAATCGTTTAATTCGCGCCGCCTATGGGGGAAGGCAGAGCAGATTACTTCAGTGAAACGGCTGAAAGCAATTGAAAGCAACCAAAAACTCGGAAAAAGAAATTAAATGTGATGAATGTGGATTTGGGTTTTTTAAAGTGACAGAAAAATCCCCACAATCTATATGGCGGTTTGATTCGGTTACAGGTAACAGAGAGAGAAGAGATGAAAGATCTACGTCTGCACCTGACAGGATCTGTGCTCGGATGTTGTGGGACACTGGGGGCGGCTCCGCGGCAACGGCGTTCGATGGGACGGGCATCTGAGTTGCTGTGAAGAGAGAGTGGAGAGATTTTGCCTGGAGAAGAGAGTTGAAAGGAGCCGGGGCTGGGGCTGCAATTGTCGGCGGAGGCAGCCTCACGTTTGAATTGGCCTCTGGGGCTTGGGGAAGAGGATTAAAAGTATGAGAAGGAAAGGAAGGTTGAAACTGAGAAAAGTGGGCTTGTGCTGCAAGCGGAGGCAGCCTCACGCTAGCTTGAGCTACTGGAGCTGCTGGCCACTGAAAAGAAGAGGGATTAGTAGCTGTTGCAAAGGTAGGTTGAAATGATTGGGCCTCCAATGCTAGCGGAGGCAGCCTCGCGCTAGCATCTGGGACAGGTGCTGGAGGCCACTGAAAAGAAAAAGGATTATTAGAAACAGCAGGAACCATGTTCTGATATGCTGAGGGAAGGTCGGCGGGCCTGGTTTCAACCAAAGCTGCAGCCTGCTGGCGAGGTCTGACAGCAGAAGGAACTGGGGCGCGGCCCAAGCTTGCTGAAGGCCTTCTGCTGCGGTTTGATGCTGAAAGAGAACTGGATTTGGTACGCTGCGATGGTGGTGTTGTCGAGCGAGGTGAATCCTGAGCTTTGCTTTGCCTGCTGGTCCTTTTCGGGGCCGGCATGGACTTCGGAGAGAGGTTAGTTGATTGCAAGGATACATACAAGGCGTATAGTTCCGCTTTGTTCATCCTTCGCGAGAACTGAACATCTGAATTGATCAGCGCTTGCCTCAATCCTAAAACTGTCCACTTTCCAATTGGTGGAATTGTTGGGATGGCCGAGCGATAGGAAGAAGCAGGGGAGGGATTGTGATGTCTCGCTGGTGGAGGCAAGGGCTGGCCTCTGCGTCTAGGCGAGCGTGTAGCTGTTCGGGCAGGCAGGCGGCCGCGTGGAGAAGCCTGAGGATCAGTTGAAATGTTGGGCAGAGAAGGAGTTGTCCTAGGGTCAGCTGATTGTGGCTGAGGATCCGGCGAGAAGTTAGATTCCTCATCGGATGGGAAGAGCTGGAGTTGAGACATGGTAGCAAAAAGGTCGAACCAATATGCTGTTAGACTGTCAAAGAACTGAGTTAAGTTTGCTGAATATATACCTCTTACCTCATTGATTGGGAGTGTGCTCCACTCGTGTCTAATTAGGCTTGATTACCTGAATGTGCTCCACATGTGTTTAATTATCTGAACATGCTCCTCCCGAACTTTGTTAGGAAACATCATAAAGTGAGGATTCTTTAAAAAAAATAATGTCATAAACATATTTTATTTAATTAACTTATAATAACTAAATTAAATAAATATTTGGTATGACCACCCTTTGTTTTTAAAACAGTTTTTGTCCTCTGTACACTCTGCATAGTTTTCAGGTAGTTTTCTAGGAAGGTTTCTTCAAACATCTTGGATATATTGCCATAGTTCTTCTGGATTAAGTCTCAGTTTTTTCTCTTTCTTCATGTAATCATATAAAACCTCGATGATGTTGAGATCAGATCTCAGTGGATCAGACGCTGCTGTCAGACTCCTAGTGCATACAAAAATGTCACTGGATTATAACAATTAGGCTAATAGCAAAAGGAATATTTAGAAATGTAAACTGATTTCCTTACTGACACACTACAGCAAAAGATATAAATAACTGGCTTATTTTTGTGTGTGTGTAAATATATAAATGAGGCAAAAATGGCTACAAATCATACAAAAAATGCTGTTACCCCCCTTCAGAACACATTCACAGTTTTTGTCAATGTGTTATGCAGAGTGTGGTATAGAAATGTAAATTAATTTTGTTCAGTATTAACCTATTAAGCCCATCTATAGATAGATAGCCCCTCTATATTTACAGCTGCTTTACAGAGGAATTATGAATAGAATTCTCTTTGCATATTTGAATAATTGTTTTACTGTTTATCCCTTTAAAGCTGCTTTGAAACAATCCGTATTGTATAATACGTTATAAATAATGATGACTTAATTTGAAAAAGTAATTGATTCGCAAATCCGATATTACTGGATACGTGTTGTGTTTATCGCCCCGCTAATACCCAGTTAACAATTTTTGGTTCCCAGAACAATCCCAGAACGTTACTTTCAGGTTCCCAGAACGTTCCCAGAACAAACATTCTAACGTTCCCTGTTGGTTAGATAGGAAAGTTTTCTTTACGTTAATAGAACGTTCCCTTTAGGTAAGGGGAACCTTCCGGGAACTTTCCCGGAAGGTTCCCGGAAAGTTCCCTAAAGGTTTCCGAAATGTTCTTCAACCCCTACATCCTGATATGCCTGTACACAAATAAATATACAAAAAATATATTCTATGTTGTTTATTATTCAAAAACATAAGAATCGTATGAATATAAAATTATTACAATAAATTTAATGTATGCACGAAAATGTATATGCCATGAAAAGCCATGCACATATATTTTAAACAACATATTTTACAAAATTGCATTGTTTGGAAAACGTAATAACCATGAACATAAATATTCTAAAACTAAAGAGATTAGACTGTGATAATTTAATAAATGTACATAGGACATATATGATCATATACTAATTATTATCAAATATAAATTAAAACAAGAATCATATGAATAGAATATTATTACAATAAATTGAATGTATGCAAAAAATGTATATACATATAAAAACCATGAACATTTATTTTTATAAACAACATATATTACAAAATTGCATTTAAAAAAAAATCATGAACATGAAAATTCTAAGACTTAAGGAGATTATAATAATTAAATTTAACAAATGTGAATATCTCATATAACTATTATCAATGAGAAACTATATACACATTTTAGTTTAGCACACATATAATGAAATGTAAAAAAAAAAAGAAGATCTTCTCTTCACCATCATCTGCAAATCAAAAACAAAGAAACAAAATGTACATGAGTCATATAGAAATTATATAAACGTGTAATAGGCTATATTTCGTCCATTGCAGTTTTGTCAATGCCTTGTGGACTGGTATATGCACTTAGGTTATATGCACTGCAAAAATTAATTACGTCACGTAAGGAACTTAGCTATAGGAAATATTAATAATCAATAATAACTTTGATTTATGATTTATGATTAACTATGAATATTTGGGTCAGTTAATTGGATTGACTTGACATGGCTAGATTAATATTACAATCAATTAATCAGTTCGTCCAACAAACTCTTTTGATTATTAATTTATTCTAAGAAAAGGGTCTCTTCCATGGCCACAGAAAAATAATTATTTCTTAGCATGTACAGCGCTTTGAGCATGTAGCAAGATCAAGATCGTAAAAGAGACTTTGTTTGCAAGCAGTGAATCAGAACCAAATACATAAAGTGCACAAGTTTAATTAACTAAATCATGAACATGAATAACTAAACAAACATACATAAATACATAAATACATGTGTAGGAAAAAGGAGTGAGAGATAGATTGATGTAACGATGGATAAGATCCATCGAACTATGAGAAGAACCAACAGCATTTCATTTTCACATTTCATTGAATTGAAAACTTGCATTTGTAGTGGGAACAATTCTTGAAGTTGTGGAAAATTGAAGTCGTTGAGGGTTCCGGCAGTGGCAAGTGGAAGTTGTTTGAAAGTTATCTTTCTCCATGAGCGGATTGCTGGTTTGGTCAAGGCCTGGGGCCCTGGGCCCTGTTGAGGCCACGCCGAGCACCCAGGAGAAGCGAGGAAGTCGGAACAGTGGGTGATTGGAATTATTGTTGGTTGGAGTAGTGGTTCCAAAACTCCTGAGATTGTCCTTGGTTCTTTGTGAGAGAGTCTTCTTTCTCCTGCATGTCTGCATATCTGGTTGGATCAAGGCCTGCTGAGCCCTGGGGCCCCGTGGAGGTGATACCATGATATACCACATTTTAGTGTGATTTTTCATGATTTACCATGTTACAGTATGATTTACCATAGTTTACCATGATATACCAAGTTCTATTATGATTCACAATGCTTTACCCTGTTATAGCATGGTTTACCACAATTGAACACATTCTATGAATTAAAGAGCAACGTGCAGGTTGAATTTCGTTCATTGAATTTCGTTAATGGCTAAATATATATTACTCCAGTTCAGAAAATCTAGTTGATCAACCTACACTATGCTATATAGGGGTGTCCAACCTGCATGTTGCTCTTTAATATGATTCTAGCATGATTTACCATAGTTTACCATGATTTACCATGTTATAGGATGATTTACCATGATATACCACATTCTAGAATGATTTATCAGGATTCTAGCATGATTTACCTTATTTACTATGATTTACCATGTTTCTAGCGTTATTTACCATGATTTACCACGTTGCTAGAAAATATGTGAAGCATCAGAACAAGTGAAGTGATAAACTCTGACAAAATATGATTGGGTTACAATAGTAATTGTTATATAAGGGATTTCTATTTTGTTATATAAGACCACTCCATTATGCATGCTTACACGAACACACACACACACACACACACACACATACACACACACACACACACACACACACACACACACACACACACACACACACACACACACACACACACACACATTTTTCGGTTATGTTATTGTGAAAATCTCTTTTACCAAATTGAAAAAAAACGGTGGAGTGTTCCTTTAATGAATAGCTCTTAATTTTGATAGTGTTGACCTGTTTTTACGATTTGTGCATTGATTAAAAGCAATAATGATGAATATTTCTGACAAAAGGGTAGAGCTAGTGGTTTGAAGGATATTAGCAAAGTATAAAGATATAAAAATTACCGGACATATTTATAAATGGACAGCGACTCTTATAGCCCTTAAAACACAGCTGTGTGCGATCGCGCTAAGTGTGTTTTGTGAATAACCCAACACTAGTTGTAAAGCTGCCACACAGAACAGTATGCATTTTTGCAAAATAATATCATCTTTCCGGTAGAGATATAGGTGTACATTTCAATGTCTTGCAAATGTATTGCCAGTTTGGTCCTTTTTTCTTTAGTGCCCAGTTCTGTGGAAAGATTTTGTAGTTCTTCTACAGTCTGGCATGGACCAGGTAACACTTTATTTTAAGGTGCTTGTAATAAGCAGTAATTAACAGTTAATAAGACACTTATAAGACCTTATAAGATGCATATAAGCATTAATTACTTCATATAAGGGTTCATTAAGGCACAATTAACACATTTATTATTGCTTATATTTCTTAGACGGGGCTTTAGGTAGCCTAAAAATATGAATTGTCCATTTTTCATCATGGACATAAGATATTGGCTCAAGAAAGCTCAAACCTCTAGTACATCACAAGATGAAATGACACCGCCTGCCGATGACAGCACCGAACCCAGCGCTACAACCTCACTCTCACCGCTTGACACCCCTGCAAACACCGGCGACAAACCTAGTGTCGCGGCCGATGGCGATGGCGCCGCCGAGTGACCTTAATCTTTATATCAGCTGTTTCGTTCAAAAGGACTGATTCATTGTCGTCAGAAACTAAATGTTTAAAAATGTAAGTTACTTATATTAACTTCATCAACTCGTACAGGGCATTCCCCCCTATTTTAAATTTTGACCATTCTAACAGCATTTAAACCATGCAGTAAATCACTCTAGATGCATCCCCGGTCTCCCTACCATTTTCAGACTGATGATAACTGGGAGCCATTTCCTATGTTTATGTAAGCAGTAAGCACCCTCACTAATTATAAGCCCTTATTAGAAACTTGTTAACAAGCTATTTATACCTCATGAACCTTAATAAGATGTTTATTAGCATTAGTTAGACTTAATGAGTGTTAGTAATGTCCTAAAACACATTTATTATTGCTTGTAAGATATTTATGAACACTTATTAGAAACTAGTTAAAAGTTTATAGACCACTTATCAATGTTAACAGGATGTTTAATGACAGTAATTAGACTGTAAGAGGTTTATATTAATGCCTTATTATGACTAATAAACCCTTTATTATGCACTTATTAACCATTAAAAATGCTCCTTTGCAGCTACCTAAAATAAAGTAGGAACAGTGTTTATTTAAATGAATAACTCCTTTATTATGCACGTATTAACCATTAACAATGCTCCTTTGCAGCTACCTAAAATAAAGTGGGAATAGTGTTTATTTAAATTAATAATTCCTTTATTATGCACTTATTAACCATTAACAATGCTCCTTTGCAGCTACCTAAAATAAAGTGGGAACAGTGTCTTAAGATGAGTGTATTGTGTATATGATACATTTTTAATAAATTATCCTTTTGAAGAACACACAATGAGTTAGTGATCAAGCTTAAAAACACACTTTTAGACAGATCTTTTGGAAAGGTATTTGTTTTAGTAAACAAGCTTTTAAAAGCAGTTAACAATTAGTGCAATTATATACTGACCAGAGAATCCTAAAAAAAATATTTTTTTAAATGTAGTGTAACGCATGTAACACAAAATAAAATAAAAATGGCAACTTAAAATTTGAGATAGGTTTACAATTTAAAAAAGAAAAATCCCTTTAGAAAATATTACAAAATAATGATAATAAATCAATTAAATTAAATCAAGTATCAATACATTGCACTTTTAGAACAGCCAAACAAACATAAATGGTAACACAAACTCCCAGTCACTTAAAAATTGCCCTTGGACCTTGTCCTCTATGTCAGTACTGGTAACAATGACATCCAGATATTTACCAGCGAAATCTCCAAGCTTGTCCTTTCTGGTATGTTGTTTGCTTTACTCAGCATATTTCTCTGGGCAGCGATGGCAGGCTCAGCAATGGGCGCATTTAAGCTGACCGTGTTGCGGTCCACTCCCACCTTCCTGCTGTCACACTCACAGAAAGACAGACAAGGCAGATGTAAGTAATATTCAGGTTTATTGATGTGCAGAGAGAGCGAGGTGCTGAGTGAACAGTGCAGAGCAATACTAGAGTGCGAAGATAATAAACTTGACACGATGAACACTTCACTGATGAGAAACTCAATGTCTTTTACCAGGGTACTGTTGAACACGAAGACTAAGGAGACACAGGACAATGGAGACCAGGAGACTCTGAGCGATGACCACGGAAATACACAGGACAACAGGTAAGTATCTTCAGGTAGGATGTAACAGTTGAGTAGAGTCTGTAGCTTCGCAATACGAGACCAGACACAGAGGTGCAGGAGACTGAGACTGAAATAGTGAGTGTAATCATGATGTACAGGTGCCGGTGATTAGAATTCAGGTGATTGGGATCTGGTGTAACAAGTGGGCGGGAGTGATGATGTGGATGGCTCCGTGACAGTACCCCCACCCCCACGGTCGGCTCCTGAAGACCGGAACCCACGACGAAGGGGACGACCACGACCTCTGGGTGCAGGACGAGTGGGATGTTCCTGGTGAAACTGGGTTAGCAAGGAGGGGTCAAGGATGTCTTCAGGAGCTACCCATGAACGCTCTTCTGGGCCATACCCCTCCCAGTCCACTAGGTAATCCAGACGATTGCCCCGTCGTTGTGAGTTGATGATGGCTTGGACTCTGTAGATGAGCTCATCAGTTGCAACTTCAGGGGGAGGAGGTACATCGGGTTCTGCAAGGGGAGGAGACAAGGGTTCAGAGTAGGGTTTTAACAATGAAACGTGAAAAGATGGAGAGATACGGTACTGTGCTGGTAGGTTGAGCAGGTATGTGACATCGTTGAGCTGCCTCTGGATTGTAAAAGGACCTATGTAGCGGGGACTCAGCTTACGACAGGGCAGGCAAAGACGGATATTTCTGATAGACAGCCATACCTTTTGTCCTGGTTGGAATCGGGGTGTCTCAGATCTTCTGGCGTTGGCTTGGGTGGTATGTCTTTGCACTGCCTGTTGTAGATGGACGTGAGCTGAGTCCCACACCCTCTCGCTCTGCTCGAACCAGTGATTAACAGCTGGAACCTCAGACGGTTCCCCAGACCAAGGGAACAGGGGAGGCTGGTATCCTAGGATGCATTGGAATGACGTGAGTCCTGTGGTTGATTGACGGAGTGAATTTTGGGCATATTCCGCCCAGGGAAGGAACTGGCTCCAGCTGTTCTGGTTCTGGTGGCAGTATGACCTCAAGTACCCCCCCGATCTCTTGGATCTTACGCTCAGTCTGGCCGTTAGTTTGAGGATGATAGCCAGAGGATAAACTGATGGAGACTCCAAGGAGCTTGAAGAAGGCTTTCCAGACTCGGGAGATGAATTGAGAACCTCGATCAGATACTATATCCTCAGGAAGACCGAAATGACGTAACACATTCTGAAAGAGGGCTTCAGCTGCTTCGAAGGCGGTGGGTAACCCTCGGAGAGGAATCAACTTGCAGGCTTTGGAGAATCTGTCGATTATGACGAAGATGCAAGTATAGGACTCTGAGGGTGGAAGGTCAGTCATGAAGTCAATTCCCAGATGGGACCACGGTCGACAAGGGATGGGTAATGGAACCAATTTGCCAGCGGGTAGTTGACGGGGAGTGTTGGCGATGGCACAGACTGAGCAACGCTTGAGATATTTGGAGATGTCTTGGGCCATAGACGGCCACCAGTAGCGCTGGCGAAGGAGCGAGAGGGTTCGCTGGCTACCTGGATGTCCAGAGCCCGGAGAGGTGTGAGCTGAGTCCAGAAGGGCTAGGCGACAAGATGTGGGGACGTAGATACCCCCTTCTGGACCTCCCGGCGGAGCAGGTTCGGTTTGGGTGGCGAGTCGGATATCTTCGTCTAAAGCCCAAAGGATAGGACTGACTATTATGGCTGGAGGGAGGATGGTTTCAGGTTTGGAAGGTTCAGGATCAGGTTGATGGAGACGCGAAAGAGCATCAGCTTTGGAATTCTTAAATCCAGGTCGGTAAGTAACTATAAAGTCGAACCTCGTGAAGAAGAGGGACCATCTGGCTTGGCGTGGATAGAGGCGACAAGCTTCTCTGAGGTATTCTAAATTTCGATGGTCTGTTATAACCTCAAACTTGTGCTTAGCTCCCTCCAGCCAGTGTCTCCACTCTTCTAATGCCAGCTTGATGGCGAGGAGCTCCCTGTTGCCAATGTCATAGTTCTGCTCCGCCGGGGACAGCTTTTTTGAGTAGAAGGCACATGGATGGAGTAAAGGTGGGTTCCCCTGTCGCTGTGAAAGTACCGCTCCCACCCCAGTGGAAGAAGCATCTACCTCCATGGTAAACGGCAATTCTGGATCTGGATGGGTTAGGATGGGAGCGGAAATGAAGGCTTCCTTGAGAGTGGAGAAGGCGGTGGTGGCTTCTGGATTCCAGGACAGAGACTTGGGCCGTGATTTGAGGAGAGAAGTGAGCGGGGAACTGAGAAGACTGTAATTATGGATAAACCTGCGGTAGAAGTTGGCGAATCCTAGGAATCTCTGGAGTTCTTTGATGGTGGTTGGTTGTGACCAGGTTCGGATTGTGTCCACCTTCCTCTGGTCCATCTGGATGCCTCTTTGATCAATGATGTATCCAAGGAAGTGAACTGTAGAAGTATGGAACTCACATTTCTCTAGTTTTAAATAAAGGTGTTGCTCTCGAAGACGCTGAAGGATCTGCTTCACATGGTGTTGATGTTCTGTGATATTCTTGGAGAATATCAGGATATCATCGATATACACTATGACGAACTGCTGGAGAAATTCTCTGAGGATTTCGCTCATATAACCTTGGAAAACTGAAGGAGCATTTGTCACGATACACACACGGGTAACAGGAAGATCCAGTAGCAGTATCTTTATTAATAGGGTAATCCAAACTCGTAGTCATTCAGGCAGGGGTCCAAATCAGATAAGGGCAATCCAAAACATAGAACACAACAGGAAAACGCAAGGCACAGAAGTATTAGGACATTAAACAAGGACTCCGTAACAGACACTAACAAAGACAGGGAATATATACAACTCTAACAAGACTAACACAGAACAGCTGGGAACAATGATTACGGGGAACAGCTGAGTGCAATGAACTGATGAGTGACGGTGACAGACAGAATGCTGGGAATTGAAGTGAAACGTGAAGGACACCGTGAGAACGAGGACCTCTAGTGAAAGACAAGCGAACACAACCAGACACTGTGACAGCATTGGACAGTCCATAAGGAATAACCCGGTACTCATAGTTACCTGAGGGCGTCACAAAGGCAGTCTTCCATTCGTCGCCCTTACGGATGCGAATTAGATTGTAGGCACTTCGTAAATCTAATTTGGTAAAGATGCAGGCACCACGTAGTTGTTCCAGGGCTGAGGGGACCAGAGGAAGGGGAAAACTGTACTTTATGGTTTGGAAATTAAGAGTCCGGTAGTCTATGCAGGGCCGCAAGCCTCCGTCCTGTTCGCCACAAAAAAGAAACTAGAAGCGGCAGGGGATGTAGAAGGACGAATAAAATCCTGACTAAGTGCCTCCGTGATGTACTCCTTCATGGCCTTCTGCTCCGGGATGGACAGGGGATAGACTCGACTCTTGGGTAGAGTCGCCCCAGGTAGCAAGTCGATGGCACAGTCCCATGGCCGATGAGGTGGTAGTTGTGTTGCCAACCGCTTGCTGAACACATCCTGGAACGCCTGATACTCAGAAGTAATCTCCATCTTCTTGTCAGACCCTGGGCTCTCAATGGTAGTGGAATTAATGGCGATAGATGGACTGGTAGCACTGGAATGGAAAGGAGAACTAGACACCTTGACCACAGGAGTTAGACAGGACTGATGACAGGATGAGTCCCACTGAAGAATCTCACCAGTAACCCAGTTTATCCGAGGTTCATGTTGGAGCATCCACGGGCGTCCCAGGATGATGTCCGCGGTGGATCCTTCCAACGCCAAGAACGAAATCTCCTCGGAATGTAGGCAACCTATGTGGAGTGTCATGGTGGGGGAGAAGTGACATATACGACCATGACCCAGCGGCTTACCCAGAATAGTATGAACCGCTAGGTTTTGGGAACAGCGTTTCCTCTTGATGTTGAGCCTTTGAAGAAGGTTGTGGGAAATGAAGTTACTCGCTCATCCGGAGTCGATGAGAGCTTGTGCTGGAACATTGGAACAGGCTGTTACAAGGTAGACAGTAGTACGAGTCAAAGGTGCAATCTTAGGAGAGAGTTGGATAGTACTCACCGCTGGGCGTGGTGGTCGTATAGGACAAATGTTGATGACATTTCCCTCTCCCCCACAATACAGGCACAGACGATTACTCCATCTTCTTTGACGCTCCGGTGTAGAAAGTAGCTGAAAATCTACCTGCATGGGTTCTGGTGTTGGAAGGGCGGCAGATGGTTCCAGAGGCGGAGGATGCATAGCGGGTTGGATTGAAGGGCATGCAGTAAGTTGTTGGGAGACACGGATCGATTTCTGGATGAAAGCCTCTAATCCCATATTATCATCATGCATAACCATCAATGAACCAATTTCAGGATTGAGACCATGGCGATAAGCGGTGAGAAGAGCCACTTCCTCCCATCCACTTGCCACAGCGAGTGTTCAAAAATGTAATGCATAGGATCCCACCAATCGATTACCTTGTTTGAGTCGAAAGAGCTGATCATGGACGGTTAGAGAAGACGTGGACTGCCCAAAAACTTCCTTGAAATGCTGAATGAATGCTGTTAAAGATTTAGTTACTGGAACATCGGCTTGCCACAATGCTTGTGCCCACGAAAGAGCTCGACCAGAGAGAAGGGAAATTATAAATGCAATCCGCGCTCTATCAGTGGCATACAATTGGGGTTGCATCTCAAAGTGAAGAGTGCACTGGAGAATAAACCCGCTGCAATCCTTCGCCTCGCCGCTATAGATCGCTGGTCGGGCCATGGGACTGGCAGAGGCAGCAGGTGAAGGAGTGCGGGGTTGCGGAAGTGATTGACGAACTGCGTTCACCAATTCCACAAACGGATTCAACATCATTGGAAATGGGGTTGTAGATGATAATTCTATAACGCTATTGTTCTTAACTTTCTTTCCTCTATTTAGCCTAAAGACTCATCTAATGACACTTACTTGGCCACTTCTCTAATTTTATTGTCTTCATGTGATTGAAGGGTCTTAGATATGGGAGGGTCACAAGTGATCTCGGGTTGTCTGTGACAGGAATTTCAACTTAAGACCTGAATAATAATTTATAATGTTAATATTTTGGCCTATGTATATAACATTGAGAGAGGTTGTATTTCCGTCCACCTGAGGGAATTTTGCAAAGTAATAAAAAGTTACTGGCAACAATCTAATTTGCGCTAACCTTAGCTAGCTAACTGTTAGCTAGCTAGCTTATCGCAAAGCAAACTCAGGAAACTTATTTTTGAGGGAAGTTCAGTTAGAAAAACATTAAAGCTAATTAAATACCTACAGAAAAATAAACTTCTCATGGGAAAAGCAAGATGCCGCAGATGTCACCAGAAGATGAGGCTCACCAAGAAGGGAGGACAGGACCATTACAGCTGGTAAGAACTTGTGTTGTGCTTCTTATAATGTAATGCAGACAAAATATTTTTTCTCTCAATTATATATCCCATTCTTTCTGTCTGCAGTGTACATAAGGCCTATTTCATAGTTTTTCACACGATTTCCAGACTTTTGGAGGTGTTTAATCTGGGAATACTTATTCAAAAAAATGAATTTATTCAAATCTGTTCAATGTGTTCCTAAGGCTATCTATTATTATTAAAGGTTAAGACCACAATGAAAAATAAATATGTTGATATTCTGTATAGTGCAATATAAACTGAGCTTTACAGTGAAAGGGAAGCTATAGTAGTCATGATTGAAGCCTAACTTACAGGAAATAACTAAAAACAAAGGTATTCTAACTGTCCTTGCGGATCACTCCTTTTCAACCTCAAATAAAAACCCTAAAATGAGAAAATGGTCTTTTGCAAAGTGTAATTTGTAATTTGTGTATAATCTGTAATGTTATAACAAGTAAAACAATATATAATAATATACAGCACACGACTGTGTAAGGACTGGGCGAGGGTGAATCTGGATAATTAAATGCCTCCTTGCTAAAGTCCCAAAGCCTTCAGACCCAGAAAGCCTGAATGTAACACACACACAAGAACATGACACTTCCCCCAAATTAAGCTAACACTGCTCGAGTTTGGTTTCCTGTTACAGGTTTACGACCTAAAAGAACGTGCATGGACTTGAGTCCGGGAGAAGGAAGAATGAAACATTTTAATCCTATATATTCTATATATATATATAAATATAACCATGTGAGAAATGTATTACCATGCATCTAATGTTCCAATCTTATGATGTGGCCTTTTATGTGGTTTGTTTCATGTAAACTGTAATACTTACTATTCCAGACTGTTCACACTATGATCAACCAGAATCAGATGTGTGACATATTTGGTTTCTAAAACCTGGTACTTTGAAGATCGAAGTGACTGTATACACGATATGTCGGTAACAACAACATATTAATAGTAAAAGCATCTTTCATAGTTTCTTCAATGAATTGGCAACCCCCCCCCCCCCCCCCCCCAGCATGCACGCAAGCAGCTTGCGCTCTTATACAAAGAGTAATAAAAACTAAATTCCCGCCTGTGACTTCCAACTCTCCGATTGGCCAAGCCGACAGGAAGAGGCTGGATTTCTCCAAGGTGATAAATGTCGGCGCGCTCCACTCGCGCACTCTCTTACTTCTCTTGTCATAATGTAACGTCTCGCCTCCGGGCGAGCTTTTCGCCTTTCTTTTATTTGTTTTTAGTTTAGTTTGTGTTTTCAGTCTTAGATAAGTCTCCGTGTTAATTCCAATCGACGAGTGAAAAGGACACCGTGACATATCTCTTCAGCAAATCCATCTACAAGCATGGGGACCTTTAAACGAGCGCGCGCTCGCTTTGAAGGAGAAACATGCGCACGTGACCACGTGACGCGCCGGACCGAGAGACACACATACACGCTTCTTCACAAGCCATGCAAAGAGTGCAAGTATCCGTGTTTGATCACGCTGTTAAGATTTGTTGAAGTCTTGTTGTCTCTCAAAGTTCCGTTGTCTATGTGAATTTGCTATTTAGAAAGATCCTCGGGTCTTTCTAAACTCCCTCTTGCATAACTACAACTCTCTACATTTCCTCTCTCTCTCTGTCTCAAATGCATTTCTCGTTCATCGATGCCTTATCGCGTTTTGTTGTTTATTATGTTTGTAAATACATATATCCAATGTAACCATAGTAAATACATAAGTAGTCCTGCCTTATTAAATTCATTATATTCATTTGATTGATGTACTGCCTCTTTGCTCATTTTCCAAGTCCCTTAAGTGTCAAAGATCTAACTTAAGCTACAAGCTTTACAAATTAAAGATACTTTAAAGAGTATGTGTTTATAGGACCGGAAACCCAATTCTTGTGGCCACAGAATTGCTTTTCCTGAAATCCTATAAAGTGAGATGATATTGTGGATCCCCACAAATATTATTCTGACAATTGAGCTAATTAATTTTGCCTGTTTTGTAAGACGTGGTCCGTGCAATTAATTGCAATCAACTTGTGGTTAATTGCAAGGATACACATGCATGCATGCAGGTAAAATGACAAATCATCCCTTAGCGGGAGATTTATTAACATGTAAGACTGATCTAATCCAAACATGTATGAATAATTATTAATTACCAATTATTAATTATGATATACAAATTCCCCCACGGATTAGATCCGCCCCTGAGTCTTTACAGTTTGGTGGAGAATGCAGGCACACTTCAAACTTGTTTCTGAGCAAATTCAGTTTCAATCTATGTCTATATTGTGATTCAATATTGTACGTGCGCCTCGAGTGAGCGAACGCAATGCGAACTCACCGGCTGACTGAAGGCAAAAAGCCGCTTGCAGCTCAGCAAAACTAAAAAGTAAACTGCAGTTTCATAGTTTCATAGTATTAAATGTGTCCTACAAAAGACGAAGAAACCTCTTTTGAGCGACGACATTTTTAATAATAAACTCCCCTGTCCGAACGATGTTCTTCTGTCAGGGTGAAGACAAGAGTTAGTGAAACGATGCTCTTTCACTATTCTTAAAAAGGCCTTATATTATAATCGTTAGATTAACGATAAACTCCTGGTTAAACATTGACGTAGCTACTCAATGGTATTAAACCTAAAGCATATTTTAATCATAAGTGCTATTTGATAATATGTTATGGGAGTCGAAAAACAGACGACAAGTTCCTGTTTTCTTTGCACAGCGCAGCGAAGAATCCTGCTAGACGTGCTTGTAAAATATAGCACCAAAAAAAATCCAAAACCTAATAACATTTTCTAAATCATAAGTGCTATTTGATAAATGTTATTTGGATCCAACCGGCAGACGTATAATTCCTGTTTTCTTCTACACAGCGCAGAGAAAAAAAAATTCCTGCAAGACTTGTTGTTAAAATATAGCGCCGAAAAAGAAAAAGATCCAAAACCTAAAAAACATTTTAAATCATAAGTGCTATTTGATAAATGTTATTTGGATCCAACCGACAGACGTATAATTCCTGTCTTCTACAAAAAAATTCCTGCCAAACGTGCTTGTGAAATATAGCACCAAAAATCCGCTGAGATTTAACTTTGATAAGTGTGATCACTACAGAAAACAAAGCGTCTGCACGCTCAAATTTTAATCACACTGAATGTTATTCCACTGACAAACACTAGAGGGCAGCCTTGAGGCCTAAGTGCTTGACAGTTCTCGAATAACGCTCCGCCCCCTTGATTTCATCCTGCATGAACGAAATGTCGCCATCGTGTGGACACTAGTAACAAGGTCATCCTTTCCTAAACAATTTCTCTCTCGTCACAATTTCAGATTTTCCCAGTGAATTTCTGAAAGTGTGTTTCTAACTTTCAATGCATGTGCAAGTTCCAGTTTTACTAACATGATTTCACTCCTGACGGTATACACTTATTTTGAATTTGGTTCAAACCACATTTGAACTCAAAATTCAAAAGTAAGTATTACCAGTTTCTGATGACCACTTAGGAGGAGTGCGGCCCCCTTGTGGCCTTCCCCTCTCTACGTCAGCTCATCACTTAGTTCCTAACATCATTCTGTTCTGAAGTGGCTTTCTCCCAGTTGGTTTTATTTTGGTTATTATCATTGATACCTCACCGTAGTCGTGATCATCATCA
The DNA here is from genome assembly GCA_030578275.1 of Meda fulgida. Taxonomy (NCBI): domain Eukaryota; kingdom Metazoa; phylum Chordata; class Actinopteri; order Cypriniformes; family Leuciscidae; genus Meda; species Meda fulgida. The sequence continues at coordinate 1,758,561 of CM060630.1, read as the reverse complement.
AATATAATGCCAACCTTTAATTTCCTACACTAACTCAAATTTGGTTTGAAACAAACAAATTTCAAGATCAATTTGAATTAAGTCTCCTTTCCTGTTGGGAATGGTTTTATGGCTTTACTTCTATATTTCCTTCAAATTATTTTTAATCATTTTGATTTGATACGTTATGACAACGATATCCTTACTATTCTAGAAGTTACTCAGCATCTATGCATACGCTTGATTTGAATTGTATTTAAACCCGTTTGAATGCAATTTAAATCGAGTTCTCTGTCAGCCAGGTTGACCACTAAGAGGATGTGGCCCAAACGCGCCACTACAGCTTGCTTCCTCCCGTGCTCTTCCTGCCGCACTTAATCTCTTCTCTGAATGGAGGCTAGGTTGTTCTGATAATTAACATTGTCATAATTCCCTTTTTGTTTGTACCATAATTCTAGTAAAGCCGTTGCCTTTGATTTTTCTACAAAAAAATAGACACTCAATTTGATTTAGATAGAGAGAGCTTTAATTCTCGTTGAGGTTCACTTGTCCTTCATCCTGTTCTGTGTTTGTAGGTAGATATTTCTCGCGTGCTGTGGTAATTTGACAGTCATCTCTGCTTGAGGGTCCAGCATGCTGGTTCGTCTGACCTGCGTCACCAGCGCTGACTGAGCGCGAGTCCCGGACTTTCCTGTGTCTCTCGGTTGGTGCGGCCCGCAACACGACATCACCAATTCGGCACTGCCGGTTGTGTTCAAAGTCAAGTTGCGTGAGAGGGCGCACATCGGTACAGATATGCGGAAGGGCCCGGGACACTGCTGTCAAAGTGTTTGGGGACGACAGAGACCAACCACGGTGCTGACTCCAACCCGAATTACCTCATTTCACCCCAGGGAAAATAGAAAAGGTATTAAATCCATCCACTTAGTATTGGCCACAGAATCTAGAGTCCCCCGGTCATTGAAGTGTTTGGCTCCCTTCTCCTCTCCGAGCCACAAACCGCAGGCTTAGGCCTCCTCTTCCCCTGTAACAATTCCTGTGTACTATTAACGCCATTTCATTACAGACCTTTCCATCTTGGATGGTTGCATGTTACTTCAAACTTTGCTATCTTGCCATTGCTCTTTTCTGTTGTGCTCTGTTCCTTTCAGTTCACCTAGAGACAGAACCTATCTGAGACAACAAGGAACGCCGAATAATAGTTTGACAACCAAGCCGTTAGCATCAACAGGTGACCCCTAAGCTACCGCCCCGTTAAAAAAACTTTATTCAGGCCCATGCTGACCTACCCAAATTGTCCCACCGAATGATTTAACTGTCTGCATCAGTTAACCAAAATTTTCACACACGGCATAGCCCGTATTATAGCTCGTTAAACGTAGAACGAACTTGTATTGGTCTCTCTGTGTGTGTGTTGTGTTCCTCTCGCCCACAATAAAGGCAGTATGTTCCGGTCCTACAGTCCCACAACCCGCTGGGACCACCTGGAGACATTGATGAGAGTCATGACACCTCTATTCCTGCCCAAGGTCGCCAGTGACTCAGAGCCCCGAGCCAAGAGCATCGCAGATGTGGACAAGCTGATGGCGCACAAACCAAGCCAAAGCTCCCACGACAAAGACCGGCCAGACACGTCAAAACCTCGCTTGTCCAGCCCATCGCACAAGCACGTCTCCACGAAAGGAGCCGCATCGCCCAGGAGCACGAAATTGCAAAGCTGAGGATGCAAGCCGAGGATGACAACGACCCCGAGCTACAGAAAGAAGTGGAAAGACTTCAAACTGCCCTGTCTGACCTCATCAACATAGACAGAGAAAAGAACCAGAGAGGAACTCAACGAGAAACTCTGACAAAGTGAAGCCCCTTGCAAAGAGCAGAGACTGAACTTAAAGAGACTCGAAAGCCAAGGCCTGCGAAAGAAGCTCGCAAGAGGCCCATGTTACCATCCACAAGCTCGTTCAGCAGAGATAAGATCTCAAACGTAAACTTGACATTTTTCCCACAGAGTTGAAACACTCTTATAGACTACCAGCCGCTGCGGCAGGCCTTCATTAAAGAATTCTCTGATCCAGAATCAGACCAACAAATAATCACAGCCGTGGACCTCAATCAGCCCGGCATGGAGGATGATTTCAACTCCAGAACTCTGTTCTCTGAAATCTGCACCCCACAGTGAGTCATCACCAAGTCCTCCTGGCCTGCCCACATAGCATGACTACTCAACAGCTAAGAGAAGCTTACACCAAGCAAAAGACTGTGTCCGGAAAGACTTTGAAAAACCCCACAATCTACTCGGTCTCTGAACACTACTCAGAGCTGCCTCCAGAGGGCGCCCCACAACACCATAGCCCTGTTTACAGAGAGTCACGACCGTTCCGGGCCTCCAGAGGGCAGCACTACCGTGATGTTGCTCATCCAAGACACCAGAGCGAGCGCTCTGAAACATTGTGGAAGCCAGCCGGCGACCCAGAAATAGCCGACCCCCATCACCAAGAGACTCAAGCCCAGACAGCCTGGAGCGATACCCCTCTCAACATGCCACTAATAAGCACAAGTCTGAGCACGCATCAGACAAACACAGTGCCGCCACGTCTGAGACAGCCGAGACCCTGAAGTCGCTGAAAAGCTTCTTCACAAAAGACTTTCCAAAAAAAAAAAAACTTACATCCTATGCTTGAGCGTAAGACCTACAACAGGCACACAGAACACTGCTCGTCGGCCACAGACCGCAGAGCACACTGTCACATCACAAAGTGACAGCAGCACACAGCCACCACAGCTGACAGCTGCACAGCCTGAACGAGACAGCACAGTTTCCCACAGCTGGGTCCAAAACCCCAAAAGACCAAGAAATGCTGCTTTCTCTGTCTGTCTCCGCAGAGAACTACACAAGACCGGCCCTAACCACCCGTCGGTCGCCACACCGGCCCCTACGCCAAGACTCCTGGGGAACCTGATCAAAAGGGGGTGGGCCCGGAAACTCTTCCTACCCATCACTCTAGACAATGAGGTGAGCCTTGAAGCCCTGGTAGACACCGGCTCAGACCTCACTTTAATGTCAGCTCAACTCTTTGAAAGACTCAGTGCTAAAGCTAAGAGCGAAGATGTGTGAGCTGAACGTGCAGTCGTACAGCCAGAACGACCTCCGGCTCGAACAGAGCTCCCATTTACCTGACAATTGGTCCTTTGAGTCCTACCCACCCGGTGTACATCTCACAAATGGACACGTACCCCTTTCTGATTGGCAAAGACCTGCTAGACTGTTCTGAGCTTTTATTAGACTTATAAACACCTGACCGTCTGGGCCCAAATTCAAGAACCCCGCCCCCTCCGGTCACAGAGGCCACGAGAACTACAACAAAGCCAGACTCCAAAATCACAGAGTTCCCCGGAACTCCAGCAGCCATCCATGGGTACACAGCCTCAGCACCAAGTCAAGGTTCAAGTTCGTTACCCTGCACCTTCCAGCTCGCCAAAGACCACGCAATGCCCACTCAACGATGCGTGACCTAATGCAGAAGGCCTCTAACACAAAAGGCCTCCTCAGAAAGAATTCCTAAAACCCCAATGATTTTGAACTGCAAAACCAGGTGACACTGCATGAACACAGTGCAAGACTCTGCTAAAATGGTCCCTGATCAGCATAGGACATAGAACTTTTAGAAGTAGATGAAAATGTGTGCTCAAAGAGTTGCAAGACTCTGCGTTCGTAAAATTAGAATTTTACTGATGTAAAACAATCTTAAATGGACGTGTAAATCTCAACGGCCAACAGACTATGCACAACTCTTTTAAAACAAACAGTTTCTAGATGCTGGTTGAACTGGCACTGCTAGACATTAGGTTTCCTGACAATGAAGGGTTACAAGAAACACTAGCTCCAAATAGGGCATACGTCACCTTACCGCCAGAGTGTAGGAAAACCAACTCAGCCTTAAACTACTGTTAACCTACAGGCGTGCATTTGATCTTTGCGATCAAACTAGAACACAACGCGCAATACGCAGTTTTGATCGCTGGCTTGTCTAAATGCAGATAAAACGATAGCTTGAATTGACATCTCTACTTTAAGTGAAAGTCTTAGATTTCCAACTGATATCAGTAAGTTCAGCCGTAAAGCGTAAGTCTGTGTGACAAAGGAATCTCATTTCAGCAGCCTCTAATCTGTACTGATATCTATTCTGCTTTGGTTAAAAAGAAATCCAAATTGCAGTATGACTAAACCTGTGTCTGACAAAGAAAGCTCAGAACAGAGTTGTATATATGTAGACCTGGGTGATGCTCCCCTTTCTACAATGTAAAGGCCTTACAAATTATTGTTAGATTAATGTAATTCACCTAAATTTTAGCTGCATCTACAAGCAGAGAGCTACCTAGCAATCAAAACTGTTTACTCGCTGAAAAGTCAGCATTTATGCATGAGAGGGACGTAACTATAGATGCTTAGACAACCTTTGACTTACAGCAAATCTATTTCCTTACTCGGTAAACAAATAGAATAAGTTGTGTAAAGTAAAGAGAAGAGTTACATGAGTAAAATCAGCAAATGCCAAAACACAGTCGCATTTTACTTAATGTAACATCAAGTTCTCGAAAGACTTCAAGTATAGGCGCCCCCTTTTAACCTGTTAAAAGGTGTAGACATTTTTCAGGGACTGTTGAATTGTTCTGATATGCTCTAGTTCCCATGACAACAACTTGTCACAGGAAGTGCTAACTTGTGACGTCACCTTGTAAACAAACCAGCCTAGGTGGCTAAACTAACCTAACCTAGTATCCATCTACCTTAGGCTAAGCTAACTTAACCTAGCATCCTTCCAGCCTTAAGCTAAGCTAGCCTAACCTAGCATCCATCCAACTTAGGCTAAACTAACCTAACATAGCATCCATCCAGCGTAGGCTAAGCTAAATAATAACTTCCACAGTTAGCAGTTAGCATCATTTATTTGAACCCTTAATCACCGTTTCTAGAATACTTTCCTTAACACCAGTTAGGGTTTCTAATTCACTTTCCGTGTTTGCAACTCTTCTTAGCTAAAGTTCACCTTCACTAGTTTAGGCATAGTCCTTGCTAACCGTCGAAGGCTAACTTTGCAGATGCCCTGTTAATTAAACTTAAGTTTGACTACAGGTAAACTGTGTAGCTAGAGAAGAATTCATATAGCAATAGGAATTTTCATCGGCATCTGACTAATCCTTTGATGGGACACACACGGTGTGGTCTTGAACATGTAATCGCGGTTACCAACTATGGAGTGTTGATCCAGGAAAATCCAAAGTTTAGTCACTAATGCCACTGATTATTCTCGCCTTCAGATCATTCCCGTTGTTTTGATCACTTTATTCCTTTTTGCTTTTAATTTTAATTTGTTTTGCTCTTCGTTAACTCTTTAATTTCTTTGACTTTGATAATAATAGCAGTCAGCTATTCCCTTGGCTATTCGGTCATCTATATGATTTAATTTCATTTCCTCTCTTGTTCAAATGTGGTTCCATTCCCCATAGGGCCCAGAAAGGAAACAGACACCCTTATTTGTTATTTTGGCGTAGTTTCAACCAGTGTACTCATTTTGTGACCCTGCAACACAAGTAATTTCAACAATTTACTAGGGCACAACTATGGTCCAAAGGATTGATAATAAGCATCATTCAAATAGGAAAGCTGTCCTTTTCCCCCTATCATTCACTTCGTCAAACCATAGTGAACCACTAGTTAAGTCCAGAGAAATAATTTAGTCATAAGAACCATCTTAAGTCATTTATTTCATCTCGGCTATGCCCCTTACAGGAAATACTCTCGGAACCACATACATCTTAGCCTCCTAACATCCACAACTAAGATAAGATACAAGACACATTTCACTAGCTAGCTACACGTGAAACACCTAGCTTTATGCTACATACCTAGCGAGCCAGTTAAACCGTGGTTCTGAACTTTTAGGGTCATGCATTAGTCCCTCCCCACAAGCGTGACAAAATGTCACAGAGCCTCTGCTTAACCTGACCTTAACCTTCCAGCTTACCAAAGTCTATGAAAAACCAATGGACATTTTGAGAAACCACCTCTCAGACCGCTCCAACCACCCAAGCACGCCGTCTGAACCCACCGATGACCGGTGCCCCAGACACCTGCAATACACCTTGCACATGCTGCGTGCACAAGACAACATTCAGCGTTCTGCACCTCACTGCGCCTCACTTCATGCCATCACTGCGCCACAGCTTGTGGTGCCACAGTGCAAAAGGGAGGTCATGCCAATGTTTGCCCATGACGCACCATGTGCTGCACACCGCAGCACCAGAGACACTTGCAAGACACCGAAGCAAGTGGCATACCGGCGTCCTCAAAGCAAAAAGACTGTCCTAGCCGACCAAGGACGACACTCGCTGAAATTTTTCCTCCCCTTCTCTTTCTCTCGCCCACCAGGATCACTTCACTTTCACCAGGATGCCGCTGTGGTTCGCCAGCCTGTGCCTCCAGCCAACCAGAAGGCAGCCGCAATCGGACATCTCACCAGGTCCGGCACCAAGCATCGTCCTAAGGAAACAACCAGGACTCCTTTTCTGCCGAACCCGCACTCAGAAAGTATCTGTGCCACCTGATCCTCGCAAAGCCCACAGAACACACTACCCTAGCGTAACAACACAATACAGCTGGGTAGGTGCCGATGGACAGAGGACACCCTCACGCACACCGAGGCCGATGTCGAACACATGCTCAACCAACTCGAGAGAATGACTATCACACAAGTTAGGTGGACACAACCACCTCTCCAAACTGTGTCTGGGAGCTTTCCCGGAGCCGCCGCCACTCTGTTTAACACTTGTGTGTCCCGTGTAGCCAAAATTCAGACTGAGATTCCACAGATAACAGAGCCACTCACAACAGACCAGCAGACCATCGACAAGACACTAAAGGGAACTGTTAACTTTCAACACTCACAGCGTTCTGCTGACCCCGACAGTGAACTCCACGAAACAGCTGTTTACTGTCTTCCAGAATGACTTTGCTCAAACTCAGCTGGTAACAGCCCTGATGACAGACACGCTGCTGGAGGTGAACCCCTCCATCGACAGCCTAGCCATGGGTAGAATTCCACCACACCTGATACCCTTAAGCCTTGTGCAAACCGTGCTGGCTTCTGCCATCACCACGCCAGCTGACTCTTTACAAATACACCTTGCCTACTCTCTGGGAAGTGCCAGCCCACTCTGCGTCGACCCCAAGCAGAGAGAAGTGGGCTTTCTCCTGAACTTGCCCATCATAGAGTCAAGCCGAATCTACCGGCTCAAGAACATTGCCAATGTCAGATTTTGAAAAGTAACACTCACATCAAGATCCACACGCCGGACGTGGTTGACTTCAACGACAGCTACACAAAGTTGTCCTTAGCTCCGAACCCTGTACGGGTGCACATTGACCAAAGACATTCACTATCTCTGCCTTAACAGACCCTTCCTCAGAGACAACACTGACGAAATCTGCAGGCTCCAGATCAGCGACACCCGCTGCCCTGCCGAAGCAAAGCCTCGCACTCAAGTCATCGAGACCCAAGCAGAGATTGTAGGTGACAGGTGGCTCGCTAACACTCCTGTGCGCACAGCTGCACTCACTTACGACCAGAATGACACTGACACCTGTGTCACCTCGCTCCACCAGAGCCTGTGAATCCAAGTATCGAAAGGCGCAATCCTTCACCTTAAACGACCTGGCATGGTACCATCTTCCAAGTAAAGAGTACAAATTAAAACTGGAAATCCCATCCTTCTCCAGGAACCACACTTTCACCCTAACTCCAGAACGGGAGTTGTGGTTTGCGAAAGGGGGGTCCCAGCTAATTGACATTGCTTCTATCAACACAGCCCTCCGAGCTTTGTCTCAACTGCCCGCCTTAACGGCCTCACCTGCTGTCCAATCCTGGACTGCGGCCGATCCTACGCTGGGTACCTCTATCGAACACACCCCAACACTCGACAGTCATCCTGCACAGGAGGCTCAACGAGATGCCAACATCTACAGCCAAGCCCACGGGACCCTCAGGAAGAGGGTACCACGCTGGAGGCTGCCTCAAACTTCATCAAGCTGAGCCCTCAGCCTAACAGCCACCTGCTACCCGACCCTCACGATTCACCTGCCATCCGTCCATTGCGATGGGTGTCGCCCGATGAAGTTCACGCAAGGACTTCATCCGCCAAAAGGGGGGAGATGTAAGGACTGGGCGAGGGTGAATCTGGATAATTAAATGCTTCCTTGCTAAAGTCCCAAAGCCTTCAGACCCAGAAAGCCTGAATGTAACACACACACAAGCACATGACACTTCCCCCAAATTAACCTAACACTGCTCGAGTTTGGTTTCCTGTTACAGGTTTACGACCTAAAAGAACGTGCATGGACTTGAGTCCGGGAGAAGGAAGAATGAAACATTTTAATCCTATATATTCTATATATATATATAAATATAACCATGTGAGAAATGTATTACCATGCATCTAATGTTCCAATCTTATGATGTGGCCTTTTATGTGGTTTGTTTCATGTAAACTGTAATACTTACTATTCCAGACTGTTCACACTATGATAAACCAGAATCAGATGTGTGACATATTTGGTTTCTAAAACCTGGTACTCTGAAGATCGAAGTGACTGTATACACGATATGTCGGTAACAACAACATATTAATAGTAAAAGCATCTTTCATAGTTTCTTAAATGAATTGACAACCCATCCCCCCCCCCCCAGCATGCACGCAAGGAGCTTGCGCTCTTAGACAAAGAGTAATAAAAACTAAATTCCCGTATGTGACTTCCAACTCTCCGATTGGCCAAGCCGACAGGAAGAAGCTGGATTTCTCCAAGGTGATAAATGTCGGCGCGCTCCACTCGCGCGCTCTCTTACTTCTCTTGTCATAATGTAACGTCTCGCCTCAGGGCGAGCTTTTCGCCTTTCTTTTATTTGTTTTTAGTTTAGTTTGTGTTTTTCAGTCTTAGATAAGTCTCCGTGTTAATTCCAATCGACGAGTGAAAAGGACACCGTGACATATCTCTTCAGCAAATCCATCTACAAGCATGGGGACCTTTAAACGAGCGCGCGCTCGCTTTGAAGGAGAAACATGCGCCCGTGACCACGTGACGCGCCGGACCGAGAGACACACATACACGCTTCTTCACAAGCCATGCAAAGAGTGCAAGTATCCGTGTTTGATCACGCTGTTAAGATTTGTTGAAGTCTTGTTGTCTCTCAAAGTTCCGTTGTCTATGTGAATTTGCTATTTAGAAAGATCCTCGGGTCTTTCTAAACTCCCTCTTGCATAACTGCAACTCTCTACATTTCCTCTCTCTCTCTGTCTCAAATGCATTTCTCGTTCATCGATGCCTTATCGCGTTTTGTTGTTTATTATGTTTGTAAATACATATATCCAATGTAACCATAGTAAATACATAAGTAGTCCTGCCTTATTAAATTCATTATATTCATTTGATTGATGTACTGCCTCTTTGCTCATTTTCCAAGTCCCTTAAGTGTCAAAGATCTAACTTAAGCTACAAGCTTTACAAATTAAAGATGCTTTAAAGAGTATGTGTTTATAGGACCGGAAACCCAATTCTTGTGGCCACAGAATTGCTTTTCCTGAAATCCTATAAAGTGAGATGATATTGTGGATCCCCACAAATATTATTCTGACAATTGAGCTAATTAATTTTGCCTGTTTTGTAAGACGTGGTCCGTGCAATTAATTGCAATCAACTTGTGGTTAATTGCAAGGATACACATGCATGCATGCAGGTAAAATGACAAATCATCCCTTAGCGGGAGATTTATTAACATGTTAGACTGATCTAATCCAAACATGTATGAATAATTATTAATTACCAATTATTAATTATGATATGCAAATTCCCCCACGGATTAGATCCGCCCCTGAGTCTTTACAACTGCATATGAAATTTGGAGTTCCTTCATGCTACATGCCTATATTCAAATATTGTAACATTTACAATAAATAAAATAAAACAATATAAAAACAGTTATTTATATACATATAAACAAACATTTATATGAATATAAGCAGCAACCAGATGATAGTATGAAAGTTTCATCTTCACAATAAACAGTCTGTCCATCTTGATTGTAATGTAATGTAATTTACTGTAACACTAATGTTACCTATAAAAACCACTGTGTGTTTCTCGTAAGGACATGCCAGCGGTCAGTTCATCGGGGGACTAGGACCATGAAGTCAATCCGTGATAGGTCTCTTTTTCACAGGTCCCACCTTTCTCTTTTTCAGTGGATACAGTTCACATATAGGTAATGTATTTTAAAGTGCTACATAATTAATTATTTCAAATAGCAACAAAAAAATGAAACGTGAATAAACTGAAGATTTTTTTTGTTCATAGATTTGCGCAGGGTCTCCGACTTCGACAAGTTGATATGATGCAGGATGAAATAGCAGCAAGCACCACAACCTTGTCAAGTATGTCTCAAAAGCTACGCCAAGCCTGCAGAGAAGCGGTGGAAAAGATGAGAATAAAAAAAGGCAGCTCCTTGGTGTTACCAATCATTCTTTTATTTTGAGCTTGAATTCCCAGTTATTTATCAAAAGAATTTATTATATACAGATTTAATGGTACTCAAATGGAATGTATTGATAGTCAAATGAAGGTTATTGCAGGAACATATTTAAAAAAAATTAAATATGGAGCTACATAATAATAATCAAGATGTAGCCAATAGATATCGCAATATTATTTTGAGGTCATATCATACTTCTTGACTGGACAGATCGATATCCCAGAAGCTTGCGTTATACTGTATTTGGTGTTCCCTTATTTCTTAAGCAGTAGTTTGCTTTTAATTTACAGCACTATTAGCCAATATTATTAAGAGGTGAAAAAACTGAAAAGAACCAATGGTTACCCTGAATTTACTTAAAAAAAAGCATGTTTTGCTGGAAATTGTTCACTGCATGAGGTCTTTCTTTTTTGCTTTGTTTGTCATCACAACAGTATGGGAGAGGAAGAATGGGCGGCACTTGGAGAAGGAGAAAATGGGTGTTTGGCATGTTGGGTGTGAAGCAGGAGGAACAGAAGGGGAAAAGGGTCAAGCCAGTGCTTCGACTGGTGGAGAGAAGAGGTCGTCAGAACCTTGTGCCCCTGACTGGATTTCATGTAAAGACTGGCTCCTCTATCATAAGTGACGACGTTAATCACTCCAGGTGGTATGTGGATCCAAGAACGGGTGCCCACACCCAACATATTGAACGTGCCTGGAGAAGCATCAAGGAGCAGGTTTGGAGGCAGAGGGGGAACCGACCCGAACGCCTACTGTCTGACCATCTTTGCCTTGTTGAGTGGATGGAGTGGCTGGGCAGGAGACACAAAGGTGGCCCTCTCCGAAGGCTCCTGCATGATATAGCGAAGACCTACCAACTACCAAGTTAGGGTATAGCATGTATTTTATTTTTTTTTATTTTTTTTTTGCTAGTTATGGTAATTCAAGTGAGATTAACTAGTTCAGAGAAGTGCAATTTGTTGATTGCTTGTCCTCTGGATTAAGCTGTCTTGAGAACAACTCATCTAAACAACTTCACAGGTCCCACTAATTGCAGAGGGCTATCAAAACAGTAAGATTAAAACTGATTTTAGCTGATAGATCCTTCTCGATCGACTTCTATACTTTGGCCTGGTTCAGCTCTATCACTCATGTTCACTTCTAGCTGTTTCAGAAGTGGTATTCTGTTACGGCTGGTGAACACAGGAACTTTGTCATTAGTTAAAGACGATCAAGCAACAACTTTGTTGTAAATCAAAATTAAAATCCCTGCAGCGCTGGGCTGACATGCTGAGTCAAACTAAGTCAGGGCAAAGTTGTCGACTGCTGCTATGTGTGTGTTGTGTGTGTGTTTCCTGAGTTTAGCCCTCATTCTCTCACCTGCTACACCACAGAGTTGAGTCAGAGGAGGGATCCGTCTTTATTAAAAGCTTTTTAAGACTGCACGAAATTGAGCACTGCTTCCTTCCTCAGCAACAAACCTTAGCTCATTTTAAAGTAGATTGGATGAACACTTCTTTGAGATATGTAAGTCACTGAGTGAGAGAGGGAAATAATTACATGTTCTATGTAGTAAGTCTTTTTTAATTTGAATACTTTTTTAAAACTTCTTTTTGACTTGAAGTTGGAGAATGTTCTTTTGGTTGATGCGTTTAGTTAAGTTATGAAATGTGTATTATTATACAAAAAAAATGTTACATTTCCTTGTGTTGTGTGATTTCCTGCTTCACAAATAAAACAGCATTTTTCCCAACATACTCATTTTATTTTTTACAAACATTAATTTACTGTTCCCACTTTATTTTAGCTGCAAAGGTGCATTGTTAATGTTCAATAAGTGCATAATAAAGGATTTAATAATTTAAATAAACACTGTTCCCACTTTATTTTAGGTAGCTGCAAAGGAGCATTGTTAATGGTTAATAAGTGCATAATAAAGTGTTTATTAGTCATAATAAGGCCATAATATAAACCTCTTAGAGTCTAATTACTGTCATTAAACACCCTGTTAACATTGATAAGTGGTCTATAAACTTTTAACAAGTTTCTAATAAGTGTTCATAAATATCTTACAAGCAATAATAAATGTGTTTTAGGACATTACTAACACTCATTAAGTCTAATTAATGTTAATAAACATCTTATTAAGGTTCATGAGGCATAAATAGCTTAACAAGTTTCTAATAAGGACTTATAATTCTTATAAGCAATAATAAATGTGTTAATTGTGCTTTAATGAACCCTTATATGAAGTAATTAATGCTTATATGCATCTTATAAGGTCTTGTAAGTGTCTTATTAACTGTTAATTACTGCTTATTACAAGCACCTCAAAATAAAGTGTTACCTGGTCCATTTTCCAGGACATCCTCCCCTTCCTCTGTCACTGCCACAGCAGCCAGCAAACTTCTTTGCAAGGCCAGGATGTCTTGCTGGTTTTCTGAAATCTCTTGCAGTTTTTGCAAGACTTTTGTGCGATAGTCTGTGAAGCAATATTGCAGATTGGTCCTTGAAAATACAGTATTGTTTTAGTGTGAAAGATGAAAACGTGACTCACTCTTTGTTGCTGCTTCAGAAGAACACTGGAGCTCTTCTGAGAGGAGCTGTGAGGCAGCTGTGGGATGACATCAAAATATACTTTTCAAAGTTTAATAATAAATCACTCTAAATAGAATGGTTAATAATTACAATAATATATGATAACATTTATACCTTGAAGGGGTTGTGACGCACTTGATTGTCCAGACTCTGGCAGTGATTTTCTTAAACAGAAAAAGAAACAGACAGACAACCTCAACATTTCTCTGTTGCCTGTGAGAGGGCAAAGAGATCTTTTTTTTTTTTTTTCAAATGTCTTTATACTTAAAAACACATTTGTATATTTTACAAACCCTTGTCAAGAGGATGAAAATTGGAGAATGGCTTATCTGTAAATACAATTAAAATGGATTGGACATCTCATATGTTGGTTAATGTGTCAATCATGTTACATGTCAACAACTTACATTTGGGTGGAAGAGTTTTGATACATTCTCCCTTTGGGAAAACTCTGGCATAATCTGAAATAGAAACATGCTTTAAAATTAAAAACAGAGTTCACAAATAGAATAGAAATTGATAAATAAAACAATTATCACACATTGTTCACTCACTTCATTCACTTAATTGTCCTCTGTGTAGTGCACAGTTTCAGTTTTGTAACCAAACAATTCACAAGTAGTTAAAGGTTTTATTTAAGGGTATATTCTTTGTGGTGCCCTTAAACGGTGGTGCCCTTAAATTTCCATGTTGTAACAAATGTATGAAAATGCCCATTAATACAACCTGAGAATGTGTACTTCCCACAAGCACACAACACACTTTTTCTCCATGTGCAAACACAAAAATTACTTGGTCAACAGAATCAAGACCTTGCTTGTTTTGTTTTTTTCAGCAGTTAAAATACAAAAAATAATAGCTGAAGTGATTTGAATACTTACCATCTGAGGAGGAATCTGTTTCAGACAGAAATCTCTGTGTTTTTTTGTGTGCCCTCTTTTTGTTCATTGTGGAGCTGTCCTCCGTTTCAATGTTTGAGGTCTCCACTACACGCCGGCATTTCTGGACACCTTTGGTGTATGAGTCTGGAAAATATGTTGTTGGTGTAAACTAAAGTATTGTTTTGTTTGTTGCAATTAAATTCATATTTGGATAATGTTTTAACAATCCTCACTGAAATACTGTAGATTAATTTAATAATGTAAAAACTACTATATTACCTGTTCTTAGCCACTTGTTTTTTTTTTTTTTTTACCAAACGCCGGCTCCACTTTGCTTTGTCTGGCATTGTGCAATTTTTTACAAGCTGCCTTGCATTTCCAAACGTCCAGTAACAGAATGTTCCCTGAAAAAAATTGTTTGCTTTACCATTCTTGAGCAGACTTTACAGTTTTGCTAATACACATTTCTAAAAACCATCACCCACTTTCTCAAAACCTTAAACACAAATCCAAATCTGCAAAATACATTCAGAGAATATGACTTTTCTGGCTAAATCAAACAATTGCCTCAAAACCATTTAATCTTTCCATTAATGGTTTTGCATTAATAGTGCATATTATTTTCAAATGGTGTCTAACTGCTTTAACTTGTTTAATGTTTTACAGAAAGAGTGATTTATTTGACTAATTGCTTTAGGCAGTTGAGAAATTGGTTCAGAGAATAGGGTATAGTGTTTGTTCAATTCAGAAAAACTGTTATAATGTAAACGAATGTGAAAACTTATTGAAAACAAAAACAAACCTCCAACCATGATGTTGGGACTACTTCAACTGCACTGTCCTCTGTGAATGCCACCACTGAATATATATATATATATATATATAAATGATAATCAAAAACTTAATCAAACTTATTCAAAACTTCATTAAAAAATTGTTGCGTATAACTGATGTTAATGACCTTCACTGTTAATCCTCTTTGCTTTCTCAGAATGTCCTTAAATGGGAATTGTTTAACAGGAAATCTCAATGTTAATGCAAACGTGTGTGTGTGTGTGTGTGTGTGTGTGTGTGTGTGTGTGTGCCTTTGTCAATCTCTCCATAGGATTCTATAGTGTGCAAAGAAAGCTCTTATGGATGTCCTCCTCAGGTTTGGCTGTCCCATTAAATATGTTAAAATCCTCGGCCAGTTCCATGATGGGATGATGCTTGGTTGACCATAGGCGGACAAGAATCCGAGCCCTTCCTTGTACACACACAAAATCATCTCTTGACTTTTTTCTACCATTATGGCATTTTTTGTCAGTTGCCGTTCAGGTATGTGCTTCATAACTGAATATCTTGATTACGCTTTGAAACATCCAAGTATTCTTGAGTCACATGGATCTCTGAAAAGTGGTTCAATTTTTTCAAAAAGCATTGGGGACCATCTACTTCTCTCTCTTTGATGGCCTCGCAACAGTGTCCTTCAGCAAGAATGAAGGCATTGTTAGGCCTATTGATTTTGGACTTGGAGGTCACTATAGATAGTGGGGAATTTGGTCTTTCCACCAGCCGTTTGACCACTTGAATAAGCGGCCGCTTTCCTGACCTTACGAGTCGTTTCAGCTTCCCAGGATAGTTCTCGAATGGGAATGCACTGCAAGCATCAAGACTGCCAAACGCCATTGCCTGTTCTGGTAGATGTACCATTGAATGTACATTGTACACCATGAGGTGATCTCCATACAGTTCTTTTGTTTTTCCAACAAAGTATGTCATTAGCTCTTTACTGTAGCTGTTGTGGTCCACTGTCAGTGTAGGGCAAAGCAGAAGACTCAAGGCAACACTAAACCCCATGAAATGGTCATACAACTGGTCAGCCAGAATCCCCTTCAGCACGATCTTGCCAGTATATACAGCAAACTGCCACAGTTCAGTTGCCTTCCACCTGTCAGTGTCTACTAGATTTCTTGGTTTTCGGGCAAAACAGCTTGGAATGGCCTTCCTGAGTGACAGCAACTGTTGGGTCACCTTATTTATTTGCCCAGCAGACATTTTAACCTTTCTGTCTCCTCTAATCCACACTGTGATGAGTGTTTTCATTACACCCAGGCAGGCTTGGTGCATGTAGTCAATCGGAAACTGCTCTACCATGTCTAATGGGAAGTTCAAAAATGGAGACATTGGAATGTCCTCATTCTCCTGACGTCTTGTCATTTCACCACGGTATGTGTCATTTGTTATGGAATGACACAGACAGATGATTCAAGTGATAAGGTGATTTATTGGAAACTGCTGGCAAATGAAGAGAAGGATGAAGATGGTAGAGAAATCCTAAACAGATGCGAAGCAGCAGCGAATATGTGGAGTGGAAGTGGTGAGCACACACGTTGGGTTGATTGGAATAGCGTTGGCAAACACAGACAAACCAGGAAACACTCCGGGAGATGACAGGGGAGATGCAGGAACGCAAGTAAGCGAAAATCCAATAATCTGTAACACAGTATAGAAGTCTATACTCAAACGAGACCAGACAATAATGCAGCTCGAGGTGTGTGCTTAAATACTGGGGTTGATGAATGACTAAATTGGAATCAGGTGTGCGTGATCAGTACTCTGGAGAAGGTGCTCTTTGTGATTGGTTGCTGATTGAACCTGGTACGTCTGTTACAGTACCCCCCCTCCACGGCCCACTCCAGAGGGCCGAGGACCCCGACGTCGAGGTGGCCGACCTCTACCACGAGGTGCAGGACGATCTGGATTAGACTCATGGAAGGTTGTGAGAAGTGTAGGGTCTAAGATGTCACCTCTAGGAACCCAAGCTCGTTCTTCAGGTCCATAACCTTCCTAATCAATCAGGTACTCTAGTTGGCCACCACGACGTCGGGAGTCCAGAATTTCACGGACAGTGTAAATGGTCCCGTCCTCCTGGATCAGTGGGAGAGAGGGTTCCTCTGTTGGTTCAGGTTCTGTTGTAGGAGCGGAAACAGGTGGGTAATATGGTTTTAGCAGTGAAACATGGAAAGTTGAATGTATCTTGTATTGTGGAGGTAGTTGTAACTGGTAACAGACTTGATTGACCTGCCGCTTGATGGTAAAGGGCCCAATGAACCTGGGACTTAGCTTTTTGCAGGGTAGGCGCATTCTGACGTCTCGTGTTGATAACCAGACCTTTTGTCCGGGATGGAAGGTAGGAGTGTCGGCTCGCCGAGTATTGGCCTGGGTTTCTTGCCTGCGCACTGCTCGCTGCAACTGATGATGGGCTGCGTCCCAGACCGTCTCGCTCTCCCGGAACCAGTAGTCCACTGAAGGTACGTTCGATGGTTCCCCGGACCATGGGAACAGAGGCGGTTGATAGCCGAGTACACACTGGAAAGGTGTAAGTCCAGTGGCAGCTTGTCTTAACGAATTTTGGGCATATTCAGCCCAACCTATGTACTGGTTCCAGGTATCCTGGTGGCCATGGCAGAAGGTTCTGAGAAATCTCCCAATCTCTTGTATCTTCCTTTCCGTCTGCCCATTGGATTGTGGATGATAGCCTGATGTAAGACTAACGGTCACACCAAGGAGGGTGAAGAAGGCCTTCCAAACTCTTGAAATGAATTGTGGCCCACGATCAGAAACAATATCTTCGGGGATGCCAAAGTATCTGAAAACATGGTTAAAGAGTAACTCTGCGGTAACCATGGCTGTGGGGAGCCCCTTCAGGGGAATTAATCTACAGGACTTGGAGAAACGATCCACGATGACCAGGACTGTGGTATTACCAGAAGATGGTGGTAGGTCAGTGATGAAATCCACTCCTAGGTGTGACCAGGGGCGTTGAGGAACGGGCAGCGGGAGTAACTTGCCGGATGGTAAGTGGCGTAGACTCTTTGTGATTGCACAATCAGAACATCCTTGGATGAACCTCCTAACTTCTTGTGCCATGCCAGGCCACCAGAAGCGATTGCGTATCAGCGAGAGGGTACCATTGGCCCCTGGGTGACCAGTGCCCAAAGAGGAGTGAACGGAATGGATGATGGCAGTACGTTGAGATCGTGGTATATATGTCCGGTTTGGAGGACACCCTGGCGGAGGCTGTTGGGAGGCATTGGAGAAGGAGAGTTGTTGTTGATCTAGGGACCATTGGATAGGACTGACCAGAATCTCTTGGGGTAAGATGGGTTCAGGTTCTTCTGTGGATTCATCAGGAGAGTGAAGACGGGACAGAGCATCTGCTTTTGTGTTCTTGGTGCCTGGGTGATAAGCAATGGTGAACTTGAAACGGGTGAAGAATAGAGCCCATCTAGCCTGACGGGGATTGAGTCTCTTTGCATCTCGTATGTACTCTAAGTTCTTGTGATCTGTGAATACCAGGAATGGGTGCTGAGCTCCCTCCAACCAATGCCTCCATTCTTCCAGGGCTAACTTGATGGCCAGGAGTTCTCTATTGCCGATGTCATTATTCCTCTCTGCTGGGGTGAGTTTCCTGGAGAAGAAGGCGCATGGATGTAGTCTGGCTGGGTCCCCATGCTGCTGCGATAACACTGCTCCTACTCCAGTAGTGGAGGCGTCGACTTCAACCACGAAAGCCTTGGTGGGGTCGGGATGAATAAGAAGCGGTGCACTGGTAAAGGCAGTCTTCAGTTTCTCGAAGGCTTGCGTGGCAGCTGGTGACCAGAACAGCGACTTGGGTTTGCCTTGAAGGAGGTTGGTCAATGGAAAGACGATGGAGCTGAAATTCTTGATAAAACAACGATAAAAGTTAGAGAATCCTAGAAAACGCTGGAGTTCTTTGATGGTAGTTGGAACGGACCAGTTGCGGACAGCCTCAACCTTCCCCTCGTCCATCTGGATACCGTGTTCACCGATGTGATAACCAAGGAACTGGACTGATGACAGATGGAATGAGCATTTCTCAGCTTTGAGAAATAGCTGATGGTTTCTCAGGAGTTGTAGGACCTCCGCAACGTGCTGGCGATGTTCGGTCATATTTCGGGAGTACACCAAGATGTCATCAATGTAAACCAGTACAAACTTGTGAAGAAATTTCCGGAGAATCTCGTGCATAAAATCCTGGAACACAGAGGGGGCATTTACCAGTCCATAGGGCATGACCAGATATTCAGAGTGCCCCGTAGGGGTTACAAACGCTGTCTTCCATTCATCCCCCTCACGTATCCGGATAAGGTTATAGGCGCTGCGGAGGTCCAGTTTGGTGAACACGGTAGCACCACGAAGTTGCTCAAGGGCTGCTGGAACAAGGGGAAGTGGATACCGGAATTTCACTGTGATTTTGTTGAGGGAACGGTAGTCTATGCAAGGCCGCAAGCCTCCGTCCTTCTTGGCCACGAAGAAGAAGCTTGAAGCAGCTGGGGATGTAGAAGGACGAATATAACCTTGACGTAGGGCTTCCTCAATGTACTCTTTCATGGCTTTCTGCTCGGGTATGGAGAGTGGGTAGATCTTACCATGGGGCACTGGTTCACCCGGCAGCAGGTCAATAGCACAGTCCCATGGTCGATGCGGAGGCAATTGGGTGGCTTTTACTGGACAGAATACGTCGTTGAAGGAGGCGTAACAGGTGGGAATATTCACTGACTGCTTCTCCACCGGGCTTTCAATGGAGGTGGAATGGAGAGATAAGATCTCTGGAGTCACTGGAACGGGGAGAGGAAGACAAGGAAAACAATCTGGAAAACAACTATCACCCCATTTCTGAATTTCTCCAGATGTCCAGGAGATGTGAGGGTTATGTTGCATCAACCATGGTCGCCCTAGAATGATGCCAGCAGTGGAGTGCTCCAGAACCAGTAAACTGATGGATTCAACATGACATAGACCAACTTGTAATTGAATGGATTCAACATAGTAGCAGATCTTACGTTTGCAGAGTGGTTTGCCGATCACGGAGTGAACTTGGTAACTGGACTTCGTACATCTCTTCCTGAGCTTGAGCTGACGGCAAAGTTCCCCGGAGATGAAGTTCCCGGCAGACCCGGAATCCAGGAGGGCTGATACAGACACAGAAACATCTTGGGCAGTTATTATTACATTGGTGGTGAGTGGTTTCATTTCAATTGAGGGAGTATACATAGAACTCACCACAGGTCTGGGCGGACGTACAGGACAGGTTGACTTGATGTGACCAGAACCTCCACAGTATAAACAAAGACCCTGGGTGAGTCGTCTCTGACGTTCAGTGACTGATAAGCGTGAGTTACCAAGTTGCATCGGTTCAGGATAAGATTCTGGAGCGCTGGAGAACTCTGGCGGGCGGAAGGGATTATAGAAGTGTTGGCCCTGTTGGTCTTCCATACACTGTTGAACACGGCGTGCTACCTGAATAGACAGCTGGATGAATTGTTCTAAGCCCATCAGGTCATTATATGTGGCGAGATGCAGCCGCAGTTTGGGATCCAATCCCTGTCTGTAGGTTGTGATGAGAGCGCGTTCATTCCAGCCACTAGATGTTGCAAGAGTACGAAACTTTACTGAATAATCGGTTATTGACATTCTTCCTTGTCGAAGATGATATAGTTGTTCACAGATGGATGAATCTCCTTCTGGTCTACCGAAAACTTCACGAAAGTGATCAATGAAATCATCCAAAGAACGAGTTACTGGGGATGCTTGACTCCATAGGGGTTCAGCCCATTGCAGTGCTCGTCCGGACAGCAAGGATATAATGAACGCGATTTTGGATCGGTCAGTGGTGAATCTCTGCGGTTGCATCTCCAGGGCCAGTGAACATTGCAAAAGAAACCCGTTGCAATCCTCC
Organism: Meda fulgida; assembly: GCA_030578275.1. Classification (NCBI taxonomy): domain Eukaryota; kingdom Metazoa; phylum Chordata; class Actinopteri; order Cypriniformes; family Leuciscidae; genus Meda; species Meda fulgida. Next base: position 1,737,802 of record CM060630.1, on the reverse strand, counting down.
GCCGAGCCTGAGTAGGGCGCCGGATTGGCCACGGGACTAGCGGAGTTTACCGGAGAAGGAGTCGTCATGGCGGAAGTTGAAACTGTTGACGAGCTGAGAGCGCGTTTGAATCCGTCTAAGAACTCCTGGAAAGTAATCCGGATTACTCGTATCGTTGTCTTGGGTCTGGTCTTCTGTTATGGAATGACACAGACAGATGATTCAAGTGATAAGGTGATTTATTGGAAACTGCTGGCAAATGAAGAGAAGGATGAAGATGGTAGAGAAATCCTAAACAGATGCGAAGCAGCAGCGAATATGTGGAGTGGAAGTGGTGAGCACACACGTTGGGTTGATTGGAATAGCGTTGGCAAACACAGACTAACCAGGAAACACTCCGGGAGATGACAGGGGAGATGCAGGAACGCAAGTAAGCGAAAATCCAATAATCTGTAACACAGTATAGAAGTCTATACTCAAACGAGACCAGACAATAATGCAGCTCGAGGTGTGTGCTTAAATACTGGGGTTGATGAATGACTAAATTGGAATCAGGTGTGCGTGATCAGTACTCTGGAGAAGGTGCTCTTTGTGATTGGTTGCTGATTGAACCTGGTACGTCTGTTACATCATTGGTGCGTAGAGTGAGGTTGTCCACCTCTGGGTAAGTCCCTCGCCCAGAAACCCATGTGCCCTTCTGTGTGCATTTGTCACACCCATAATACCCGGAATACTGTTTGATCTTTTTTACCATGGCTCTAGCGGGTGCGTCACACACAACACATCTGATTTTTATTTCTTTTCATCCAAACCATTGTCGAGTATTTCCTGAATGTCCTTTATTGCTTCCTCAGCAAAATCCAGATTCGTTGGTTTGGTGGGACCAAGTGTCAGTGTTATAAGAAAGACACTGATAGGTGGCAGGTGAATGGCACAGAGGATGGGCCAAAGATGTGTCCTGCTGCTTTTACAAATGGACAGGCCATCTATATTAAATGATAGCTCCAATGTGCTAACACTTTCTGTTATCTCCCTTGGATAGCGCTGCAGCTGCTCATGAAAGCTCTCTCTTACATTAAAATTAAATTAAAGGTGGTAGACTTTACCACTGATTTAACGATTCTTGGAGTTTTCAGCAGTGTCCTTGCTGTTGATGGGAGGTCTGAGTGTCCATTTTGTTTAAGTCCTCTAAGGAGATCATCTATGGCATTATGCTTGATTAAGTGTTTTTTGCCCATTCTTTTCGGAATGTTGTGAGTGAAGTTGAGGCCATTTCGTTTTCACTCTCAGTTTCTGAAATGCAGTTTCCCTCACTGAGACCATCGTCCACACGGTCAGGTCCCGAACTGCAGCTCTGCCCACTGACACCAATTTCTACACTTCCAATAACACTTGAGATGTCTTCATCAATGTAAGTGATGTGTTGAGGTGTTATTGTTGGAGGTGTTATTGGATGATCTGATGATTCTGATGCTTCCTCTCCAATAAACCGTTCATCCAATGATCTACGTGCATATTTCAGTAGTTATTACCGGACACCATGTGTCAAAATGATTGATGACTTCCGGTTGACCTTTGACCTTTTCCGGTCCCGCCCTTTTCCTGGTGTGCATCCGTTATCTATAGATAAGGATTGACCTATTGACCCCACCCATCCAATCGATGTGTTTTGAGAGATTGTGCATCCGGCGTCTATTGTTAAGGGTCAAGCAGTTGACCCCGCCTATCCGATCAATGAAATGTTTTGACCATCTGGCCTCTATTGATAAGGGTTGTGGTGTTGAGCTATCTGATCAATCAACTGTTTTGGCATTCCAGAGGCCATAGTGGTTTCAATGTGATGTGGGTAATGTGAGAGGAAAAAAGTCAGTGTCACCGGGGGTCACAGACGCTCCCCCTACCTCTGCTCTGGCCTCTATTGATAAGGGTTGTGGTGTTGAGCTATCTGATCAATCAACTGTTTTGGCATAAGCATTTTGCGTTTTTTTTTTTTTTTTTTATGGTAGAAAGTTTGAGGCGGTTGTTATAGAACATGTACCACCGGCATTCCATAGGGCAGCTCTATATATAAATGGGGTCAGTGTGTTCTACAACCAACAGAACCATGAGCTACATGAGCATGGACGGTTTAGCCTCCCCACAACCCCCCGAGACGGGGCTGACCAGCAGGATGATGGAAAGTCTGACTATGGCTCCGAGAAAACCTTATGGTCATGTTCGTTTGACAAATTTTCTCCATGAAGTTTCGGAATGGACTGAAGCCGAATTTATGATGTGTACTAATCGTGTATTCGGGTATAAATTTCACAAACCAACACGCGTGGTTATGCTCTACACCACTGACGGCGTCGGCGAGTTTCAGGCTGGGGAAGATCCATGTGTGACATTTCCTGAAAAAGACTGGGGTCTATTTTACAAATTTGTCTGGAAGGATCTGAATGACGCTGGGGAAGAGCCTTTGTATGTGGCGGAGTGGGTCGGGGAGACCCCGAATGTCCAATACCGTGTGGTAGGCGACCATACTAACAAGCCGCCGAATGATTCTGTATACATATTCAGCTGTAAAGACAAGACTAAGCTCACCAACACCCGATCAGGAAGTGTCCTGCCCAAGGATCATCATGACCTGTATGAAATGCAATTTTTGTTCAAGTGGTGTGATCTGAATCTGCTGAATGGTGTTTTTTCAATCATCAACAAAATGTTCAAATGGTGTGACATGCATGACGGATACAACAAGATTAAAGTACAGTTGTTCCACCCTGAGAGATGCGTGCGCAGCGGTATAGACTGTCTACCGTCCTCCACCATTCGCTACAGCCATCATAAACCTCGACGGGGAGACCCTCCCAAGCGTCGTTTATAAATCGGCGTCTCCACCCCTTTACTACAACGACCATAAATTCAGGGACCCAAACCCTCTATGCATCATTTATAAACCATGGGTGAAGATAGGGGTTCAGAAGCCGACCATGTATGCAGCTGCGGAATTTCTTTCGGCAGCATTCTTGACCCTCCCAACGACAACGCCTGTGACCCGCCGGACCACCACAAAGACTGGGGTTCGACTAAAACTATCAAACGTCGCATAGGCTTTGAAACGTGCATTGAAAACGATTGGGGTCCGGCTAACATTATCAACCCTGAACCATTGAACACGCAAAACGACATCGGTCCGGGTAACTGTATCGAGCGCGACAAAGACCAGGATTTGGAGACATTCAAAATTTTCAAGCTCCATAACGATCAGCAATCGTACGACAGATCTAAAATCGACCGACCCCTGCCACGTGCTAATCAAACCTTCGACGTCACAGACGGATGTTTCAATGTGTTGGGGTTCAAACTCATAAAAGCTGCGACTGCGGTTTTGCTCCAACATCTCATCGGAACGAAGCTGAAGAACGAGTGCGAGGGGTGTGAGATTGATCACCCCAGCCAGCTGCAGCATTCCTGTCTGTTTGACCCTCCTAACTACTACTTGGACACGCATTTTGATGAACTTTCAACCAAACTGTTTAGACCCTATTTTCATGTCATCATCGCTATCCTGCTAAAACGCTGTGGGTTAAAATCTGACCCTCAACGGATTCAAGGAACAGTCGGGACTATTCTGCACGAATTAAAAGACGAGCCATTCATTGGTGTTAAGCTTGAAGAAATCAGAGTTGGACTTCTGGAGAAACCGTGCGACGAAGTAGTTCACGACGTCGTCGATCTCTGGGAAGGTCTCGCGATCGTGAATGGAGACTGATCAAGACGCCAGCGGTATGGGAGCTGCCTGCACCGTAAAGAACACTATGGAATTCATGTTTAAAAGACATTACAACCGACAGATGACCAAACTGGTGAATAAGATTATTACAGATGCATCGCGCGATGGTCATCCATTTATGGAAGACACTACACGTGAAGCGAATTTCAAGAAACAAATGGTGAATATAAGAGGACTGGCTAATTCCTGGGATGATTTGGTGGGCAAATGCATTCATGGTATCGAAAAACCCGATGTGATGATAAAACAGATTTTGGATATGATGTGTGAATCACAATCCCAGCTCTCGGTCATCGACATGCTCTGTACTTGTACGTATGTGGCAGATGTCTGTACCATGCTAACCTTGAGGTCAGAACAATACGACCCGGATGATGACGATGATGGTATTAAAATTGACGAAATCAGTACCACCATCGACAAAATTGTTGTAATGTATATCGACTACATCCTAGACAAACACATGTTGGCCTGTCGCGATTTTCTTTTCTGGCTCGACTATCAGTGACATCATTATGACTATCCTGCTTTTATCACCCTCCATTATACTTAGACTATGCATGTAACGTCGTTATATCCAATTATTATATATTTTATTATATGCATTTTGTACTAACCTCGTTATATTCAATTTTACTTAGATTTTGTAGTACTAATATTATTCTATTTACCTTCTATTTGATTTTTATTATTATTATTATTATTATTATAATAGCCATGTCTAGTATCATGTATTATATTATTGCCATTTACTTAAATTGTGTATCCTGTAACTTTTTTTTTAATAAAAGATTGATTCAAACTGCATGTATGAGTTATTCTTTTACAGCGATCGAAACGACAGCATGACGGAGCTCATGAAAAAGGCTTATTATACACCCTCCAACCCCGGTTCTTTAGGGGGTAAAAAACGATTAAAAGAAGCCATCTTAAGAGATAGCGGGGTCCATCTAAGCGATAAAAAGGTTTCAGAATGGCTGTCTGGTGAGGATGCTTACACTTTACACAAAACAGCCCCTATAAAATACAAACGAAATAGAGTAGTTGTGTACGGGGTCGATACGCAGTTTCAGGCCGATCTAGTCGACATGGTCCCGTATGCCCAGGACAATGACGATAATAAATATCTGCTGACCTGTATAGATGTGTTTAGTAAATATTCGTGGGTTCGCGTGTTGAAGAATAAGAGTGGCGTAGAGGTTACTAGAGCGTTCGAGTCTATACTCGAAGAGGGACGTGTGCCACAGAAATTGCAGACGGATCAGGGAAAGGAATTTTTTAACAAACAATTTCAAGATGTAATGAAAAAGCACGATATTAATCATTTCGCTACCGCTAGCGGTTTGAAAGCCAGCGTTGTGGAACGATTTAATAGAACGTTAAAAAGTCGAATGTGGAGATTTTTAACGGCTACAAATTCACGATGTTTTACAAGACATTATGCAGGGGTACAACGTCAGTTATCACCGAAGTATTAAAATGAGACCCGTGGACGTCAACAAACTAAATGAGGGTCAAGTGTTTCAAAACTTGTACGGGGGTATAAAGAAGACCGAGAGACCCACATTTAATTTCAAAGTCGGCGACATTGTCAGGATTTCTAAAGTGAGAGGCCCATTCGCCAAAGGTTATGAGCAGAACTACACTGAAGAATTTTTCACCGTATCCGATCGCATTCCGCGCAAACCACCTGTCTACAGACTCACAGATTACGACGGCGATGTCATCGAGGGAGTTTTTTATGAAAAAGAGATGCAAAAAATAATTGTGAGTAAAAACAAATCTTTTAAGGTGGAAAAGATTTTAGGTCAGAAAAAACAGGGAAAATCTACGCTTGTTTTAGTGAAATGGGTAGGCTGGCCTTCAAAATTCAATAGTTATATAGATAAAAAAACTCTGGTGGACTTACAATCTCCTTAAAACAAGCCTGCGTGTAACGGATGAGATCATACGAGTGAAGGATTACCATGGACGATCAAGGTTTCTACGTCACGCTACCGTGCAATGCATCTTCGACAGTTTACCCCGGAAATCGTATATCCGCCTACACAACCAGGATAGCAAAAGCTATAGAATTGAAAGGACAATGGGAGGTGGGACTAGCCGAAATCGAATATCCTAGAAGCTGGTATAACTTTAATGATGAAGACGGTTATTTCGTCCTACACACAGCCCCAGGACCTACGAATAACGCCTCCCCTACAGACAGCGGGCCTTTTAAAAAAGACTTATCAGGGTTTTTTGTATCGAGGAAATTACAAATAAGCGGGGGGTACTACGCAAACATTCGTGCAATCATCCGTTTGATAAATCAAGTTCTCGCACCCTTGGCAGTGTTGGATCACGATGAATTAAAAAACAAAGTGTTTCTGGTCGCGAGACCCAACATTTCAGTCAGTTTCCAAGGTAAACTCGCTACTATTTTAGGAATGATACCGGACGATAATCTTGGACGTTCAAACTACCATGAAGCAGCCGATTTTACTAGGAGCGTCACTACGTATGCTCCTCATCAATCCGATATCAACGGTGGGTTCTACACATTGTACGTTTACACCGACATCATCCAATATCAATCGGTCGGCGATTCTTACGTTCCCCTTTTGAGATGCGTACATATATCCGGTAAAAGCAATGACACAGTCATTGCTAGATACGACTCCCCCCATTACGTATCGATAAACAAGGATCACATCACCAGCATTACCATAGAGTTGAAGGACGACCAAAACCGCGAGATACCATTTTCTTACGGGAAAGTCATCGTAAAACTACACTTTAAACCAGCGAATCATTCTATTCTTTAAAAATGAGTTATTACTATAACCCTAGAGAGCCCCATACAGCCGACTATGTGGACTATTACCGAAATCAGGCCGGAGGGGGTTTGCCAGGCTATTCCGGCGGGTCGGTTATGTACGGAGCTAGACTGGGTGGTCTTTTCAGAGGTCTGTTCAGGATGGCCATACCTCTGTTAAAAAGAGGATTTAGCATCGCGAAACCCCATCTAAAATCCGCTGCTAAAAATATAGTATCCGACGTCGTCTCAAACGTATTGACGCGTGCCCATAGCAATAATGCTAATGGTCAAGACGGATCAGGGCTAATGGTCATGGCCCGTAAGAGGATGTCTAAACCACCCGGTGTGAGGAGGCGTGGTCAATGCGGTAAGAAGAAGAAGAAAACAACAAGTGGACCAAAGAAGCGACCAGTCATACGCAGAAAGCGTAAGAAGTCTGTTAGTCGAAAATCATCCGTCAAGAGATTCGTAAAAACCATATTCTAGCATGGCGCAACTGCATCGTATGTCGGGAGAATGCATCAAGTCCGAGTTGGACTTATTTACAGTCCCGCTGACACAGACGGTTATTGAGAAAAACAGTTATTTAGAAGTAGCCCCTTTATCCGCCATATCGGACACCGCCCCATTAGAGTTTTTTATTGCGGGCAACGGCGATGATTATGTAGATCTAAATAACACGATGCTCTACCTACGCCTGAAAATCACAAGACCTAATGGAACCGACATCGTACATCCAGCAAGAGTTGCGTTAATAAATTATCCCGGCGCTACAATATTTTCACAAGTCGATGTGACCCTAGGCGATCGTCTGATATCGCAGAGTTCGAACACCTATCCTTATCGATGCATCATAGAGAGTCTGATCAACTATAGTAAAGATTCGTTGGAATCTCTTTTCTCCGCCGGACTGTTTTACAAAGACACTTCTGGTCATATGGATTCTAACGACCCAGTTGGGCGTAACGCAGGGCTGACGAAGAGATCGATGTACACTAGCGAGAGCAAGGTGGTGGAACTGATGGCCCCTATACATACCGATATATTCTTTCAAGAAAAACTTTTGTTAAACGGTGTAGACATCAAAATACGCCTAATTAGAGCAAAAGATGAATTCTGTCTGATGAGGTGCGATGATGTGGCTTACAAAATAAAAATAGAGTCAGCATCCCTATTTGTCAAGAAAGTCACTGTAGCACCGCCGGTGAGACTGGGACATGCCCAGGCGTTACTCTCGACAACAGCCAAGTATCCCATAGATAGGGTGGTTCTAAAAAATTTCTCCATACCTGAGGGGACGCGTGTGTCAAATCAAGAAAATCTGTTTTTAGGAACCCTACCAAAATCTATCGTCATAGCTATGGTCGACAATGACGCATTCACGGGTTCCTACGAAAAAAATCCATTTGCATTCAAACATTACGATCTGGAGTTCCTAGCTGTCTACGTCGACGGACAACAATTCCCCGCAAAGCCTCTACAACCTAATTTTGAAGCCGGTACGGCTGTACGCGAATTTTATCAGTTGGCGATGACGACGGGGAGACATCTTAAAAACCAAGCACTCTCCATAGACAGGGGTGATTTCCTGAACGGATACACACTTTACGCATTTAACCTGACGCCTGATGAAGACTGCGGTCAGCACATATCGCTCATCAAGTCCGGGAATATCAGACTTGAAGCACGATTCAGACACCCATTGCCGAATACCGTTAATTTATTAATTTACTCGGTATTTGACTCGATTATAGAACTGTCTAATCGCAGACAGGTACTAGTCGATTACTACTGAGATGAATACGCTACAGCTCACCGCTGTCATGGATAAAATCACGTGCAGGATTCATTTTCTCGGGGTGCTACCATGCGATCAACTTCCCAAAAAAACGCTGAGGACCTTACCGTCGATGGCCATCATAAACACTCACCCTGCACAGCTGCCGGGAGAGCATTGGGTCGCCGTTTATTTAACCCAGGATGGACCGTCTTGTTTTTTCGACAGCTTCGGTAATCCGCCCGACAGCCCCCGCTTTCCAATCAGCATCAATAACTTTCTAACAACCAACGATGTTGATGTGTTACATTCCGGCAGACGTGTCCAGGATTTTTCATCGGATACCTGCGGACAGCACTGCGTGTTTTTTCTGTATCATCTAGCTAGAGGCTACGACTATAATCATGTGATGAAATTATACACTGATGATTCTATTAAAAATGATAAAATGGTGTCCCTATTTGTGAAGAGATTAAGACCACATGTTTGTAATGATAAAATGTTATCATGCATTCACTGTGTGCAGACGTGTTTGACGTATAAATGAAAAGCTTTAAATCATTATATATTTGTTTATCGTCTTTTATTTAATGTATACATTGAATGGAAATGTTCATTAAAATTCCAACCATCGCTTTCGTTTGAGAGTCGGCGATTTAAACACAGTGTCTTTGGACTCTGGAACCGCGTAAGGCGTATATCTTTGTGTTTTTTTATAAGGTCTAACACGGCGAGGGCTTGGGGTGCCGGGTTTACGCTTTAGAGAGTTAATTTTGTGTCTGACCTGCTGATTCGGCACTGTAGAAAATGGGATGTTTAATTCAGCAAACGCCCGTAGAAACTCTGTCCATCCTATAGGTCTCCGATCATCCCTAACCTTTTGAGGGGCCGTAACATTTTTTAACAAATCTACCATGTGTGACCCTCGTACGGTGTTGCCCCTGAACACAAACTCGCCCGATTCGTTCCATGCGCTTAGACCTTTAGCTTTAGACATCTTGTCTAATATGTATCTGCTGTTTTTCATGCTTCTCGAAGGGATATTCTTCAGAACTTCATCGACAATATCCTCCCCCACAGCTCTGCCGTCTTCAACGATAGCACCAGCAGCACCCCCCTGGGTTTCATCTTTATGACCGGAATCAGTAATAGGTAACGAAAGCGTTAAAACGCTACTCTCACGATCGCCTTGTTTAACGATGTTCAAAAACCTGGTAAGGGTATTGGTGTAAAGTTTGGCTTTTTCGTATGGATTCAAGTCTGTGCGACGTAGAATATCTCTTATGGCGTCATCCAAATCGTTCTCTACGCTCCGTTGAATGTTCTCGCGGGGGGTTTCACTCTTCATCTTATCCAGTTGATGGCGCGGAACTAAATACATCTTCTCTGCATACTCCATCCTATCGATTCGCTATTAAACTTGTAATAAAGGGCACTGCGACGCTTAGGAGTGGCAACAGGAATCCGCCCTTCTGGTTAAAGACTCGTTTCTTAGCAGTTATGCCAATTTTTTTATCGACTATAAATTTGATTTCGGCTTTTCTCTTTTTCAACTTTCGATACTGTTGCTTATTGACCGGGATGGTACCGTAGAGGATGTTAAGAGCCACTTCGCACAGCGCTAAAATGAATTCGTCGGACGCCGATTGTAAAATAAGACGTCTCTGTTTAGGACTGGCTTTATGTAACAGTTTTAACATAGGCAAATGTTTACAAAGTCTGGCAGACATGCTGATTTATAGCGTTCTTCTTTTTTTCGGAATATAAACCACTTGACGGTCGGAAAGTAATCCTGTTCTGAGACGGTACTGCTCCGGAGTTTTCGCTTTATAGTCTATCATTAGGTAGCCGAAAGCCCGATCGACAGCATCATGATAACACTCCATAAAGTATTTTGTATTTCCCGGGTACATTTGACGTCCTAGCATCGCCACTTGATTGACGTCTCGTGGATTTTTAAACAGAATAATATAATTGGCGTTTAAGCTTATGGTTCGGCTGGACTTACCCTGGGCAAATAAATTTTGCACTATATAGATAGAGCTGAGATTGCGGTGGTGACAGTATTGGGTGAAAACACGTTGAAGTTCCACGTTACCGCTAGCTTGCTCCATTAAATCATCCACCACGAGCAAGTTTGTTTTGGTGACAGGCAGTAAATCATCATCATTCAGAGTCTGGGGTATTCCTTGCACAAATTTAATGTCGTACAATTGAAGTAAATCATCATACAAAGTCTGCCAGCAATCATACAACCAAACAATGTTTTCAATTTTCATGGAAATGATATTCAAACCTTTTTCCAACAAAAGTTTTACAAAATATGACTTTCCAGAGTTGGAAGGCCCACTCACGACACAACTGAAAGGGTGTTGAAGTCTGAAATCGAAATCGGAAACATCCTGACCCCCTCTATGCATCATCTGATCAGTAGCCATAAGGAAGTGTGGTGAAATCAGACAGAAGCCTACGTTTATTATAGACCACCTTAAACCTTTTAACGACTGATTTGTTGTGCAGTGTGAGAGACTTTTTATTCCTCACAATGTCTTCCGTCTGAGCCAGGATGTATTTGGATCTATCATGCGACGTCACATAGCTGTCAACCAGACCAATCAGGGATTCGAGACAGATAGCTTGGGAATTTTTAGCATTCAGGGTTATCCCCTTAGCCTTCATGCACGATTTACCTTTGACAGTTTCAAAACCATACGATTTGGGCCCGCTCGAGCAAAAGACCGTTATATGGTCATCATCGTCTAATTCGCTAGTAAGATCCCCTAAATAATCCCCCAACGGAGGCTCCCAGTCCCCTTCCCTAGACACGAATACGACACTGTCTGTGTCAGAGTATAACAGTCGGTCGCCGAGTCTATCCATCAATTCGTACAATTCCAGTCGGGCGTGTGCGGTAGTAAAGGCCCCTACAAAAACATTCACATCGCGTGCCTTGCAAACGTCCTCTTTAGACGGTCTATGCTGGACGAGAGCTACGTCTTCTGCGATGAATGAGAAATACGTCAATGTGTCGGTATTGCCAAAAACGATTCTGGTGAAATCTTCAGGGTCGCTCACCAGAGTCGTTTGAGGCAAGTTCTGTCTTAAAGAGAAGCGCCCCCACAAACTATTCAGAATTAATTTTGTGATTGCCCTCTGGGCGGCATTGTACTTGATCTTTTCAGGGTCGAGTTGAATCCCCTCTTTTTCAAAATAGTCACGAATGTACGTCTCTTTCTCAGCATCCGTGACAACATTCGAAGGGTAGCCTGACGCTTGCTGTTTCAAACACAAGAACGTTTTTACATATTCAGCGAACAACGTGTCAGACTGTTGTGGAAAATGCCAAACCTCGTCTATCTTGGCTACCACATAACCCTTCTCGATGGCTTTTAAAAGCTCGATAGTGACCCAACAACCGGAGAGCGCTCTTTCCTTGTCCGTATGGGTGCAGCTCGTGGTCTGGTTTTGGTCGTGAGCACACGCGGCACAAAGGGGAAACATGAGTTTTCCTTGGCATCTGTAGGGGAGAACCGGGTGCAGTAATTTGCGGGGAGGGTACACGGTCGCTTTGACAAGGCCGTAATAATTTTCAATCGGTTCAAAATCTTTGAAAATGATTTGGGGGTGTTCAATCGGGTAGCTTTTCCTCGCCTGACAATACGGGTAGAGACTGGTGAAGTCCAGATACTTTATTTTCTCATCACCGGTCACTTTGTGATAGAGTTTATAGGCGTTCGTTCTCCCACCGTACAGAGCGTCTCGCGGGTTCAATCTCTCTGGCGCGGAATAATCAGTCATAAATTCGATCACGGACGGGTCGGTTTTTTTCATATCGGCCCATTGGCATTCCCAAAGAACTTCGATTTGCAAACCGTACGCGTCCCGCAGAATTTCGATCTTATCGTCAAACTGGTTCCTGAGAACCCCGTAGGGTACTCCGGACAAGGGATGCGTCTGATGAGGTGTAAAGCGACAGCAATGACCATGGAAAATACAACCCGCGTACTCTAGACCGTGTCGAATACCGTCGCGTTCATAGAATCCGTCTAAAAAGTACTTACCGATCGATACTTCGCCGTGGTTTAAGGCGTGGTGTACGTCTACGTTTCGAGTCTTTTTTATATACTCGATCCATTCTATCGCACCGCTTGAGTAAGTCTTATTCTGATGGATGTACGCTTTGTTATGCGTTAGGGCGAGCGTGTTTCTGGTGAGATAATGTGTTTTGAAGATCCCCATCGAACAGCCGGCGATCGTCGTGAACGAAAAAGGGTCGAGTTGGGTACAATGTATGAAAGACTCCCTGTATTTCATACATCCTTCACGTAATAAGACGACGTCGTTAACACCGTACTCATGTAGTTCTTTCTTGAAGTCAAAGAACTTACCCTCAACCGTCTGGTACCACTCGCAAAACTTTTGTCTTTCTTTGACCGACATGTTATCGTAATTGTAGAGCTTTTTGTCAGGGTATGGCCCAAAATAGTTCTCATTTTCCACCCTGTTGAAAAGGTGGGGGAAGTAACCTTTTTCAGTCGTCGTTAAGTCTAACGCCGCGGGCATTTTGGCAAGAGCCATTGGGAAAAATGAGTAGCTATCGATATATCTCTGGGCATACGCCTCATCGTACATGAAAATTAATTTGCAGCCTTGCATTATAACCTGAAACGCAATCCCGGCTTTGCAGAAAAACTCAAGAATTAAAAAGGAGTCAAATCGGGATGAATAATGCGCTATGAAGCAGTAACCATTATATCGCGGTTGTCGGAAGCGATTGATTAGCTTAGCGATACAGTCGGTACCGTGAGCGGTAAATTTCTCCCCTTTGAATGTGATGGCGCAAACAAAATTGGCCTCGTGTCTACCGTTTTCGTAACGCGTTTCAAAATCGTAGAATATGTATTTCTCACACAGTTCCTTAGGCGGTAGGGGCTGTATGAAGCATTGATGCTCACCATCCCCCGTCAGACGCTCCCGACAATGCACACATCTGTCCGAGGCGCATGTGTGTTTGGTTTTCTTGTCGCCCGGTTTAACGTCATAACGTCGGTTACATAGTTTGCAAAATTTTATAATATCGCAGGCGGGGTGTTCCTTACCAGGAGGTGAGTTTTTTTTATGCATTTCGAAGCAATAGGCAGATTTACAGTAACGTAGACAATCGGGGCAATGTATGATTCTTACAGGGAACGTGTAACAATCGGCGTCGAAACAGATGTTGCAGACATGCTTACATCGATGGTCTCTGCGACAGCTATAACTTTTATAGCAGAATGAGCACACGTATCTAGAACCCATGAATCCCTCCAAATTCAGTATCATGTAATAATGATCTTTGTGGATGTATAAGAAAACTGTTTTTGGGTGGGGTTCGTCAGAATTTTTAAACGTTTCTACGATCATAGCATTAGATCTGTAAAATACGACAATTTTAATGTCTAGTGCTCGTTCAAACGATGCTATGTCGTCAAGACCGATTTGATCTTGGATTGAGAAGCCGGCATTGTTTTGGATAGTGGTAGCCAGTTTTTCTAACTCATTCTCGGGTAATTGGGGGTTAAGAAAACGGGCGAGACAGATGGAGAAACACAAATTATTCGAAATATTTGTGGGGCAGAATAAGTTCGTCTTTTTTCTTTTAATCACCTCATCAACAGCCAGATCTGTTAGTTTACGTCGACCCCCACCTTGTCGGTTAAAGACTACAGACGCGTCGATTTCAACGGACTGGTCAGATAGTAACCGATTGTTGCTCTGTAAAACTTTTTCAATTTGATCAAAAACCGGATCTATGTCATAATTATTACCGCAAGTTAAAATCCCGCTGACGGGTTCTTGGAGACTGGGAGCTGACAATGTAATATTGATTATGGGCTCACTCTGGTCGAATTCTCTAGCAAAATTAACAATCCCTGCTAACATGTCGTGTAAGTAAGTATGATAAGAGGCTAAATCTGTAGAGTTAATCTCTCTCAGATTCATAGTCCTTCTCAGAGTTACGCCATTGAAACGAGGTCGTGGTAAAACATGATATCCGTTAATGTCCCCACCGTCGCGAATCAATCTATCGATGTCGGTGCGGTTTAATCGAGGCTGTGTAGTAGAATCAACATTACCTGATGTAGATGGTTGTGATGTATCATCACCGTCAGGGAGCTTTGGTGATAGCGATGGTTGGTTGTTTAAAACACCGGCGAATTGTACAACAGGATCGAATAAATTCATATTTGAATTTACCGCTAATTCGAAAAGATCCAAATTAGCGACGGGTTGCGAAGATTCTAAATTAACCAAATAGTCTTCTAAAGAATTTGGAAGTATACTTAGCATTTCGATTTCGTCCGGTGACAGTTCTGTATCGTCAAAGCTTTTAGCACCCTCCATTTTAGATTTCAGACCAAAACATGAAATATAAAAAGCATACACGAAATAGTACAAAATCAGAGTATATGTAAAAAGTATAAAAAAGCATACATGAAATAGAAATAAATGAAATGCCTGATTTGATAACACAGCTCTATCTTACTCATCCGACTGTTCAAGGAGAATGAGAAGAAGATGATGAATCAATAGTATCAGTTCGCGATGGAATTCGGTGAACATTTGCTCGTTTCTATTGACACGACGAAATATTTCGTCACCCAAATTTCGAATAAATCGATCTTGCGTATCGATTCTGTCATGTATCTCCTGCTGAGAATTGCGAAGATCTCTGCTAAATGAGGATAATCTACTATGTGTTTCGATCTGAGCATCACAAACCTGAACTTGCAGTGTTTCTATTCTACCAAGTGTATCAATATGTGCGTTGCGATGCTCAGCATGGATTGTCTCTAAGCGGTTTTGTGTATCGGTGTGTGCATCACGAAACTGCTGTCTCAATGATTCTACTGAATCAATAAGCGCATGCATCAGAGGGGTAGGATGCTCATCATCAGCCGGCAGAGTCGCTGGTACTAATTCAGCAGCGATATGCCCTTGATCTTCTTCCGACGATTGGTGATAGCAGTTGTTTTCATCTGTAGTCTGATTAGTTTCTATGACCGATACCTCGTCGTCGAGCCCGCTCGCCCAAGAACCACAGGACCATGCTTCCAGTTGATCGCTATTCCAATCCGTCATATCATTATGCTTACCGCTCGAACCTATTGTGTAGAAAAATAACAAAATCATAATCGTCTTGTTCAATTTAGATTTTTAAACTCGCGATAATTTAGTAAGTCTTACCGTAAAACACTGTCGTATTAGGACTGAGATGAAAGTTGCATGTCCGACTGGTAGATGGACCAGCAGACTGGTTGATAGCCAAGGTACCAGGGGTAATGGCAGGTGGAGTAGCCGGTGGGGTGTTAGGTAGAATGGCCTGAGGGACGGAAGGAGAACCGGCATGCGGGGTGATACGACTGGGGGGTGGTACGGCAAGCGGTGTGGTATCGGACGTGCTGGAGCCGTCGGTCTTTCTGACTTTTCTCAAAGGCTCATCACAGGGTCCTGCACTCTCACCGTCATTATCAACATGTGTAAGATCCACGACATCTAATACTGCGAATTAAAAATTATGTTAAAATAAAATAATTCATTTTAATTTGTAATACAATATAAAAGTTCTCACATGCGTCATTAATGGCTTGGAAGACACCCAATTCGATGTTCGGGGTATTTGTGCCTGGAAAATATAAAACCTGTTTATGCATGAAAGACAAATTGGTGAGATGATTTTATACACATCAACTCTGAATAATAAAACACATACGCATGTAATGTAATCCACATATACAACCTTCAGCCTCGAGAGGGTAACTGACGCTAGAATCTAAATGGGTGTTCTTTTAACAAATTAGACCCACACACACACACACACACACACACACACGCACACACGCACACACGCACACACGCACACACGCACACACGCACACACACACAAACACACGCACACATACAAAAATAACAAATAAAAAATATATAGTAATAGTAATAAATAAATAAAAAATAAATAAATGAGAAAAAAAAAATAAAAAAAAAAATAAAAATAAATAATAAAAAAAAAAATAATAATAATTAAATAAAAAATAAATAAATGAGAAGAATTAAAATAATTATGTAAAAAAAAAAGATTATCGATCCTAAAATCAAATCAGCATATCATACCAGTTACAACCACTAGATGGACCTATTTCACAAATCAACATGTCATACCAGTTACAACCACTAGATGGACCTATTTCACAAATCAACGTGTCATACCAGTTACAACCACTAGATGGATCTATTTCACAAATCAACATGTCATACCAGTTACAACCGCAAGATGGACCTATTTCACAAATCAACATGTCATACCAGCTACAACCACTAGATGGACCTATTTCACAAATCAACGTGTCATACCAGTTACAACCACTAGATGGACCTATTTCACAAATCAACATGTCATACCAGTTACAACCGCAAGATGGACCTATTTCACAAATCAACATGTCATACCAGCTACAACCACTAGATGGACCTATTTCACAAATCAACGTGTCATACCAGTTACAACCACTAGATGGACCTATTTCACAAATCAACGTGTCATACCAGTTACAACCACTAGATGGACCTATTTCACAAATCAACATGTCATACCAGTTACAACCGCAAGATGGACCTATTTCACAAATCAACATGTCATACCAGTTACAACCGCAAGATGGACCTATTTCACAAATCAACACGTCATACCAGCTACAACCACTAGATGGACCTATTTCACAAATCAGGATGAAGTACACACATCCCCGTGGCTAAGGGATGCTATGTGGCGGCAGTTTTAAAACACTAACAACAACAACATTAACTTTCAGACAGTGTTAAAACATGCTTTTAGGTTTTAAAACATCGCGAAAACAAACCAATCTAACTTCAGAACTATGTAGACTGCAGAAATGAGATCGGTCTACAGTCGCGTTAGTATATGGGATACGATTAAGGTAAGAAAAAAATATTTGTCTCTGTTTATTGTCGAACATAGAAAAACATTGTAGCATGCTAACATCAACCTAAATTAAGGCAGACCCAGTCTTTTCATAATAAAAGCCATGGTATGTATAAAATTAATATCGTAACAATGATAGAGATTTTAACATCCAGCATCATCAACCGCCGGATAAAAATATCAGATAGCAGATAATGGGTGTAATGGCAGGTAAAGCAGTTAAAAACATCAGACAGCGGATAAAAATAACAGATAGCCGATACAAATAACTGGTAAAAGCTAACAATAGCATAGAGTTAAAAACATCAGATCAAAATAATATAGTTAAAACAATCTTTTTAGATAAAACAATTCTATAACTCCAACAACTACTCGACCAATGATTAAACCAGTAATAAATTATTCCTAATGTATAAAAACAGTATATTAATATAACATAAACACTTACTTTTTTGCATCTTGACGAAGGTGGGCGCTGATGGTCGGCAGACTAGCGTGGTTGACAAATGTTTTTAGCGTTTGGCTGGAATCCAAGCATTATTTATACACCTGTAGCACGTGGTGAAAAACAGTACTCTTTCGCCACTAGATGGAGGTATTGCATAAGGAATAACTTCGCATCCAGGATGTCGCTATCGCTATCGTTCCGAACCAGATCGCAGCCATAGTCACGTAATATAATCAAGCTGTCAAACGGACTGGTAAATGTCCGCATTTGTGTTTTTAAACAAATACCTATCCATCCGTGTGTATCAGAGATAGATTGTTTACTGCTTTGACAGCGTGACACACACACACACACACACACACACACACACACACACACACACACACACACACACACACACACACACACACACACACACACACAGATAAGCATACATAGAGACACGGTGCTTTTACTTTTATAGACACTGTAGTCACGACTGTTTAGTATTATAGACATTGTAAACTCATTCGTGAGAAACACTGTTTTTTTTTTTTGTTTTACAACTTTTAACTGCATGTTTCAACCTTAGTTAAATTATTTATAACCATTTCATTCATACATTTATAAAGAATAGTATGTTTCAACCTTAGTTAAATTATTTTATAACCATTTATAAAAAGACCAGTATGTTTTTCAACTCTGCTTTCATTTGAATAATATTTTAAACGATAGACCCTGTTTATGTAACATTGTTTCAGATATCAGAGCAGACATGGAGGGGTAGGCAAGAACCCCCGTGACACACTTGCAGAGGTAGGGGGAGCGTCAGTGACACACATGGAGAGGGACACCCTGTGACACTGACTTTTTTCCTCTCACATTACACAGGAAACCACAATGGCCTCTGGAATGCCACACTTGCAGAGGTAGGGGGAGCGTCTGTGACACACATAGAGAGGGGAGGTGAGGGACAGCCTGTGACACTGACTTTTTTCCTCTCACATTACACACTAAAACACAATGGCCTCTGGAATGCCAAAACAGTTGATTGATCAGATAGCTCAACACCACAACCCTTATCAATAGAGGCCAGAGCAGAGGTAGGGACAGCCTGTGACACTGACTTTTTTCCTCTCACATTACACACTAAAACACAATGGCCTCTGGAATGCCAAAACAGTTGATTGATCAGATAGCTCAACACCACAACCCTTATCAATAGAGGCCAGAGCAGAGGTAGGGGGAGCGTCTGTGACCCCCGGTGACACTGACTTTTTTCCTCTCACATTACCCACATCACATTGAAACCACTATGGCCTCTGGAATGCCAAAACAGTTGATTGATCAGATAGCTCAACACCACAACCCTTATCAATAGAGGCCAGATGGTCAAAACATTTCATTGATCGGATAGGCGGGGTCAACTGCTTGACCCTTAACAATAGACGCCGGATGCACAATCTCTCAAAACACATCGATTGGATGGGTGGGGTCAATAGGTCAATCCTTATCTATAGATAACGGATGCACACCAGGAAAAGGGCGGGACCGGAAAAGGTCAAAGGTCAACCGGAAGTCATCAATCATTTTGACACATGGTGTCCGGTAATAACTACTTATTTCCACTGCCTTGTGTAGCGTTGCCTCTTGGATTTCGAATCCATTCTAAATTCAGAATATTGAACTTGATAAAAATGTGGTAATGACACATTATGCAATATTTAACTGTACCTAGGCCTACACTACATGGCCAATAGTATGTGGACATTTATTGGCACAGTGAATCGCTCAGAAGTTCTTATTGAGATTAACAGAGTTTTAGAAGTTCATGTTAGGTTGAAAATGTTTCATTTGTTTGCTTTAGTGGGGCTCTCGACCCTTGACTTTTCTCATGATATTTTTCCTTTAGCATTTATTTTTCCATAATCTATTTTCTTTATATATATATATATATATATATATATATATATATATATATATATATACAGGGGGCGATTTGTGAAAAAAAACAGAAGAAGGTATGTGACAGGCATTCAAAACATACTTACAAAGCCAAAGTCGTTCTCTGCTAGGGCTCTTAAAAGAGCCTTTGGGGTGTAGTTAGCTGCTGTTGACACACAAGGAAAGGGGAGAGAAAGTAGAAACATGTCTGAATATGAGTGCGATATATCTATACGAATTAAAATGAATTCAATTTTGGCAATGATTTTTGACTAATCAGGATGAGTGCTAGATTTATCACTTACAATAATTAGACGGCATTTGATACTGAAAAAGAGAGAAGAGAATAATTATTTTCATGGTATAAATTCCAAAAGTTAATAAAGTCTCTTGATTTATTGATATATTAATATATCTGATGCGACTTTACAACCCACTAACAAAGAAACCATATTAAGTTAGTAAAATACATTTTCATTATTGAAAATACTACTACTAGCCTACTGATTATTATTATTATTATTATTATTAATGAAACAATATTATTACATATTTAAATAAATGTAGTGGTATTAATAACATTAATAAAATGACTGATGGATGGCCGATTTCATTATAAATCTGATCTCATCTTTACAAGACGCGTCTCTCTCTCTCTAGGTGTAACCAAAGCCCGTCTACGGAAAGCCTGGCCACTCCCTATTAAGTCCTATTGTACCGAATTTTGGTTGTAGTTCCACCAGAGTTCCACTGGGGGCGATCGTCCGAGTGCAAAATGAATGGGAGTCTATGGGGCTAGACGGCTAAATTTGTCTCTTTCACCCAATTGACATTGAGAAATCTCAGATTTGAATGTAGGTTTTGCAAGTTCAACATGGGTTATAGGTCGAAAGTTGAATGAACGAGTACTTATGTCCTTTCGATCTCTTACAGGTTGAGTTGTTGTTGTCCATAACACGCTAGCATTCTGCTAATGAATGCTGATTGGTCAGTGTTACGTTGTTCAGCCTGTTGGGAACAATGTCTGTGCTGCTTTATCTCGCTGCGGTTGTTCTCTGTCTTTCTCTCCATAGGTCACGTGACGTTTCGCCGGTTGCGAGTGGGTGTTCGAACGGGAGGCAGGCAAGAGTTTGATCCGGAAGATAAGTGCGAGCAGGGTTTTCTTTCTGTTTTGTTTTTCCTATTAATTTTTACCACCGTGCTTCATTTGTGATTTAATTGTTAATTATTTAAACCACTGACAATAAACCATTTTTGTATTGTCATCGAATGCTTATGGTTTTTTGATGTGTTATGATGTCCATGTTCAAACATTTAATTACTGGGCACGTAACAGTCAGTGAAGGACTGATTACGACCAGAGACACCGCTTGATGGCACCCGAAGCGGGACCAGAATGTTAAAGCAGACTTTTTCGCCCAATTTTTATTTCAACACAGCAACTTTTTTTGGGGGGTTGGTGGCACGTTTATCTGCCTATGGTTATGTATATACTGTGAAATTTACACAGAAAAAAAATTGAATTTGATTACTTGTGTTATTCTTGTATTAGGAAATACAGGATACATATGGTATAGTATTGCCACTTTAAAAAACAACAAAAACCAATGTCCCACTCAATATTGCCAATTATCAATAAAAATTGAAAAAGGAGAAAAATTCCACGCAGGTGTGCAATGAGAAATTGTTCGAATAGTGGGAAAGGGTTGTGCTATTTTTCATTTCCCAACGACGAAAAAAGGTAACGTGTGCTCCTGTGTTGTCAAAGCCTACCTGAATTTACGGTGGTTCACGTGGGAGGGAAATGTACAAAATGTACAAAATCGGCCAGGTTGCATGGGCTATCACAGATCGTAACGATACGTGTTGGGAGGGGGGACTCTTACCTTACTAGATTGCTACAGAAATTGTTTTGTTAATATTTGAACTACTTCACTGAATCACCCTCTACAGACTGAATGTTTTTTTTAGGAGTTACCCAATGCTGTGGCCTAATGACCTTGCATAGATGGAAGTATACACCATATTATTTAATCCTGAACAAAAATGATTTCTCATTGATTTCTTTTTATCAGATGTTGAACATTGAAATAGGAGGTTATTTGTTTATTTATTAAATAGAACATCATATGAACATTAAATACATTACTACTAACTTAATTAGTAGTAATGGGAAGGTTAACTGGGAAGGTCAGATAAATCCCATCACATAGAGCCTCTTTCACCTAGATATCATCATATAGAGACTGTGTCTGTTCCCCGAATTTGGAAATCCAAAAAACGTCAGGTAAAAAATTGAATTGATGTTCAACAAATAAAAAACAGATATAATACAGATGAACAAATGATAAAGCTTGGGTTGCTGAATATTCGATTCCTTACTTCAAAATCGCTCATAGTTAATGATATGATTTCAGATTATAATCTAGATGTGCTGTGTTTGACAGAAACCTGGCTAAAACCAAACGATTACATTACTTTAAATGAGTCAACCCCACAAGATTACTGTTATAAACATGAACCTCGTCTAAAACGCAAAGGGGGAGGTGTTGCTGTAATTTATAGTAATATTTTCAAAACCACTAGGAAATCTATTTTTAAATATACTTCTTTTGAAGTGTTGGTGCTTAATGTAAAAATATATAGTGTAAACGATAAATCACGTTTGAGATTTCTGCTGGCTACTGTATACAGGCCACCAGGGCACCATAAAGATTTTATCAAAGAATTTGCAGACTTTCTATCAGAATTAGTATTGGCTAACGATAAAGTACTAATTGTTGGTGATTTTAATATACATGTAGATAATGAAAAAGATGCATTGGGATTGGCACTTAAAGACATTGTAAACTCAATTGGAGTTAGACAACACGTATCAGGACCCACTCATTGTCGTAATCATACTCTAGATCTAATATTATCACATGGAATAGATGTTGATGGCGTTGAAATTCTGCAGCAGAGCGATGACATCTCAGACCATTATCTAGTCTCATGTAATTTACATTTAGCCAAGGCTGCAAAGCCGACTCCGTGTTATAGATATGTTAGACCTATAACTTCTGCCACTAAAGATTGCTTTATCAATAATCTTCCTAATCAGTTTCATCATCTCAGCATCCCGGATAGCTTAGAAGAACTTGATATTGCAACAGAAACTTTTAACTCTCTCTTTTCCAGCACTTTTTTAGACGCAGTTGCTCCGTTGCGCTTAAAGAAGATTAAAGAAAATAGTCCAACGCCGTGGTGCAACGAGCACACTCAGGCCCTTAAGAGAACAGCCAGAAAAATGGAGCGCAACTGGAAGAAAACAAAACTAGAGGTATTTCGGATTTCATGGAAAGAGAGCTCGATTGCTTACAGAGAGGCTTTAAAAGCTGCTAGATCTGCTTATTTTTCAAACCTATTAGAAGAAAATAAACATAATCCTAGGTATTTATTTGAAACAGTGGCTAAACTAACGAAAAAGAAAGCTTCAAGCACAGAAGTTTCCAAGCAACACAGCAGTAATGACTTTATGAACTTCTTCACTTATAAGATTGATAATATCAGGGACAAAATTATAACTATGCAACCGTCTACTACAGTATCGCATCAGGGAGTGCATTTGTAGTCTCCCTGAGGAAAAATTTTATTCATTTGTTGCTATAGGAGAGGAAGAATTCTGCAAACTCGTTAATTCATCTAAATCGAAAACTTGTATGTTAGACCCTATACCGACTAAGCTATTGAAAGAGATGCTTCCAGAGATCATAGATCCTCTTCTTAATATCATTAATTCGTCTTTGTCTCTAGGATACGTACCAAAAACCTTTAAGCTGGCTATGATAAAACCGCTTGTTAAAAAAACGCAACTTGATCCTTCAGAATTGGTCAATTACAGGCCGATCTCAAATCTCCCTTTTCTGTCAAAGATATTAGAAAAAGCAGTATCCTCACAACTGTGTTCCTTTCTTGAAAGAAATGATATCTGCAAGGATTTTCAGTCAGGATTTAGACCGCACCATAGTACTGAGACAGCTCTCATTAGAGTTACAAATGATTTACTTTAATCATCCGATCGTGGTTGTATCTCTCTATTAGTGTTACTTGATCTTAGTGCTGCATTTGACACAATTGACCACAACATTCTTTTAAATAGACTAGAAAACTATGTTGGCATTAGTGGAATTGCACTAGCATGGTTTAAATCATACTTATCTAACCGTTATCAGTTTGTAGCAGTAAATGAAGAGATGTCTTATCGATCACAAGTTCAGTATGAAGTACCACAAGGCTCAGTACTAGGACCGCTGCTGTTCACTCTGTACATGCTACCATTAGGACATATCATTAGGTAACATGGAATTAGCTTTCATTGTTATGCCGATGATACTCAGCTGTATATTTCTTCAAAACCTAACGAAACTTACCAATTCACAAAATTAACGGAATGCATAGCTGATTTACAAAATTGGATGACTAGTAATTTCCTACTACTAAACTCTGAAAAAACAGAGATTCTAATTATTGGACAAAAAACTTCCACACGTAATAACCTAGAATACTGTCTAACACTTGATAGCTGCTCTGCTTTCGTCGTCGGTTAGGAACCTGGGTGTGCTCTTTGATAGCAATATTTCAATTGAAAGTCACGTGTCTAGTATCTGTAAAACCGCATTTTTCCATCTTAAAAATATATCTAAATTACGACATATGCTCTCATTAACAAATGCGGAACAATTAGTTCATGCTTTCATGACATTAAGACTAGATTATTGTAATGCTCTACTGGGTGGTTGCCCTGCACGCTTAATAAATAAACTACAGCTGGTCCAAAACGCTGCAGCTCGAGTTCTTACTAGAACCAGGAAATATGACCATATTAGCCCGGTTCTGTCAACACTGCATTGGCTGCCTATTAAACATCGTATACATTTTAAAATATTGTTGATTACTTACAAAGCACTAAATGGTTTAGCTCCGCAGTACTTGAGCGAGCTCTTAACGCATTATAATCCTTCACGTCTATTGCGATCTCAAAATTCGGGCCAGTTGATAATACCTAGAATATCAAAATCGACTGCTGGCGGTAGATCCTTTTCCTATTTAGCACCAAAACTTTGGAACAGTCTTCCTACCATTGTCCGGGAAGCAGACACACTCTGTCAGTTCAAAGCTAGACTAAAAACACATCTCTTTGACCTAGCATACACATAATATATTATAGACTTCTATAATTCAATGTTAGGCTGCATAGATTAGGTCAGCCGGAACTGGGAACACATCCCTTAAATCCTGATGTACTCGTTACATCATCATAAGAAGAATGGCATCTACGCTAATTTTAGTGTCTTTGTTTATCCCGAGGTTTTCCCGCAGTCTACCGGATCCAGGCCGTATCCAGATCTGACTAGGAGCTTTGCCTGGACCCGATGACAACGCAGTGCTGAAGTGCCAACTAGCCTCTCCCTATGGAGGATCCCTTTCCCACTCTACAGATAAAACGTTGTGATTCCGGTTCGCGTACCCACCCCGAAGTGATGAAATAAAACAAAATTCTGTATCAAATTACAGTTACTGTAAATCCGGCCTCTAGTTCATAAACGCCAGAGGAGAACTGGCCCCCGACTGAGCCTGGGTTCTCCCAAGGTTTTTTTTTCTCCATTAGGTCACCTGATGGAGTTTTAGGACAGCAGTAGGTCACTTGATGGAGTTTTTCGGTTCCTTGCCACTGTTGCCTTTGGCTTGCTCAGTTGGGGATATTCAAATTAATTAACCAAGCATTAATACCATTGATCAGCCCTACCAAACGTGGATGTTTTTTCACTAAGAAACAAACATTGTTATGTTATTTGATTGATATTGTGAAGCTGCTTTGATGCAATTTATATTGTGAAAAGCGCTATATAAATACACTTGACTTGACTTGACTTAATTACAACTAACCTAAAAGATGAAGGGGTGGGTGTGTGTGTGTTGGTATAGTGTGAGGGGGTGTCTTAACATAATGACAACAATATGAACCTTTTCTACACTACAATATTACAATTACATAAACAATTACAATATTAACTTTTTCTACACTATACTATACCACTACAATAACATAATCAATACGCTATACTACCAACTACAGCTACAGGATGAGGGTGGTGTGTTTGTAGGGGGTTGGAGGAGGAGGAGGAGGATGAAGGACATCACAGCATCAAGGTACAACTGTAGAGATAAAGAAAGGAAGAGGTGTTTAGGGGGAATACAATAGAACTCTGTGCTCTAGGAGCTTGATGACTGAGAGCTAGTGAAGGATATATGTGTGAGAATAGAATATGAATTTGTGAGAGAGTGAAAAATACCAGTCTAATTCAGGTTTCAATTTAAGGAGAAGGAGATGGCTCATAAATATGAGACAGAAGGATCTCAAACAAACCATGTCACATAAGTTAATGCGGGGAGGATATGTGGTTTGTGAGGTGCATTTCAAGGAATGCTTCCTTGAAAAAGTGAGTTCCCTTTCAAGGGAACTCGCGTTGCGTCGAATTGACGCTAAGGGAACGCTTTGCGTGATGATGTATTGAAGCACATGTAAAATCAGTCCAATGGTGTGACGGAACGTCAGAGGCGGGTGACGTCATGAACCAGGAAACTATAAAACCTGCCCAAAACAAAGCGGCGTCAGCTTCTGTGTCTTCACAAGCGCTATATGTGAAACTGTCTGTTATATTTGGTGTTGTCTGTTATATATATATATATATTATTCAGCATGGCGAGCAAGCAACAGTTCAGAGCGTGTGTGCATCCCTGCCCTCGTTATTTAACGGGTGGGGACACGCACGTTCTTTGTGTTGATTGTTTGGGAGAGGAGCATGCACGGTCAGCGCTCGAGGGCGCTGGCTGTGAGCACTGTGAAGTGCTTCCATTACGGACGCTCCGATCCCGCCTGGCGTTCTTTAGCGAGGACGCCCAGGCTCGCGTTCCCCAAGGCTCAGGTCCCGCAGCTGCTGAGGCACTGCGAAGGCTTCAGACTTGGGGTTCGCAAATGGATCTGTCAGCGGGGTTAGAGACGGGCCCGGCCTTATCTCTGCCTTCACCTGACAGATCTAGTGCATTGTATCAGGGTTCGGAAGCACGCGCTGCGGTTTCTTCCGCCCTGATACAGGCACCAACACTACAACTATCTAGTTCCGAGGAACTAGATGTTGTTAGTGTTGACTCACGTGATGTTGAGGATTCGCCACCTCAATCTCACGCGTTTGAGGAGCTGATTGAGGTTGTGACGAGAGCGGTCGAAAGATTAAATATAGATTGACCGTCAGATAAGCAGGACGTTCGTTCAAAAAGTAAACTGGACGAACGCTTCCTGCCCTCTCGCGCACAACCTCAACGCCGGGGTCTGCCGTTTTTTCCCGATCTCCACACTGAGGTGTCGAGATCGTGGGGAAAACCAGCATCATATAGAGTTTACAGTGCACAAACATCTCACTATTCTTCTATATCCCAATATAAAGAGCACGGTTATGGGGAGATGCCAAGGGTTGAAGAGACGCTCGCGAGCTATCTCTCTCCCGAATCTGCATCTTCCCTTAAGGCCCCGGTGTTGCCCACCAAACCAGTTAAATTAACATCAAATCTGGTGGGTAAGGCTTATTCAGCGGCTGGTCAGGCTGCAGCATGTTTACATACCATGTCTTTGCTGCAGGCTTACCAAGCTGAGGTGTTAGGAGACTTAGATGAAGGCGGGGGTATTGGCCCGAACGCTGTTTGCGAACTGCGTCGGGCCACAGATTTGTCTCTCAGGGCCGCTAAGGAGACGGCTAAATCTATCGGCCGGTCTATGGCAGCCCTGGTGGCCACTGAGAGGCATCTCTGGCTGAATTTAAGCAACATTAAAGAAAAAGATAAACATTTTTTAATGGATGCTCCCATCTCTTCTTCTGGCCTCTTCGGCGACGCAGTAAATTCGGTCGTCGAGAGGTTCCAGGAGTCAGCCAAACAAGCGGCTGCTTTTCAAAAGCTTCTCCCTCGCCGAACTCATGTCTCCGGGGCTGCTGAGCGGGAGCAGCCCCAAACATCTAAAGCCAGCTCCTCACACCGTGCCACTCAAAAGCAGAGCGTGGCCTCCCGTGCTCCCCCACAAAAAGACTGGGGACACGGGGGGGCGCGCTCAGCAGCAGCCTTCTAGGGGTAAGACGGATCTGAGGACCGTCATTATTTCAAAGAAGGCTGCAAAGAAAAGGTCCTGACGTCCGAGTGCGCAGGCCATCGAGGGCAGTTCCCCCCCGAAGTAGAGCGGTTAACACCTCATTACACGGTGCCCGTCTCTCTTCGGTGCCCTCAGGGGACCGTTATGCTAACCCTGCCACCTCGTGTGTTACAGGGCGCAGCGGTCTCCAGCGAGCACATATCTCAGATGCCACCCGGAAACGTAGTGGCCCTGGGATGCCCGCCCCCTCCGAGGAGGGTCCTAGAGCAGTCAGTTCAACCGTTCCCTGCCGGTTCGCCGTTACAGGGCGACAGGCTGATTGTTCAACAACAACTAAATCCAGAAGCCAGTCTCGAGAGGCTGGTACCTCTAGTAGAATTTTTGGTAGCGTGGAAGCTACTGCCAAATATTTCTCGTTGGGTCCTGCAGACCATAGAAAAGGGCTATCAAATACAGTTTGGGTCTCGCCCGCCCAGGTTTATGGGGGTCCTTCCCACCGTGGTGGGCCCCGAGCAGGTTCTGGTAATGGAACAAGAAGTAAAGAACCTGTTGGACAAGGGGGCCATAGAATATGTACCTCCCTCCAGCAGGGACACCGGGTTTTACAGCCGATACTTCATCGTTCCGAAGAAGGACGGGGGGTTGCGTCCCATTTTGGATCTAAGAGTTCTGAACGAGTCAGTCATGCAGCTGAAATTCAAAATGTTGACTTTGAGACAAATCGTGCCACAGATCAGATCCGTGGACTGGTTTGTCACGATAGATCTCAAGGACGCATACTTCCATATTTCCATCCTTTCATATCACAGGAAGTTCCTGAGGTTTGCTTTCGGGGGCAAAGCATACCAATATCGAGTTCCTCCATTTGGCCTAGCACTATCACCCCGCACTTTCACGAAATGCGTAGATGCACCTCTGGCGCCACTGCGTCTGCAGGGTATTCGCATACTGAACTACATCGACGATTGGTTGATTTTAGCTCAGTCGCACCAGTTGGCGATTCGGCATCGAGATGTCGTCCTCGCCCACATGAGAGAGCTGGGGTTACGGCTAAACGCCAAGAAGAGTGTGCTTTCTCCATTACAGAGAACCACTTATCTAGGGGTAGTATGGGATTCTATGTCGATGCGGGCGCGCCTGTCTCCGGCACGCATAGAGTCCATTCTGTCAGCCGTAAAGAGGATAAAGCTAGGCCAGTCACTCACTGTGAAACAGTTTCAGAGACTGTTGGGTTTGATGGCAGCAGCGTCCAACGTGATAACTTTTGGCCTGCTGTACATGAGACCCTTGCAGTGGTGGCTCAGGACCAAAGGGTTTTCCCCGAGGGGCAACCCCTTTCGCATGATCAAGGTTACGCGGCGTTGCCTACGTGCCTTGGTTATGTGGAAGAAACCTTGGTTCCTGTCCCAGGGCCCCGTGTTGGGAGCTTCTTGTCGTCGCAGGATGCTAACGACAGATGCCTCCCTCACGGGCTGGGGAGCGATCCTGGAGGGACGCTCGGCTCAGGGTCTGTGGGGGGACCATCATCTCTCTTGGCATATCAATCGCCTGGAGATGATGGCCGTGTTTCTTGCTCTCAAGAACTTCCTCCCAGACCTCAGGGGCCACCATGTGTTAGTCCGCACAGACAATACGTCGGTGGTTGCCTATATAAATCATCAAGGGGGTTTGCGTTCACGCCCACTATGCAAACTAGCGCACCAGATCCTCTTGTGGTCCCAGGGCAAGTTGCTATCACTCAGAGCAGCTTACATCCCGGGGGCCCAGAACATAGGAGCAGACATCCTGTCGAGACAGGGGCCGAGGCCCGGGGAATGGAGGCTCCACCCCGAGGTGGTGGAGTTGATATGGAGGGAGTTCGGCCAAGCACAAGTGGATTTGTTTGCGTCTCGAGAGACGTCTCACTGTCCACTCTGGTTCTCCCTCACGCATCCAGCTCCTCTCGGACTGGATGCGATGGTACAGACGTGGCCGAGGCTACGTCTGTATGCATTTCCCCCGATTGCTCTGCTCCCGGGAGTTCTGGAGAGAGTTCGCAGGGACCATCTGCGCCTGCTTCTTATAGCCCCGCGGTGGCCGGGCAGAGTATGGTTTGCGGATCTAGTGTCTCTTCTCAACGGGCCTCCTCTGGAGCTCCCCGTCAGAAGAGATCTACTGTCTCAAGCAGAGGGCTCGATATTTCATCCTCGTCCCGAACTGTGGAACCTGTGGGCTTGGCCTCTGAGGGGGCCCAGCTCATAGAGTCAGGTCTCTCAACCGAGGTTGTGGAGACCATTCTACAATCCAGAGCTCCCTCCACGAGGAAACTTTATGCCCTGAAGTGGAAGGTTTTCGCTTCATGGTGTAGTGGCCGTCAGCTAAACCCAGTTAACTGCCCGGTTGGTACAGTGCTGGAGTTTCTGCAGGAGCGGTTCACTGCAGGTCTATCCCCGTCCACGTTGAAGGTTTATGTGGCGGCCATAGGTGCTTACCACATCCCTTTGGGTGGAATGTCTGTGGGTAAAGACCCCTTAGTATCTCGTTTCCTCCGTGGCACGTTGAGGCTGAGGCCTGCTGCACGCACAAGGGTCCCGACCTGGGACCTGGCTATCGTCCTCCAAGGTCTTTCCCAGGCTCCCTTTGAGCCCTTGGAAGAGGTTCCAGCCAGGTTTCTTACTTTAAAAACGCTGTTCCTCCTCGCTATTTCATCTTTGAAGAGAATAGGAGATCTCCAGGCTCTGTCGGTTGCACCCTCGTGCTTGGAATTTGCGCCAGGCATGGTTAAAGCATTCCTTCATCCTAGGCCGGGTTATGTTCCCAAGGTCCCCACTAATGTGGCCCGATCTATAGTGCTGCAGGCCTTCTGTCCTCCTCCCTTCCAGGATGCGGACCAGGTAAAGCACAATTTGCTGTGCCCGGTTAGGGCGTTAGATGCTTACGTCCACAGAGCTGCCCTGTGGCGTAAATCCGAACAACTCTTTGTCTGTTTTGGACCCTCTAATAAGGGGTCACCAGCATCTAAGCAAAGAATGAGCAAGTGGGTGGTCGAGACTATCTCACTTGCTTATGAGTCGACCGGACTACCTTCACCCATGTTGGTGCGGTCTCACTCAACTAGGAGTATGGCGGCCTCTAAGGCCTTATTGTCTGGAGTACCTCTTCAAGACGTCTGTGATGCGGCAGGCTGGTCCTCACCTCACACATTCGTCAGGTTCTATTCTCTGGACTTGGACTCTACACCAGGGTCCCGAGTGCTCTCGTCCTAGTGCTGCTCGCCTTGATTTCACACTGGACAGGCACTTCTCGCTATGGTGGCGTTGGTATAGACGTTCCCTTAGCGTCAATTCGACGCAACGCGAGTTCCCTTGAAAGGGAACGCCTCGGTTACGACTGTAACCTCGGTTCCCTGAAGAGGGAACGAGACGTTGCGTCACCTGCCATATCTCCTACGTGCCTGTAAGCTACTTGCTCAGACCCTACGAAGCTGACGCCGCTTTGTTTTGGGCAGGTTTTATAGTTTCCTGGTTCATGACGTCACCCGCCTCTGACGTTCCGTCACACCATTGGACTGATTTTACATGTGCTTCAATACATCATCACGCAAAGCGTTCCCTTAGCGTCAATTCGACGCAACGTCTCGTTCCCTCTTCAGGGAACCGAGGTTACAGTCGTAACCGAGGCGTTCTGTAGTTGGAAGGAATCTAATGACAAACCAATTAAATATAATAAAATAAAACAATTACTGATACATTTTCTTTGTTCATGTTTTTAAAAAGCATAACAGGAAAAAACACTCACCAGCGATGCCATCCTTGCATTGGTTGATTGGATCAACCTGCAGCTCTTGCCTCCCCTCCTCTAAAAAGGCGGAAAAGAAGTGAAGGTAAGAATGACAATTGAGGACAAGAACAGTACAAGACCAACATTAAATAAAAATAATTAAGATAAAATATTACATTACATAACCAGGAACATTAAATCCAATAATAATAAAATAATAATAATAAATTAATAATAAAAACAATAATAAACATTAAATTATCCATTGAGATTAACTGACTGACTTAATCCTCCAAAGCTGAGAGAAGGCACTCTGTGGAGCAGGAAGAAGAGAGGGACATTGTAGAGATAGAGAGGGAGACAGAGAAAAAAAAAAGGATGCACCTAAAGGGATAGAGGAGGGAGCAGTAGCAGAAGGAGAAGGAGGAGAAAGAGAAGGAGCAGTAGCAGAAGGAGGAGAAAGAGAAAGCAGAAGGAGGAGAAAGAGAAGGAGCAGAAGCAGAAGGAGAAGGGAAAGAGGAAAGAACTGAAGAGGGTCCAGAAAGGAGAGAAAATTACCCAAATGGAGGGACAAAAGAACAGGCTCAGGTGACCATTTCCTTAAGCAGCCTTCAACAAAAGGACAAGGTGAAGTTCTGAGCTTATTCAATTTCAAGATTGTGACTAGCATTATCACAGAATCAAATAAAATATGCCTTTTTGTTATCACAGGGAATTGTAGAACTATAGGCAAAGGTTGCACAGCTAAAAAGACTGAAAAGGAGTAGTAAGCCAGCTACAAAACCTAAACAACCCAAGTAATGTACTTCCAAGTCTGTGCACCACACATAGGGCTAAAATATTTTAATCTTAATACCTACATTCTGTTCTTCCATAGTCCTCATGAAATTCTGGAAGAGATGCTGAAGAGCTGTCCTGAAGGCTGTCGGAACTTTATTAAGGCACAACTGTCGGAGGCTGCGAAAAAGGGAAAAGGAAGGAGGTTCAACAGTGATCTGAAAGACCTGGGGCTGCAGATACTCCACAGCAGCCCAAAGGCTTACAGATACTTAAGAAGCATTTTTGCTCTACCCTCTAAAACCACAATACCCCGTTACTTTACAGGACGTGTGGGATATTTCTCTGTAAATACCAATTAAATATAGACTGCTTTACATTACCCCTTTTAACAATTTCAAAATGTACACAAGCCTGTTAATTTAACTTGCTTGTTCCAACAGCCAGGCTTCCTGCAAGGAATTATTTCCCAAATGGGAGTGATCGCCTCCACCATGACCCCTGCAGAAAGAATGTGTACTCTGGTTTTAGACGAGATGGCCATCAAGAGGCAATTTGATTATGACAAGAGAAATGATGTATCTCCCTCAGGCCATGCTGCCAAACAGGCAATGGTTATCATGGTTAGGGGCATTTTGGGGAAGTGGAAACAGGCAAGCCAACAACAACATTTTGTGTTGTTTTAAAACCAAAACTTTTTTTTGCTGTGTATATCAAAAACATTTACCTATAAATTTGTCCTTCAACAGGCCATGGGTTATTTCTTCTCCCCCAGTTCTATGGCAGCCGTGGAAATCGCCAGCATCATTAAGGATGCCATTCAGAACCTAGAACATATAGAGCTAACAGTATGTACTGGACAGACTTTTAAACAGCAACATTAACAATCTACAATTACTATCAAACCATGTATTGACACAATGTATTAACCTATTGCCAAGGTGCCAGGCAGTAATATGTGACCAGGCAACGACTAACATCAAGGCTTTGGGCTTTGCACCTACTTGGGGGCCACCCTGGACCCTCTTGGTGGTGAGGATTCCCGCTGCATTCTGGTGGGTGTTCAGAGGGTTCCTGTGGTCTACTATGTCCCACACCTACTGAAGTCCATCAGGAACAATCTTTTCAAATATGGCCTAAAGGTTAGCACAGTAAACACAGCCATCACATTTGTAATGATTTGTCTATGAAATGGTTTCATGAAGACGAATGGCATGACAAAGATACAACATTATCACAATTATTCTCATACCAGCTCATATTTATTTACATCCTTAGATCCAAGGCAAAGATGTTCTTTGGCGACATATTTCAAACTTTTATGAGCTCGACAATCTCCACACTATATGCCTGGCGCCAAAGCTCACCGAGAGGCACATATCTTTGCCTGCATTTTCAAAAATGCGTGTTAGTTTGGCAACACAGGTGTTTAGCCACACTGTTTCTGCAGGTAAATTCCATGTGCATTATTCATCTTTGCAATGACTAGTAGCAGATTTTTAAGATTATAATGTAATACTGACCTCCTATTAAGTTCTCACATCTGTTGTGACCCAGGCATTTCAGCAATGGTGTCACTGAAGAGGCTGCCGGCAGAAGCAAAAGACACTGCCGAATTTATTGACAGAATAAATCGCCTTTTTGATGTCCTGAACCAAGGTAATTCTAAAACAAAAAAACAAAAATTTAACTTCACAAACATACAACCTACCTACTAACTTCAACCTACTAACTACAACCTACCTACTAACTACGACACACCTACCCATACCTACCTATCAACAACTACCCTACATGCAGTCTCCCAGTTACTGAGCGTAACACGTTCCTTACTCCTTAATTAGGTCTGCCAAGGATTCAAACCCCTGGAGACGACCCCTTGGTACAGGAAGCCAGGAGAAGGAGAACTTCCTTGTCGACTGCATAAGCTGGGTGGCAGGCTGGCAGTTCAGGTCAGTCAATAAGAAAAGCCTAAGTGAACAACCAAGCTTCAGCAAATGAAATAAACAAACAAACAGGTGAAACACACACTAACATGACATTTGTTAATAGCATTTCTTGATAAACTTATATTATATAAATTCATATATATTATATAAAATTATACCCCTCTCTCAGCTCTGGGCGTAAACCACCACCATGCCAGAGCAGAATGCGGCTCACAATCAAGAGCATCTTGATGGTCCAGAAGACGTGCACAGATGCTGGCATGAAGTATTTGTGCACCTCAAAACTGAATCAAGATTGCATTGAGGTAAATGCAACAGACTACAACAGACAAACAAACAAATAAACATGTATTGGTACAGTAGTTTTTCCTGGAAGCCCTCCGAGGGACTTTCCCTACTCCATATGAACTGTTGCATTGGAAATCCCTAACCTAATCAAAATCATAAACAGATTACTTTCTCCCCCATTTGTTTTTGGGTAGAATCTCTTCTCCTTGGTCCGGGGAAAAAGTGGGCACAAATATAACCCCAGTGCACGGGAGTTCACTGCTGCTCTCAGGGGACTGAATGTGTCCAACATTCTGCCTGCACTCTCTTCAGTCACATCCAATTGTGAGGTGGATGATGGAGTCACACTTCTGACAACCTCATCCGATGGGGCGACTCCCTCGACCTCAGCAACCACAGGTCTGCTGATGCCTCTGACCACCTCATTGGCCCTGCCTCTTTCGCCCAAAGCAGAACCAATGGATGTTGACCTCGTGTCAGACATTGTGGAAGACAAGGTTATCTGCACTACACCATGACCCACAAAACAGCACAAAGACACACATCTACAGTTGTAAGTCACATGACACAATATCATATGCAATGTAACATTGTATTTCTCTTACTTTTTAGACTGTTGGTGATTGCATCCTGGAGGAGGGCCTCTTTTATGTTGCTGGCTGGGTAGTCCGGATGCTTCAGCAGGACTTCACAGTGAGAGCATGTCCTCACTGTGAAGTCCTGCGGTTGGGTCCTAGACACCAGGACCATAGCTATGCTGCGCCCTTTCCTGACGGCCAAAAAATATACACCAGCCGCCAACCTGATGAGGTCGTCAGAGGAGTATTTTGAGTTTATCCAGCTGTTGGAGGGGGAGTTCGCAAGAAACATCAACACCTTCTGGCCTCACTCCAACATCACCTACAATTTGGAGATGACTCTAGAGAATCTGGGAGCTTTCAATAGCCTCCTCAGCATCCATCCTGAACATACCTGTCACGATTCATGAATTCGCTGTTTTCTTCATGTCTCGTGTTATTGTTGTTTTGTGAGTATGAGCGCGTGCGAGGGGGCGTGACCGCTCGTTCCATCTGATCAGTCACCGGCTGATCTCATTATCAGCGCCAGCTGCTGCCAATTCACCTCACTATAAAGACTCATCACAATCTCCTCTCTTTGTCAGATCGTTGGTTTGGTGTCCTCTGTATCGTGCTTCGTGTTCCTGTTGCAGTCTGTTCCAGTTTGTTCCCGTTGAGTTCCTGTTCGGCGTCTTCGTGTCCTGTCTCGTCTGGATTTCACCCTGCACTGGTTTCACTATCACCCGCGCTGGATTCACCATCACCTGCACGCTGACCACCGAGTCCCTGCGCCACCATCTGCTGAGATTCCTGTGATTGTCTTTGTGTCTTCTGTCTACAATAAATATAGTTTACTTGCACTTGCTTCCGCCTGATCTTGTGACAGAACGATCTGACCTAACATGGAAGCAGCAGGCGAAACTTCAACCTCATGGGAGGATTTTGGACGGCGGTGTGGGAGAACCAGGATCCATGCTGCGCCTCGTTCCAGACACTCGCCGCCGCCATGAAAGGAGTTTTTGACCGCTCGGTCGCTGGAAGGGAGGCAGCAAGGATGCTAGCGGATCTCAAGCAGAACGAGAGATCAGTATCTGATTACTCCATAGAATTTCGGACTTTGGCGGCGGAGTGTCAGTGGAACGAGGAGGCGCAGTGGGACATGTTCCTGCATGGGCTGGCTGACCGCGTCCAAAAGGAGATTTATGCACTGGACTTACCCCCCACCCTCAACGAGTTGATCGATCTGGCGCTTCGTGTGGACTCTCGACTCTCCCGAGTCGAGGGTCGGAAGGGACCTGCTCGGGGTTTTGGAGTGGTGGACGCGGTCAGCCCTGTCTACGATCATGAGCCCATGCAGGTCGGTCGAGCTCGGCTTTCCCGGGAGGAGAAGGAGCGGCGGAGGTCCCAGGGCCTTTGCCTTTACTGTGGTGCTGCAGGACATTTCGCTTTCAACTGCCCGGTAAAAGGGCAAGCCCGGCAGTAAAACTGAGGCTACTGTCGGGTGGGATCTCCGCTGAGAAGACCTCATCAACATCAACGCTCCTCCCGGTAAGGCTCAGGTGGTCAGCCCACACTCACGATTGTCAAGCACTACTGGACTCCGGGGCTGAGGGTAACTTCATGGACTACACTTTTGCACTCAGGATTCAGGTTCCCCTTCTACCCCTCAGTCACACCATCGCAGTGCACGCTCTCAACGGATAAACACTCCCCACTATCTCTTATACCTCTGGACCCCTCACACTCAGTGTATCCTGCAATCATTCTGAAACCATCTCTTTCTATATCCTGGACTCCCCCCTGGCACCCATTGTTTTAGGTCATCCCTGGCTCATCAAACACAACCCCAAGATAGACTGGCAGCAGAGATCAGTGTCTGAATGGAGTAGTAAATGTCACGAGTCCTGTCTTGTGTCTGCTTGTCCGTCTGTTTCTGTTTGTACGTTTCAGGAGGAAGCAGCGGACTTGTCAAACGTGCCCACGGAGTACCTAGACCTGAAGGAGGTGTTCAGTAAGTCTCGTGCTGCTTCTCTCCCTCCGCATCGTCCCTATCACTGTGCTATAGAGTTATTGCCAGGTACGTCTCCGCCTAAGGGCAAATTATATTCACTTTCTGTCCCAGAGAGGGAGGCTATGGAGAAATATATTTCTGATTCTCTAGCAGCGGGGTTCATCCGTCCTTCCTCTTCTCCAGCTGGGGCGGGGTTCTTTTTTGTGGGGAAAAAGGATGGGTCTTTGCGACCTTGTATTGACTACCGGGGGCTGAACAACATCACGATAAAGAATACCTATCCTTTGCCATTGATGTCTTCAGCCTTCGAGAGGTTGCAAGGAGCATCTATCTTCACAAAATTGGATTTACGTAATGCTTATCATTTGGTCCGCATCAGGAGGGGGGATGAGTGGAAGACTGCCTTTAATACCCCCAGGGGGCACTTTGAATACTTGGTCATGCCTTTCGGCTTGTCCAACTCCCCAGCGGTCTTCCAGGCACTCGTCAATGACGTGCTGCGAGATATGGTCGACCAATTCATATATGTCTACCTGGATGATATATAGATTTTTTCTTCTTCTCTCCAGGAACACGTGCAGCACGTTCGACGAGTGCTTCAGAGACTGCTAGAGAATGGGCTTTTTGTCAAGGCGGAGAAATGCGCTTTTCATGCACAGTCTGTTCCTTTCCTTGGGTACATTGTGTCGTCTGAGGGAATGCGTATGGATTCTGAGAAGGTTAAGGCTGTGGTGGATTGGCCAAGTCCAGATTCCCGTAAGGCCCTACAGAGGTTTCTGGGGTTCGCCAATTTTTACCGGCGGTTCATTCGCAATTTCAGCCAACTAGCCTCACCCCGACCGCCTTGACCTCCCCCAGAACGGCGTTCAGGTGGTCAGACGCAGCGGAAGCTGCGTTTGCCAAACTCAAGGGCCGCTTTGTTTCAGCCCCCATCCTTGTTACCCCTGATCCATCACGTCAGTTCGTGGTGGAGGTCGATGCGTCAGAGGTGGGGGTAGGTGCAGTGCTATCCCAACGCTCTCTCACAGACGACAGGATGCACCCATGTGCA
Organism: Meda fulgida; assembly: GCA_030578275.1. Taxonomy (NCBI): domain Eukaryota; kingdom Metazoa; phylum Chordata; class Actinopteri; order Cypriniformes; family Leuciscidae; genus Meda; species Meda fulgida. Next base: position 1,699,546 of record CM060630.1, on the reverse strand, counting down.
TTTTTGTCTCATCGATTATCCCCTGCCGAACGTAACTATGATATTGGTAATAGAGAGTTGTTGGCAGTCAAGTTAGCATTGGAGGAATGGCGCCACTGGTTAGAAGGGTCGGGGGTACCTTTTGTCGTCTGGACAGACCATAAGAATTTGGAATATATCAGAACTGCTAAAAGGTTGAACTCTAGGCAGGCTCGTGGGCACTTTTTTTCGGACGTTTTGACTTTTCTCTCTCATACCGCCCGGGCTCCAAGAACATCAAGCCCGATTCTTTATCACGCATTTTTGACCGTTCCGATCGCCCGTCTACTCCCGAGTGCATTTTTCCAGAGACTCTAATTATCTCTACACTCGTATGGGAGGTCGAATCGAAGGTCAAGACGGCCTTACAAGGGGTAACGCCTCCGGTCGGGTGCCCACCGAACCGCTTATTCGTGCCAGAGGAATTACGGTCCGACGTTGTTCAGTGGGGGCATTGCTCCAAGGTGGCTTGTCATCCAGGAGTTAGTCGCACTACATTTTTAGTCAAGCAACGATTTTGGTGGCCACGTATGGCTCGCGACGTTCACAGTTTTGTTTTGGCTTGCTCAGTTTGTGCCACTGGTAAGACTTCCAATCGACCCCCAGATGGGCTCCTTCAACCGCTGCCGATCCCTTCGAGACCCTGGTCCCACATCGCTCTAGATTTTGTCACCGCCCTCCCACCCTCTCAGGGTAACACGGTAGTTTTAACCGTGGTGGACCGGTTCTCGAAGGCGGCCCACTTTATTCCCTTGCCCAAATTGCCCTCAGCCAAGGAGACAGCGGTAACAGTCGTTAACCACGTCTTTCGGTTACATGGCCTCCCGACGGACGTGGTTTCCGACAGAGGTCCCCAATTTGTGTCCAAATTTTGGCAAGAGTTTTGTAGATTACTGGGTGCGACTGTTAGCCTGTCCTCAGGGTTTCATCCCCAGAGCAATGGCCAAACTGAGAGAGCCAACCAGGATTTGGAGAGAACGTTGCGATGTATGGCTTCCAAGAATCCTTCCTCATGGAGTCAACAACTGTCAATGGTGGAGTACGCCCACAATTCATTACCAGTATCATCCACGGGCCTATCTCCGTTTGAGTGTAGCATAGGGTACCAGCCACCAATTTTTCCTAGTCTGGAACACGAAGTCTCGGTTCCCTCCGCTCACGCCTTTGTCCAGAGGTGTCAACGCACTTGGACTAGAGCCCGGGAGACTCTACTCCAAGTGGGAGCGCGCACCAAGGCCAAAGCCGACCGCCACCGGCGGAGGCCTCCCGTATACGTCGTCGGTTCCAAAGTGTGGCTTTCTACCAAGAACATTCCTCTCCGTTCCGTTTCGAATAAGCTTGCTCCCAAATTCATTGACCCGTTTACTGTCACCAAGATTATTAGTCCGGTGGCAGTCCGCCTCAGTCTTCCTCCAGTGTACAGGAGAATTCATCCCGTTTTTCATGTATCCAAGATTAAGCCAGTTTTTCGTTCTCGTATTAATCCGCCTGTCCCGGTTCCCCCACCGCCGCGACTCGTAGACGGGGAGACCACATATTCGGTTTATCGTATTCTAGACTCAAGGCGGAGGGGACGCGGGTTCCAGTACTTGGTGGACTGGGAAGGTTACGGTCCGGAGGAGAGAAGTTGGGTGCCTGCTAGAGACATTCTGGATCACTCCCTTATTGATGATTACAATCGACAAGTAAGGGAGTCTGGGGACGCCAGGAGGCGTTCCTAGGAGAGGGGGTACTGTCACGATACATGAATTCGCTGTTTTCTTCATGTCTCGTGTTATTGTTGTTTTGTGAGTATGAGCGCGTGTGAGTGGGCGTGACCGCTCGTTCCATCTGATCAGTCACCGGCTGATCTCATTATCAGCGCCAGCTGCTGCCAATTCACCTCACTATAAAGACTCATCACAATCTCCTCTCTTTGTCAGATCGTCGGTTTGGTGTCCTCTGTATCGTGCTTCGTGTTCCTGTTGCAGTCTGTTCCAGTTTGTTCCCGTTGAGTTCCTGTTCGGCGTCTTCGTGTCCTGTCTCGTCTGGATTTGACCCTGCACTGGTTTCACTATCACCCGCGCTGGATTCACCCTCACCTGCACGCTGACCACCGAGTCCCTGCGCCACCATCTGCTGAGATTCCTGTGATTGTCTTTGTGTCTTCTGTCTACAATAAATATAGTTTACTTGCACTTGCTTCCGCCTGATCTTGTGACAATACCAGCCTCATAGAATCTATATCCATCACGAAATTTGTGATGTGCAGGCTGGGTGCTGAAATTAGACAGAGAAACGGGCTCTGAGCTACAAGAACAAATTAACAGCTGACAGGAAACTGTCTACATTTACAACTTAATCATAGGTCGGTTAAATCTTTATATGTCCAGTAAGTATACTACTTATAATTATAATATTTATATATAATATATATACTGTATATATTTATGTATATGTATGATTATAATACTAGTAATAGTACTTCATTAAATTCCACTTGGTGTGTGTTCCACTTCCTAAGATTTACACGTAAATTTATAATACATGTGTAATATCATCCATCATGTGTGCGGTCTCTTCTTTTTCCACACTTTCACTCACTAATCTTCAGTGGCTGGATTCGCCATCGTGTATCGGCTAGATACATAACGTTAGATGATAGCAGAGAATGTCTAATAAGGGCTGTTAGCCAGCTGATGCTAGCAGCTAGCCAGCTACGTCGCCGAACATCCAACGACCATTACTGTCTGTCTGTGTGTGTGTGTATTTTTGACGTGGTCTTTTAAAACAACAAAACAAAAACTCTTCTAGCACGTGTATTTACCTGTGTCAGCTGTGTTGTCGATGCCTCGAGAGAAAAGAAAGTGCAGAGCGCGAAAGCACCAAAGTGACTGAAGGATTGCCGTAAAGCGTATCTCTGCTCGTATGATGTGTATGACGTCATTGACATTTTAAAAGACTTTTTAAAGCAAATAAGTGACTATAAAAAATCTAACACCCAGTAATCTGTAATTTCTTTGCATCTCCTTTCGAAAACAACATTCAAATTACTAGACAAAAAATTATCCTGAGAAAAGTGGATTTTTAAGGGTATAGCTCCATAGACCTCCATTCATTCTGCACTCGTCCTGTGAGCGCCCTCATATGGAACCAGAGTGGAACTGCAACCAGTTCAGAACCCGGAAGTTTGATGTGAGTGGGAGTTCTCCCCATTTTAGACATTCTCTGGTGTAACTAGGTGTTTCTCAATGTCAAGGATACTTCCTTGGCAGGATTGATCCTTCCAAGTCATTTCCTTCAGAGGCTAGGTGAGGCTCCTCTTTAGCATTCAGAGAACACGTAAATGGAACAGGCTAGCAAGTGCACATCGTTGCGTCATTACGTCACTGAAAAGGTCCGCTTTCGGCGCTTTAAAAATGGAGAAGCTATTAATTTGGATGCTGTACAGCATTTTTGCTGATATGGAGATGGAGTGGTATCGGCGTCAGGATCGCAGGAGGAGAAAGGGATAATGTATAGCGAGGCGGTTGTTATAGAATACAACCCCGCAAACTCCGGGACGTGGAGGGGTCTTGAATCAGCCTGAAGGGGTTGTATTCAATAACAACCGCCTCACTATACATTATCCTGATTATTACATGGCTACCTACCAAATAAATCAACAATTTGAAACAAATATTGATTTATAAACGAGTTTATTGATTTAAAAACGATTATATCGCCTGAGTGAACAGAACTGCGTCAATAGCAACATTCTAGCTGTTAAAACACATGCAATGGTAAAATATGGGTCAAATTGTTACCGTTTAAACACACTTGACAGTCCTTATTTTGTCTTGTTAGCCCTCATAGAAATAAATAAATAAAGTAAGGGATAATGTATAGCAAGGCAATAAATCAAATTTATTGATTTAAATAAAAAAAAAAAAAAAGTTAAATCAATATTTTGTCAAATATTGATTTATAAAGGAGTTTATTGATTTAAAAACAATTCTATTTCCTAAGTGAACAGAGCTGTGTCTATAGCAACATTCTTGGTAAAATATGTGATCAACAAAAAAAGCTATATGAAGGAAAAATTACAAGTTGAAGTACCAGTAAAAGAGAACAGCTTTAAATCCCCCCTCTGTAAATCAGTTGAGCCGATATGTTTAATAGTTTAACAAACATTAAATAAAGGGCAAAACTGAAATTATACTTAAACCTTCCTCTCTTCCTGATGTTGTACAGGCTCGGCACTACTGTTCCATCAATGCCACAGTGCCTGTACTGCAGCGGTACAACGGAGGGGAGGACACTCGGCCAGACTTCAGGCTAGGCAGAGAGGCCATGCAGCACCTGATGGTGGCCCTGAAGACAGACAGGCAGCACGGATGGGCCCGACCCCGGCTGCCATATAAGAATAAAACCCTGGAGACACTCGTGTTCCTGTTCTGGCTGGCACAGAAGGAGCTCCAAGTGGTTGGTGGTGGTTTTGCTCGCTTGGCAATCACCAAGCATTTGGCAAGGCAGCAGGGCCGTAGACGGCTGCCATATAAGAATAAAATGTACCGGCGGCCCTGATGGTCACGATTATAACAACCGAAAGCTCTTCCATTCAGTGGTGCTCCAGGCAGTTTGTGACCATCAGGTTCGCTTTATTGACATCTTTGTGGGTTACCCAGGATGTGTGCATGATGCACGCATCATCAAGAACAGCCCCATCTACACTAGTGGGACTTACCCTCCGCCTGAGTATTTTCTCCTAGCTGATGGTGGCTACCCATGTCTACAGGAACCCCTGGCCCTTATCACACCATATAAGAGGCCAGTGAGAGGCATGGCAGAGCAAAGGTTTAACTACCATCATTCCAAAGGTCGCACAATCATTGAGTGTGCATTTGGAATGATGAAAACCCGCTTCAGGTGCATCTTTTTAGAAGCACTTGAAGTGCATTCACTTTTTGTCCCTAAGGTAATAAATCATTGCAATATTTCTGTAGTGAATTTCTTAATCAAATCATAGTATCCTACTCAAAATAACAGTTAATGCTTAACAACTGGTAAAGTCACACTATCTTCTGTGTTCATGTTTTTCATATCTCAACAGTCTTGTATCCTTTTGCTCTGCCTTGTGCAAAGGTGGTGGCGGCATGTGTGATTCTGCACAACATTTGTGTTGGTGTCGGGGATGTGCTGGAAGAGGTTGTGGAGGAGGAGGACAACCAGCCACCTGTGGAGCTTGATGGTGGGGAGAGCCGGAGTGGAGCTGCTTGGCGGGCTGCGCTGACCGACGAGGCACCTCTTGATCATGACTATTTTTTAAAGGGCGTTGTCTTAGTCTTCGCAAGGTCACTTTGTAAACAGTGGGGCGGTACTTCCGCCGGCGGCATCAAGCGTGACCTTTCAACGTGATGATGTAGTTCCCGGCGTGTCGCAGATCAGCTCAATCCGCACAATTGTAGTTAAAAAGTATATTATTTAAAAAAATTTTTTTAGAAATTGACCTATTATTTCGCTAGATAGGACCCTCTTCCTCAGCTGCGATCGTGCACAGCCTGTTGAAGCATTTCAAAGACCCTTGAAACTGCATTGATTCGGACTTCAAAACGTTGGTTGCCATTGAAGTCCATTATTCGAAGAAAAATCCAGAAATGTTTTCGTCAAAAAACGTAATTTCTCTTCCACTGAGGAAAGAAAGACATGGATATCTTGGATGGCATTGGGATGAGTAAATTGAACTAAATTGAGGTGAACTAATCCTTTAACATTTTCGCACGGACAAAATAGCTAATGCTATCTAAATAAATACTATTGCTACTATCTAACATAGTTGCTAAGACAAAAGATACAACAAAACAATAACAGATTTAACAACCTGATATAGATTATTTCCAATGATAAACGTTTAAAATTCAGCTATTATTCAATAAAAATAAAAACAACAATAAATAAATTCAAACTCACCCATTTTGCAGCTCTTCTATCAGTAGTGCGTGTCCGGTGTGCGATACCTGTGAGTAGTCCAACGCTGTGCTTCTCGTCCGGTGTGCGACCTTAGAGGATTATGTTCAGGCCTCAAGGGAATGTTTGAAATCATTTCATTTGGGCTCTAGATGTTCTCAAATGTTCCTGGAGCGACTCGCTGCCATCCACAGCGATGATATCAGAACGGTGTCAGATTCATGTTGATTTGAAAGCAAATCAGACAATTTTTCAGTTTCTGAATGCTGCTGTCAATTTAAATTATAACAGGTTCTGCAGGTTCTCTGTTAAAATATGTCTTACTCCATGTCCTGATTAACAGGGCCCTCGTTTATTTGCAATTTTGAGAAAGTGTCTAACTTGAATTTTCTTTCACTGTGCCTGTTACATTTGTTATTCAGGTGCCTTGGTAAAATATAATTTGTCATTAACCTTAGATGAGAAGTTAAAATCCGTTATTTCACACTGCCAGTGTTCATTTAGGCATGCTGTTGTTGTTACAATTCAACACACAGTATGCTGTTTGGTATACTGAGCTCCAAGGTAAAGAATGAAAAACCTGTATAAGTGGTACCTTAGATAAAACAGCCATGGGAATAACATAATGTGCTTTGGCTGAAAAACAATCTTTGTCCCATATTCGGCACTGTATTGCATGGTAAACACACACACACAAACACACACACACACACACACACACACACACACACACACACACACACACACACACACACACACACACACACACACACACACACACACACACACACACACACACTCACATACACACACACACACACAAAAGGCCCTGCCCATTGCTATTGAAAGAACAGAGGTGTAGCCTTTATAACCAGGATTGCTCTAAACCTTTAGTCCTTCACCTGTATATACAATGGCATATAATTATGTACAGGATTGTCTGAATATATGTAACTTTCTTTTACATATTTTAGCCATTGTAATCTTAAGCTTCTTCGGATGTGCACTTGCACAAGACAGAGTCTTTTCATGGGATGGTCCGGGAGAACCCAGTGAAGTTGACCCCAATGGGAATGGTGACTTTAAATAAAACATACAAATAGAAAGGTCACATAAAAACCTTAAACAACAATTCAGGCACTAGGGAAGAGAGATATGATGCTGCTTGTTCCTTGCCTCTCTGAAGTGTGTCCGACTGATGTGGCGTCCTGTGGATGCTGCCTGATGAAGAATCACATGTGGAAGATGGAGACGTTCTTCAACATGAGCTTCAATGAGCTACAAAGGGGACTGGAGAGAGCTCTTGCAGTCTTAAACAATATTCATGGTGAGCCATTTGTAGCGTCTTGTTTGCCTATACTTAGTATTTCAACTTTGTTGAATTTAGCCTGCAAAGTCCTTATACCTTTTAACAAAATGTAAGTCACATGCATTGAAAATCACATGCTAACATTTATTATTAGAAAGTTCAGAATTCGTATTATAGCTGACAGGAATCGTAATTTTACATGCTGGATTGGAATTATTCTTATTTCTTCAATCTATTTGCATATTGAGTTGTGAATCAGTAATATCTATTCAACAATCTGTAATTGCTTTTATGGAGCCAAGTGGATGTGTTAATTCTCTTACACAGCCAACAGAAAACATGACACATATTGAGTGAATGTACATTTAATTACCTCAAAAGCAAACCCTAAAACATGGACCTGCCTAAAAGGTTAACACTGTTCTACTCTCCTCTTAGCACTGCGTTATTCTTCAGAAAGTGTCATAATGATACAGTTTCTAAGTTTGAAATGGCTGAATCACTTTCCCTGTTCTTATGTTTGGACAGCAAGTAGGAGTGCCTTCTCTGTGGCTCTTACTGATACACGCCTATGTGTCGCGAATCGCGAAGACTCTGTGGTGAAGTACCACGTTCCGGTGTCTACAGCCTGGCACTAACTGTTTATAGTGATGCTGGTGCTGCCGGAGCCACACTCGCTGCCTGTGCTCGACTCCGGCTGAACGGACGCACACTCGCGTCGTCGAGTGAGAAGAACAAGCTAGACCAGTAGGACAGCGTTAGCGCTATGCTGGCAGTGCAGCTGAGTGCAGGAGACCGGGTGGATGTTGCTTTTCCGGCCGGCTGCTTTCTGTGCGACGACAACAACCACTACAACACTTTCACCGGGTTCCTACTCTATGCAACTGATTAATATACAGAGATGCAGAGAATATACAATATGCTGTTTCATATTGACATAGTACATGATTTATATATGTATTTTAGTTTTTTTTTAACGTATACAATACAGTACTAAGTGTGCAACAATTACTTAATTTATCTTTTGATTTCAATAGTGCAAGAGTGGTATATATTGTGATTTCAAACACATTTCCTCCGCAAGTTTCTCTTTCTCTGTGACACACTGTATGTTTAGAAGAACTAAAACAAGTCGTCTTTCAAGCTACTCTAAGAGTTAAAAAACTAAATGTGAGGTCAGGGTAATAGATTAAAATTATTTTAATGGAAAGAACATATTCAAAAATACTCATTTTTTTGTTGAAATAAACATTATGGTTCTTTTGCTCTGACACATTCACTTGACCTTCTCTTGCCCCAAAAGCAACACACATCGATTCAGCTCACATTGAAACGTTGAATTTGCATTTAGTTCTAAGAGTAAACCATTACAGGCTTCATGCTATATTTATAATTAGAATATATTCTTTAGTAATATAGATTCAGGCTTTATGATTATGATTCCCAAAAGTTAGAACATTTTGTAAAAAGTGTAATTTACATAATGCAATTTTTTAAAGTGGATTAATTATGATGACTATATTATTATTGCTAACTGTTTACATAGTATTATTACACTGTTTTTTTTTATTTTTTATTTTCAATTGCTAACAAGCATTTTTCAATACTGAAGCCACATGTTCAAAACTCAGACAGAAGTCTATCTGGACCAAACTCTTGCATTTCTGCAGGATTCATATTGAAATATAATATATTAGCAGAACATTTACAATGAAATTATATAATAATTATTGCAAACAGAACTAATTGCAATTTCAGCTGAAAGCCGACCCAGGTGTCATATTTTCAGTCTCTATTACAATAGAGTAATTTTTTTTATTCAGTCAGAATGATTTTGTTTGGAAACATGGATCAATGAAGACACGAGGAAAGAAGGGAGGGAGGACAAGAACGCTCACTGTACTGGACATCCATCCATCCCTCCATTCGTTTATTCCATACTTTTCCCAAAGTGCCTGTCCTATGTAGGGTTGTGGGGAGTGGCTGGAGTCTTTCCCAGCGACGGAGTAGTTCCTTGTTGTTTTGTAATTATTATTGCTTCAGAATTTGTTGTTTCAAATTAATATGTAAAGGTATAGAAAAAAACGAATTGCTGCATTTCTCATTCATTCTTTATGTTCTTTAGCCAGAATAATCTTTCTGATTTTTTTTTTTGTTCTTTTTTGATAGGAACATGGTTTTCAGTATATGCATCATACTTAGGTGTGATATATTTAGTTTGGGGCTTTTTTATTTGTAAAATGTTTACTATATACGATTTTTTTTTTATTGTAACTACATGCCATGGACACTGTTCTCCATTTTTCTCTGTAGTGTTTAATGAATGAAAATTCAATTCAGAAAAAACTGTAATACACTTAACAAAAAGAAACCCCAAATAATAACCAAATTAGATACACAGAAACAAGAAAATCAATAGCAAATGGATCAAGACATTCAATGCTCAGAAAACAAAATAGAAAATAGATCAAAACCGGGAGGAAATAACTCCCAAGTCATAATAAACACACACCAAAAAAAAGAAAGAAAGTAGTGCTCAACAAAAGGAAGGGAAAAAAAGGAAAATACAAACCAAGTAACAAATTCAATTACAAATATGCCTATAGGCCAACAAACACAAACAGGTTAACTGAAAATAACAAACCAAGAAAATGAAAATGAAAATAAAAGAAACGCAGCCGGGCGAAGCAACAGCGCTACCCGGGCCACTACATACACAGATCACGCACAGTCAGATATCCCAGCACGTCATGCACAGCCTATCCAAAACAATGACACTAGTAGTGGGAAGTTCGGATCATTTTACTGACTCGGATCTTTGAGTCTCGTTCAGCAAAATGAATGAATCTTTTTTCAAGTCATTTCATTCATTTCAGCAGAAAATAATGAAATGTCATGTTAAATAGCCCAAAACATCTAGTGGACTACTTACGAAAAAGTTGATTCAATTTGAAATAAATAAATACAAATAAACTATAGGGTAATGCAGCCAAAACCAAATTATAAGAAACCGAAATGTTAATTTATTAATTGGGTCTAAAGTTCAAGATATTGCAGTCTGTTAGTTCACCTCACCTCCTTTTTCTCCGCCTCTTGTGTCATCAGGTTCGAACTTCAAAACGTTACTTGTCGATGTCGACTCGTCAGTGTCTGTGTGGACCGTGTGACACAGCAGCCACAATGCACTCACTGACTGCAGCAGAACTTAATATACCGGTCCGGATCCGGAAAGAGAAATGATTAGCTCATCAAGTCTTGAGTCTTCAGGTTCGGGTTCGGCCGGGTCCGAGTCTTTCGTTCTTCCTGTCAGTCCCATAGAGACTATGCTGTCAGTACCGGAAAGAGAAATGATTACTTCGTCTGGTTCGGATTTGGGACGGGTCCGAGTCGTTCGTTCTATGCTTTTCTATACTCTGCCTTTGTATTGTCTGCAAAAGGCATTAACTTCCACATTATCAATAGAGGGTTTTCACCGACGTCACGTTCTGGGCTGGGTTTCCCAAAAGCATCATAAGTGTGATGGATCTGCCATGAGCCTTAGCAAATCACAACTAAAAAAATGAGTCTATCGCCACAAAACAGGGAGCAAAGTGGTCTTCAATTGGGATAACTATTAAATCTTGCTTATGCAAAGAAGTGACCAAACCTCATTAGAGTGGAAAAGGCAAAAAAATGTAACAGTTAAAAAAAAAGAAAATGCAAAAAAATGGTATTCCATTCAGATTACATCACAGGAAATATCCAGTATTCAAAAAGGACATAATTGGGCTTGAGCCTCTTAAACTGACAGAGGACAAAATTCAACACCACCTTTCCCAGGGTACAATAAGTAACAACCTCTAGACAAAACATACACTGAATTTATAAGAGTTGGCCAGCACCATGAAAACAAAAACGGGGGACATAACCATACAAATGTTCACAATAATAACACAAACCCTGGAATGAACAACGCATTTAACTAAATTTAGAGGCATGGATAAATTTTAGTTAATGCAAAAGAATCCTATTAAACAAGCATCACATTGATCAAGCCATCACATTTTTCCTATGTCCCCTCTAATACATCAAATACGTCTCATTTCCTTAAGAATTCCCTTACAACAGATCAACTTCCTGTTTGAATCTCTTTGTCACTAGGCTGGTCCATACCCCAACACATCAGGTACCAAACATTCAAATCATCTTAATTATAAAATGAACTAACAATTTGAGGTATGTTTTTATAAATCACATTTTAGCCAAAGAGGAATTTTAACTAGTTTTAAATGTTTTAACCTTAAGCCAAATAACTAAGCCCGTGCACTGACTCAGTACAATGACAAATAAAGATCTTAAACCAAACCAATATGGTAATGTCCTATTATTTATTGATCAAATGTAAATATGAATATAAAAGTATTGTGTGGTTTAAATCCTGGCCATCACAGTAAGCTTAAGTTGATCGTAGAACAATTGCGACCAATGGTCTCTACGATCAACTTAGGCTTACGATGCTTTGGGGAAACACAGCACTGGGCGGTAACCCGGATGCGCGGCCATTATGGAGGCACTCGGATGTAAACAACAGCATGGATTGCACTGTTTATGTACAACTGAACACATTGTTACACTAATAAACCACAGGAAAAACACATGGAAGCTGCAAAATCATATAGAGAAGGACTTATTATTATTATGGTTCTTAATATGGTAAAGATCCGAACAAGCTATCTTCTCTAGCCCTTACTGCAATTCTTCCTTATGTTTCTTATCCCGACATAGGATACATTCAGATTGTCAGTCCAAAAAAGCACATGGAATTCATTTCAAGCTACATCCATATGTGGTTTGAAATCCTATTCAAATCATATATCAGAACACCAGCTTCAGGCTCTGATCGGATCGCGTGGTATGTGACTTTCTCACGCCACATAAAATGTGAACGTCAGAAGTTGTTATAGGAAGCATGCTGAGAGTCGCTGCCCAAACAAGGCTGTGCTGTTGCTAAGTGCCAGACGAGCAGAAAATTAAGAGCGTGGAAAAAAGCTTTAAAATGTTTTTTCCTGGTGCGACCGATTAGTACAGACCAAAATTATTTCTCGACTATTTTTCAGCAGCAATCATCAGCCAAATTTGCAAGTCCGTTCAGTTCAGTGGCATTGTTTACTTCAGTGCCTCCAAAATGGACGACTTCCGGATTGATGACGTGTAGTGAAACCCTCTATATTTGGTTGCTAATCACCATTTACAAAATCATTATAGTAACACCTGTATAAAATCTAGTGATCATGGCATTTATTTTGTATGATTTATAATTACTTATAGACATCTACTTATTGCTATCCTGTGCTTTGGTTGCATTATTAATACATTACACATGACAAAATAACTCCTTAGCGGTAAAGAGTATCTTCAATTGGTACTGAGAGGCGTAACTTGCTAACTGCACGTTCAAAATGATCACGATAAAACAGATCCTCGTGCACATTCGACTCGGGGACTGGAATGTAGTGTATTCGTGTTCAAAGGTGTCACGCTCCTCATACATTCACGAGAAGTACGAACGCAGTGCTTTCCCCCTTTAGACTCAGTGGGGAGCGCGCTCTGGACTACCTAGGCGACTAATGCATTTATAGCACAACATTCTGTGTTCTGCATCTTTTCAGTAGCGGTGCTTTCAGCTGTCTGCCCTATTATTGTGCTTGTGAACGTGGCTCGTCCCGCGGATTTATTCCGGACGCTGTGATTGTATGTATATAACATGCTTGTAATAACTGGTCTGATGTTATATGCACCAGCACTTCTTGCTTCATTATGTTGTATGCACCAATATACCCTTGTTGCTTCATTATTATCACTCCCTGTGATATATTAGTCCCGCATCGGCTCAAGCGTGTTCATGGCGGTGCTGAAGGTGCCGGTGCAGTTTTGGCACTCTTCCAGCTAGATGCATGAGTGTTTCAACCAGGTCCGGTAGCCGAACTGGGTGAGGCGGGGCTTTACTTCTTTGTTGTATTCACCTGCTACGGCATGTGTAACATTTTTCTGTCAACTCTGCATATGTCGCTATCGCATGTTTGTCGATTGAGCGGGTACAGACCATACTAAATGTTCTGACCGCATTTGTGCAGGACAAAGCTCTGAGGACATCAGTTACAGGGACTGATGGCAGCTGTACAAAGTACACAGGCTATATCGTTATTTAAATTTTAATGGACAGTAAAACAAAGGCAGAACACTGTACAATCTGATAGATAGCATTATTTGATAGAACACCGGCAGAGGAAATGGAAGGCACTTCTGAATCAGACAGAGAGTAATCTTTAGGCTCCTGTAACAAATGAAATGCTAAATTTAAATTTTGACAATTGTAAATTTTACTTCATATTTAATGAACTATGAGTGAAATTATAACATTATTTAAAAAATGAAATTGACTGCTTCACAATCACTGATGTCGATACACATGTCTGTCTCGCACTTCTGGACGTGCACAGCCAGCAGCTGAACAGGCATTTAGTGCATTTAGTACATCAAGCTTTCGGTATTTTCTCCAACTCTTTTGTAGAGTACTGTAAAGGGGAGATGTCTAGAGTATTCTGTAAAGGCATGATATACAGACAGCCCTTTCCTCCTGCAGTTTTGATGAGATAGGACCCTTCAGCTTCCGGTGCAAGAATGTTCAGCTTTCTCTGACCTGATCCACCTGAGTGAAAAGATCAGAAGCCATTATCAACTATTTATATCAAATAAATGTTTCAGAAATTAATAAATATTCTATTTCACTCTAACTTTGATAGCCAATAAACAAACTAACTTTGTGAGTTTAGCAGAGATGCCACTCAAAGTAACAAGCCAGTCTTAAGTTGTAAGTCACAACAAAACTTAGTCAAATTTCAACCAACAGCTTTATAGAGCATCCAGGCTCCCTCCAATGAGTCCATTTTTGTATACATCTCCAACAATAGTTTAGATATCTGGAGGTATTAAACACCTCAAACTTTATTAAAACAAGACTGGCTACCTTAAAACAATCAGGAAATTAAATATATAGCAAGACAAATTATATATAGTGAGCCTAATTAGGCTGAATGTATAAATTGTTTAAATGTCTTAACTATGCCAGCTTTTAGGTAAATGACCAGTAATGACCATACCTCAGAGTGGTCTGCATCCTCTGGGATGGCAATAGTCCTCCGTCCTAATCCAGCCTGTGGAAGTAACAACCAAGGGTAGTAATCCATCCGCCAGAAGTTGAAGCTGCCTCCGGGCGCCTCCATTGTAGCTGGCTATCACCTGCTGTTAGCATCCCATTGACTCCCATTCATTTTGGCGTCACTTTGACAGCAAATAACTTTACATCCGAGGCGTCCAAAGACTCCATTTGTCCATTATTTATTCCTAAAGAAACACAACAATGTATAAAAGGCTCCATTACTTTGTATCTTACGTTACGGCCCCGTAAAAGCCATTCTTGTAAAAATAGGCTAAAAATTGCGTCATAACCACGCGACTTTAAGTCGCACAATAGAGACATTACCATAGACTTACAAAGATTGACCAAAGATTTACAACTGTCAGTCAGGTTGCTCACGTGACATCTACGTCATCAAGGTCAGTTTGAGCCTGCGCAGAATGCCTGGCTATCAGGAAGTGAGTGCCCATGTTGGGCTTCAACTCTCTCCGTTGAAATCAACGGGGTCGCTGTGTCCATTTCTTTTACTGTCTATGGTAACAACTCATCCGAGGCTTTTGGGGTCCTTTCAACGTTTTATTTAGCAGGAAAACCTGGATTGGCGTTGACCTGGCAGGCCTTTTTTTAGGAGTAGAGATAAAGTTTTTTCATCCCTTGAACAGACCAGGGAATGCTCTGAGAGGAAAAACTGATATGTCAATGATGTAATATTCCATCAGTCTCGAAGCATAATACCAAAGGGGGTTGCCACCCGTCCCTTATTAAAATACGGAATCATCCCGTATTTACAAGTAAAATGATGAGTCATGCATCAAATCAATAAGGGACGTGATTTGTCCCGTATTTTACATAATGCTCACACATAGTTGAATGAAAACATAAGGATTTTGCAGTATGGATAATATAATAGCAAATATAAAGAAATCAATCTCACAATAATGTTATATTATGATTGGAATCAAATTAATTTTGTCCATTTTCTAAGCGGGGTCAGACTACCCTGCTGAAAAAAACAATAGAAACCATTACAAAATTGCTAATGGTTTTAATGGTTGTATTGGAAACTGTATTGGTTTTAATGGAAACCATAATGGTTCTAGTGGGTCTCTATTGGTAATTTGTTTTCTTCTATTGGTGGCATGTTTTGTCTATTTGTCTGTATTGGTTTTAATGGAAACTGTAATGGTCCTAGTAGGTCTCTATTGGTAATTTGCTTTCTTCTATTGGCGGCATGTTTTTTCTATTGGATACCATTATAAGGACCAATAAAATACCTTTTGGCAAGGTTATATGTTCTACTGGACACCAGTATGAACCATTAAGACTCCAATAAATTGAGTGTTTTATTTGGTTTGATGATAATGATTTAATGTAGCCTACATATAGTTAATAGGCTAGATGCAGGTTTTTTTTTTTTTTTTTTACAATTATTACAACAAAAATATATTTAAAAATGACTTTTGTATTATTATTTTTGTTTTTTTTGGAGTAGGTAAAATCAAACGTTTCTCCAAATGAAAAAAAATCAAATAGCCTAAAATACTTGGCTATTGCGCGCCACTATACACTCTAAAAAACGCCCATTTAACAGAACAACCATTACTTATAAAAGTAATTAGATTAAACACAAAAAACTTAGTATTCATAACTTTTCAACCTCTACTTAACATATATAGTGTGTGTAACACAAAAATATAAGTTACCAGGTGAACTTAAATGTATGCATAAATAAAATGAAAAAACACAAGTCAAATCAACTACTATAACAATTGCGTCAAAATTAAGTAAATCTAGCATTACATTTTAAGTAGGAGCCACGTGATATGCAATTTCCCGTGATGCCTTTCCAGACAAAAATTGAAGCCATTTTGTGAAGCACACGAAGATGGTGAAAAGGTAAGCTTAACTTTCTATTAACTTAGTAAAATATTAGATTTTGACGTTTTAACATTAATACTGTCATGTTTCAATGTGTTTGAGTCCTGTTTGTGATCTTGGTTTCCCCTGTCTTTGTGATTTTGGTTCAGTCCTGTTCGTTTTCCCGCCATGTCTGATTAGTATTCCCTTCACCTGTGTTTGGTTAATTATCCCATCAGTCCCTGTTCATTTAAGCCTTGTGTTTTCGCTCAGTGTTGGTTGGTCGTTGTCTTTGTAAGGTTGTGTTTTCCCTGAAGTCCTGGTATCTGTTCTTTTGTTCCTGTATGTTCTAGAAAGTTTAATTTGTAAATAAATCCACTTTATTTCTACGCCTTGTGACCTCGTCTTCAGCTACCTGCACACAACCCTGACAGAACGACCAACCCTAAAGAAAAAGAAGATGGAGGTCTGGAAACAAGCCTTCGTGGGAACCCGTCAAGCTGTGTTTCGTGGGAATCGTGGAGGCCGCAGTAGAGGAGAAGGTCGAGTAGAAACCCAACATCACTCTACACGCTGGCCTCATTTCAACCCTGGGTTGGTGAAGTCCAGTCCAGGGCTCCATCTACCGCTGGTCTCGTTAGACCTAGAGCTTCCACCGCTAATCCCGTGCAGCCCAGATCTTCATGTCACGCCTGCAGAGCCAGTCTTCGAGCAAGAGCCAGAGCCAGTCTTCGAACAAGAGCCATTCCACATCCCTATCCTCGTTCAAGGTGAGAGCTCTTTGGAAGATTATGCAAGCCGTTACCTTGAGCTCTACGACGAGATGATGGTGGATGAAGAGGAACTGAAGCAGAGTTTCTGGGGTTGTCTGAAGGACCCGCTAGCCCAGGTAATCCTGGTGAGGGACCTCAATATGCCCTTCTATGACTTCGTGTTGGAAGTAACTTTGCTGTAGTTTAAAAGATGCTCTGTCCTAATGAGATCTGAGTGTAAATAATTGTGTCCCAGTTCCAAGCCTGCCAGAAGCAGTCTTCGAGTATGAATCCAGTTCCAAGTCCCAAGATACATCTGGTGATGATGCTCTTTTTCTATTCATCTCTCAAGTTTTTTTAAATGTGTTTCCTATCAAAATGTAGCTAATTATGTTCAGTTTACAAATATTTGGTCACATTTAGTCATTTCTAAATAATTTAGCATTTATAAAACCATAATATATTTCTGAGAAATAAGAAGAGAAAGTCAGTTTGCCCTGCATGTAATGGGCCATTGACACCTTGATGGGGGCCTGCTTAATGCTGGGATCTGATTGGATGGTTTGAAAAAGACCCAGAGGCTTACCTGTGATTCATTCTAGTATCTGGCTAGTCTGCTTCAAAACTTCTAGCTGAGGACATCTTCTGTTTTGGATTCTTCATTTGATACTGTGGAAATGGAAGGACAAGCTGAAAAGAGGTAATGCTTGTGTTTTTGTATTTAATTCAGAGGATGAAAAGTTAAAGCTTTCATTTTGAGAATATTTTATTCAAGAATAATCATTTTAGGTATCTTTGTAAACTGAGCTTTATTCTGATTTTAACAAAAAACATGATAAAAAGCTTGATTTTTACTGAGATTCAAAGTATACAGTAAAACTGTCACAAAGAACAGGCCAGTTACATTTGAATTTGGGTTTTTTATCTAAGTACCTTTAACAGTAATACTGTATTGTGGATACTGGTGTCTTTTAATTTTGTTGCAAGTCCAGATATCTAAAAAGTATTAAGAATCTATAATCATTTACCAGATAAATATTATGTATTTAGGTATTTTCTCAAGAGATAAATCAAATTTCAATTTATATTTAAATTTCTAACCCTAAGATTTTTAATCTCTCTTTTTTTTCAAATCATGTCTCATTCTTTCAGATCACTGTTTAAATAATTTATTCTATATCATGTAATTTTGTCTTGCAGATCTGCTGATCGCACCGTTATGCACTGCTTGCAGTGCCACAAGCCGCAGGTCAGCCCCTCCGTTCATCTGGCCCGGGTCTGCATGAAGAAAAGCACGCCTGAGGAGAGAGCGGCTGAGGTCCAGAAAGCCAAGGCTTCGGCCAGAGAGTGGGCCCGTACCAACAGGACCTGGGACTTCGACCAGCTCCGTGTGCTCCTGCCTGACCGACGCTCTCGGGCCACCATGGTAAAGGAGCTTCTTCGGCGTGGTTTTTTTTTTATCACGAACCAGCCCCGGGAGTCTGACAGTGACGAAGAAGCTGCTGCTGCTCCATCTCATCTTCCTCAAACGTAAGGGCAATCCTTAAATGCTTAAGCTGAAATGTTTAAATGTAAATGCTTTTCTTACTTAGTATTTTTATCAATAACTTTAATAGTCTTGTCTGTTATGTTTAATCCAAACAGCCGGTTCGTTCAGAGGGCTCCTGGCATCAAAGACTGCCAGAAGATTATGAGAGTGGCAAAGCCAGACGTGCTGAGGATCCAGAGGGACCTGCAGGTGGGCAGAGAGCTCTCCAGCACAGACCAGACGTTGTACCGCTATTACTGCGAGGCGCTCTTGGTGTTTGTTCACATGCAGTGTCCAAGAGCAGTGGAAGCCATGACGGTAAGTTCATCTATTTTAACGAGTTTACACTTCTGATGTGCTTTAATATTGGCACACTTATGCATTTGTAAATAACACCTTTTCAATATTTTCCAGGATGCAGAGTGGGTGAACAGGACCGCACTGGCTGGCAAGGTTGTCATCGGTGTACAGAGGGAGAAAACTTCTAGTATGCAGATCGCTCTGACACAAGAGGAGCAAGCTGTAAGTTTTACTATGATACAAACTGCTGATTGCTTACCACCAGTGTTTTACATTTAATAACTCTTTGGTCTTTTTTCGTAGTGCTTGGAGCTGTACTTCAGATCCATCAGGCCTGAGAACATCCAGCCGAAGAAACTCTGCAAGAGTTTCTTTGTCTCGACGGCCGGCGTGGATGTTCAGTGTCTCGCGGGACATGAATCGGCTCCATAAACTGTAAGTGTTTAACGTGTGTGAATGGATACACTTAATTGCATCTTGTCTCATCACAGTCACCTCACAATTAACCTTTCCTTTCTCATTTTCTTTCTGCAGGTACAAGCTGGCTCCTCTCTCTTCCCAGTGTGTGCGGAGGGCTGTTGAGATGGCAGCTGAAAAGCTCCCGGCACAGCAACAGGGGGCACTGCACCGTTACCTGGCCCTCAGCACTGGTGCGGTCCGGCCTCATGTCGTCGACGCAGCTCTGCTGCTGGAATCATTGGCCAGGTATGTCTCTTCATCCAACCAGGGCATAACTCATCACAAACAATTTGTGTCATTCATCATTTTTTTCTTCTATTATAAACCTTATATTCCTTGCTTATGCAGCACTTCTGCGGACGAGACATCCATGGCCACAAGCGGTGCAGCTGAACCATCTCGTAAGGACTTTGCTGAGTTCGTGGTGAGATTTCCTGTTTTGCCGGAGGGTCAGCCGCCATCCAAGAGGCAGCGGGTCGAATCAGGGTTTCCTGATGACCGCGTCTTCTATGACAAGTGGCGGACGACCCAGTACGCCAAGAGAGGAATATCTGCTGTGTAAGTTTCCGAATCCATCAATGATAGTGCACTGAGACACTCATTAACTCAACACAAAAACTAGGCCATTCATTTACAGTGACAAATGAATCACATGAGTAACGTTATTTCATTCTGTCTTTCAGCACATTTCACAGTCCGCAGGCCTTCGGCCGCCAAGGTGGCACGGCTTATCATGCAGGAGGGCTGGAAGGTCAACTGTCCTAAGCCAGAGGACATCGAACGGCTGTGGACACCACCTTCCAAGGCAGCAGTTGAAGAGGACAGGTTCATCCTCCGCTGTGTGTCCGAGCAGACCTGGTCCGGCCTGGTCATTAAAGACTTTGGTGCCAAGCAAGGTTTGGGTAAGAAAACCTTTCATTTGTCTTGTGAGGGCAGAAAAAAACAATAATGTAAAACGTACATTTTTGCAGCCATGAACTGCAGCAAGAGCTAAATTTACATTCTGAACTGTTTGTCTACATGTAATGTTTATTTATTAACTCAAAAATGTAATTTTCTCTTTATTTTAGGAGTCGTGGCAACGCGGACTTTCTCAAAGCACGACGTCGTCTGCGACTACCACGGCCGGGTCATCTCAGCTGCAGAAGGGAGGGTAATGGTGCAGCGCCAGCATGACGAGGCCGGTTACCTGTTCTTCTTCAAAGCTGGACAGAGAGACCTTTGCCTCAACGCCCAGAGCTTTCCTTGCGAGTGCCACAGGCTGCGGCCCATCAGAACTAAAACCTCTCGCCACAAAAACAGTTTCTTTCCGTCTGCAGTTAGCCTCATTAACAAGGTCCGACCCCCCCACTGACACTCCCCTCTTGCAAGTGTTAAATTATACAAATGTCTATGCAAATGCCCATGAAAATATTTATTGTTGGTTATTTTAATCTGGTTGTCGTACATTCTTTTTTATATAAATGAATCATTGATAGTTTGACTTCTCTTTTATATATATATATTGAAGACAATAAACATGATTGCAATGATATTTGAGTTACCTGTGTTCTTCAAGCCATGTCAGGTATTTCATAATAATAGATTATATATTATAGCTAACGTTAGCCCAGGCGCACCTGCCACGAGCAGTTATTGTTTTATGAATTTTTTTTTCTAAATAGGAATGCTTACTGAGATGTTTCAGTGCATTTGATGATACCAGTTTCAAATATTTAGTGAGAATTTTGATAAAAGAAATTAGGATTTGAAACCCTATGAATAGCCTGTGAATAGCCAGTCCTTAGTAGCTATAATGCAGACAAGGGAAATGCATATTTAGAGCCATAACCAGTGTGGAGAGGTGTAAATGCGTGCAGGGGAGACTGACACTGAATGGGGCTCGTTTTTGCACCACAAAACAATAAGCAATAGACTGAATTGATGACTCAGAAGATGACAACATCAGTTTGCTAATAGTCTAATCAAAATAAAGTAATTTGACATTATCTTGAAAAACATTTAACTAAATACAGAGTTTTAGACTTATCATTTTCAGATTCTAAATATAAAATGGTCAGACATGTGGCTTTAGCTGCAGTGCATTTCTAGATTGCTCCAGGGCCAACTCCAGGGCCATGTCAGTATTCCTTATTACTGTTGCTGGTACGGGTTTTTACGGAGGAAGCCGGATAACTGTTTATTCACAGGGAATAAAGAGGAGGATCGCAGCACGCCACGGAGCCAGTCATGCCTGCCAGTGTGCGTACTGGGACCCTGAAGGACTCAGAGGTGTCTGAGCCCTTCTACAGAGATGATCCTGAGAAGCTCTTCACTGATCTGCGGGAAATCGGTCATGGCAGCTTTGGAGCTGTGTACTTTGCTCATGATGTGAGTTCCAATGAAGTTGTGGCCATTAAGAAGATGTCTTTCAGTGGCAAGCAATCCAATGAGAAATGGCAGGACATCATAAAGGAAGTGAAGTTCTTGCAGAAGCTCAGACACCCCAATACCATTGAATACAAAGGGTGCTACCTCAGAGCACACTGCATGGCTGGTGATGGAATACTGTCTAGGATCAGCCTCTGATCTTTTAGAGGTGCATAAAAAGCCTCTGCAGGAGATGGAAATAGCTGCTATTACCCACGGTGCACTTCAGGGCCTCGCCTACCTTCACTCTCATAACATGATACACAGAGATGTGAAGGCAGGTAATATTCTGCTAACTGAGCCCGGTCAGGTGAAGCTTGGAGATTTTGGCTCTGCCTCAATCGTTTCTCCCGCCAATTCTTTTGTGGGTACACCTTACTGGATGGCCCCAGAAGTGATCCCACCCGCTGCCTCTCTCACACACACACACACACACACACACACACACCATTGAAATGCTAATGAGTTGGGCCACTGCTGTTACACACAGAATCACTTCATAAGTTTAGGGAGCATATGTCGATTGGTGAAATCAAACAATTGTTTAACCTGTTAAGCTGCAAGCCCACTTTTGAAAAATCCCCAGAAATGACATACCCAAACTGAAACAGATACGGTTCATGAACCCTTTGCACTAAACGAACAAGTATGATCTCATTTGAAAGCTGACACCTGGTAGTTTATTGTAAATGTAGAATTAATTCTTGTCATAATGAAAAAAAATATTTTAAATAGCTTCAAATTTTTGTAAAGTTATTAGAAATTTATTTTTATGAAACATCTTCATGAAAATAAAATTGAAGTTGGCCCTGGGGCAATCTAGAAATGCACTGCAGCTAAAGCCACATGTCTGACCATTTTATATTTAAAATCTGAAAATGATAAGTCTAAAACTCTGTATTTAGTTAAATGTTTTTCAAGATAATGTCAAATTACTTTATTTTGATTAGACTATTAGCAAACTGATGTTTAGTCATCTTCTGAGTCATCAATTCAGTCTATTGCTTATTGTTTTGTGGTGCAAAAACGAGCCCCATTCAGTGTCAGTCTCCCCTGCACGCATTTACACCTCTCCACACTGGTTATGGCTCTAAATATGCATTTCCCTTGTCTGCATTATAGCTACTAAGGACTGGCTATTCACAGGCTATTCATAGGGTTTCAAATCCTAATTTCTTTTATCAAAGTTCTCACTAAATATTTGAAACTGCTATCATCAAATGCACTGAAACATTTCAGTAAGCATTCCTATTTAGAAAAAAAAATCATAAAACAATAACTGCTCGTGGCAGGTGCGCCTGGGCTAACGTTAGCTATAATATATAATCTATTATTATGAAATACCTGACATGGCTTGAAGAACACAGGTAACTCAAATATCATTGCAATCATGTTTATTGTCTTCAATATATATATATATAAAAGAGAAGTCAAACTATCAATGAGTCATTTGAAACTTTTGGGAAGACCTCCTTCCCTTCTTCCAACAGTGCCTTAAAGGAAGAACTGCTCCGAATGTGCTAGTGATTCACTGTGGAGGCAACGACCCAGGACATGTGAAAGGTGTGCTGCTTCTAATGTATTCGTTTTCTCGGGGCCCGAAGCGTTTACTTTGAAAAAATTAGAGTGTTCAAAGCAGGCCAAAGAGATGTGCTTCGCCACAAAATAAAACAGTGAAATGTGCCCGCGCACACCCACTCACACTATGGATCTGCATGCATCTCAAATACAGGGGTTTTTCGATATCCCAGTGGACAATTTATACGCATATTCAAACAAGAGCTTTGAAGGCCGAAGTGGATAAGGATTTGAGAGCTTGGGTTTAAAAAACGTTTGCTTTTGCAGAAACAGCAGTGCTGATTAAATCCCACTACAGAGAATCAAAGTATTTACATGACTGATTTGAAAGGAACAAATTTGAAAGGCTTGTGGTAATAATTCACATTTCATATTTTTTTTCAATGTTTTTTACGTATAATCTACGGCCCTACAAAATCTACAAAATTATTTTGTAATCTACAAAATAATCACCTAGAAAGCCGCACGCCTGAACCCGAGAATCCCAGCATGCTTTGCATATGGTTGAAGAGAACAAATATTAAATACAAATAAATGTTCTCACAAATGATATAACTTTGCATACTTAATGGTATGTACATCAGTGTGTTGTGTTGTTTGTGTGGTGTACAGCAGGAAATACAGAACTATCAGAAAAACATCATATAGTTTTTAGGATTTTTAGATTTTTAGGCAAACATATAGATATTTATTACAGTCTGATTAATTCTGAGTCTTTAATTGTAATCTTTACTGTCACTTTTTGAATCCATTTAAAATTTTCTTGCTTAGTAATGATAGTGTATAGTATTACCTGGAACTGCAACCTGTTGACCTTTTGACATCAGTTGTTTTTCTCAGGCTGAACATTCCACACCTTTTAGGGCAGAATTCCTTGCCCCAGCCCCCACCAGGCCCCCACCAGCCCCCCTGGAGAGAGGCGAGTTCTGATTGGCTACTTTGAATGCAGCTCAGGTAAGGTCAGTTTGAATCAGAGGGTCATTGCAGGTCATCACTTTCAACAGTTAACTGTTCATCTGAAGATCCTGAATTGTTAGAGACAAAAACACTGTTTTTTCCTTCTAAAAAACTGAAGTTTAATCTCAAAACCTGATATGGCTTCTGAAGGGTGAGTCATTTCTAATTATTATTACAGTAGCTGGGTTAAGCTGACTTGATTTTGATTGTTAAAAGACTGAAAAGCTGAATTTTCACATATGTACCTTTAACATTCATTTTGTGGAGTCTGTTAATGTTGTTTTCATCCAGATATTTAAAAAGTCTTACAAATCAATAACCATTTACTAGATAAGCATTATGTATCTTGTTGTTTTCTGAAAAAGGGATAAATAACATTTCAAATTTACTTTTGCCATTTGGGGATGGTGCTTTTCTTACTTAGTATTTTTGTCTTGTTTCCAGTCCAGATATGAAACATTTCTTAAATCAAGATCCATTTACTTAAGAAGTAAAATAATGTTAGATCTTTTGTCCTGTTTTCCACGGGATTTAATCAAAATGAAGTGAGTTGATGCTTAAGACAATCGTCTGTTCATTGTTCACAGGTGTCCCTTGTCTTGTCATTAGTCTTGTGTATTTAAGCCCTCATGTTTGCCGTGTGTCTTTGTCAAGTATTGTTTCCTGTAACCTCTGTTAATTAAGTTTGTCCATTGTTTTGTTTCATGCCATGCCATGTCATGCTTTGCTTTATGTTTTGATCTTGCTGTATGTTATGTTTTTGAATAAATACTGCACTTGGGTTCTCACAACTTGCCTGCAGAGGAACTTTACATAATGTCAATTCAACCAAAATAAGATTTTTTTCTTACCCCATTGGTAGATCATTTTACTTGTTTTAAAGTCTTATTTACAGTTCAAATATCAAACATTTATTCAAGATCCATTTACTAAAGTCCTAAAATTAAATAAGACACTATGTCTTGTTTTTTGGCTCTGAAAGGTTGTTTTTGGTGATGCTTTTTACTACGCTGCAGACTACAATTCATTTAACTTGTATGTGGTAAAATAACCTTTTCTTTGTCCATACAGAAAGTTCCACAGCAGAATTTACTTCCTCTGCCCTCATTGCAAGAAGGCTCCACGGACCCTTCCAGGCCATCTTCGCACGGTGTGCATGCAGGGATGCTCTGAGAAGGACATCAGTGACACTGTCATCCAGGCGAAGAAAGAGATGGCAGAGTTCACCCACACCGGCCGCTTCTGGGAGTACCAGAGGATTAAAGACATTTTGGGAGCGGCTGATCCTCTTTCCAGGTTTGTAGCTTATCTTTATGAGACTGCTTTGTCCTGTTGCAGTACCGTACTCAATATTCCATCAATTGTGTGTGTATTAACTGTTTTTCTTTACTTAGCTTGTTGGAGGAAATGGACAGGAAGGGATTGGTGGTGAGGAACATTCCTCCGCTCCTTCCGGCGCCATCGTCGGTTCCTCACAGCTCCACGAGGGATGCAGAGAGCGCACCAGATCCTGAGCCAGAACCTGACACAGAACTGGACGCTGCGTCTGAGGCCAGCTCTGAGGAGTACTATCAGAGGTACAGTTTCACATCATCACATTCACAGAGAGCAGATGCAGAGATTGGACATGGTTTCTCTTGAACACACACACAATCATTTGACCACCTGTTTTATTTCATTTCAGCACTGGGGGACCGAGGTGGACCTCTGATGTTCGTGTGGAAATGACAAGAAAAGGCCTCTACAGGAAGCACCCAATCGATCATCCGCTTCTCCAGGGATTCTTCCATTTCCTGAGAGTGGACCTGGGAAACAGGAGAAGTAAACAAGAGGTTAGTGAAAAGAGATACATTTAAATGTCACGCGCGCTCAGACACACACACACACACACACACACACACACACACACACACACACACACACACACACACACACACAGAGAGAGGAGAAAAAAAAAGAGGTTACACTATTTTAAGGTGTCATTGTTACAGTGTAATTACATATTTAAGTACTTAATATTAAGTAACCAAATGTACTTACTATTGGATTAGGGTAGGATTAGGATTTGGTTGAGGTTTATTTGCATTTAGTTATGCATAATTTACGTACATGTAACATATGTAACAAAGACACCGTTTATGGATGAGAACCAAACTACATTTTGCTAACACTTTATTTAACAGTGCATTGTGCTCACATGTTAACCTGTTTTACATTCAGCTCTGCAGATTTTAATGTCTAATGTATAATTACAGGTGGAATCTGTCTCCCGCTTCATGTTTTTTATGGACCCGAAAGAGCCGAGCCTGTCATTCGTTAGAGAGGTGGAGAAGGTCAGAGAGTACTTCAATGTGCTCACTCAGACGAGTCTCTCCAAACAGACAGTGTTAAACTACTGGAAGAGTCTCAAGAGGTCAGTACCGTGTAACGTCACAAACACATCACGTAACTGTCAAATGATAAATATCGGATAGGCTGTCTTCTGGCTTTAACAATCGTTTATTTCTCTCTCTTTAAGGTTCATGAAGTACACTGTCACTTCCACCGGCCTCCACACCAAGAACAAAAGCCTCTACAACGACTGCAGGGACTTTATTGATCCTTTGGACGGCATACGGGCCGGTATGTCCAAAAAAGTCAACAAGGAGTTAACACAAAAGAGGTATTAAAAAAAATCACTCCTTCTTTATCTATTACATGGAAATCGCAGGTGAGCTCAACAGTACTATTTTATTTCTCAGGTACCATGGCTACGGAAAGGAGAAGCTGCCAGCGGACTGTGTGGCGATCTGCGATGTGGCTCGTGAGGACTTCCTGGCTGTTATGGGTAAACTCCAGGGTCCAGGAGCCATATCCGGGGAGGAGCTTGACAAGGACGAGCGCCTGCTGGTTCTCTACTATCTGGAGGCGGTCATCATGCTCAACCTCCTCCAGCAGCCCGGTGTCGTCACTAACATGACCGTGAGTGTATTTTAGTAACCTTTTTTATTCATGATCTCTTGTGGTTCACAGATGTGTGTGTAGCTTTTGATTATTAGTGAGTGCTGTCATTGAATGTGCACGGCTGTGTGTTTGCAGGTCGAGGAATGGCAGGGAAGAACCAGCACAGCGAACGGTGCTTGTGTGGCGGTCAAGGAGCATAAAACGGCCGCATCACAGGTCGCAGAAGTTCCCCTGACCACTGACCAGGAACTTGTACGTTTGTATTCAAAATTATACTATAACTGTGTGTGTGTGTGTGTTTGTGTGTTTTTAAATGTATTTATTTATTTTTCCCAGTGGTTCAGCCTGTACTTTGACAAAATTCGGCCGGTGATGCTCCAGGGTCGCAGGTCAGGGGACGACCCGACGACGGAGGGCCATTTTTTAATTTCAAGCTCCGGGAGCCCGATCCACAACCCCTGCAATGATCTTAAAAGACTCCATGCCAAGTAAGTACTATTTATGCATAGCTGTATTTTTTTTTTTCAACTTAATCTAAAGTACACAAATGTGCACATTGTCCGCTTGTTATTCTCCATTCTGATGTTGCCCTGTGTTCTAGATACAACATTCCACCAGTGTCCAGCAGTGACGCCAGGATGGCGTTCGAGACGGCGGCAAAAAACCTGCCGGAGGTGGAGAGGAACGCGGTGGCCCGGCTGCTGGGACTCACTCCTGAGACGGCCGAGAAGCACTACAGGATGCGAACCCCAGCAGACGCTTTCCTAGCGCAGCGTCTGGTTCGGCAAATTGCTCAAAAAACACGGTAAGCAATCTGAAATCTAAAGAATGAGATTATTTATAATGTTGCAACTCAAAACAGTCATTCATTGGCACTTTCTTTATTATTCATTGATCTTGTAGACCTGAGTCTGCTGCATCTTTGGATGCGTCTGATGGCCCTCCTCCAAAAAGGGCACGCAGGGATCTGTGCAACTGTGTTGTGATGCTCCACAGGCTTCCCTAACACCGGGGCAGTGGGAGCCGTACAAAAAAATGATTAATGCGTTAATATACAGTTTACATCCCAACCAACACAGTTGCACACACAGTGATCTATGTACAAAACAGAATAAGCTCTAATTTAGAAAGGGCCCAAAGCCGTGTGCTGCCCAGCAGATTCGGAGATGTGCGAGACATTAATGTGTCTGGCACAAGTGAGGATGAAGAGCAGCAACTTGGGGAGGAAAGTTTAGACGAACACACGGACGTCTCCCAGTACGGAAGCGCAACCAGGTATGGCACCTTAATCTTTAAGATTGAAGTGAAGTGCACCTTAAATTATACTTTGACTTCTTTCATGTTTTTAAGACATTTTTTAATATTTGCTTAAGAGCTGTGTTCCCTCTCAACCGTGCATTATCTGGCAAAAGTGACAAAGATGAGCAGCTTGGGTTCCAGGCGACTGGAGGGTGTCCACAGAAATAACATTTATAATGTGGTGAGATTCCTTGATTCAAAACAGTGACTGATTCACTTAATCATTTTAATTATAATTTAATAATAAATATTGTTGCAAAATAGAAACAGGAACCAGGAAGATGGCTTCGACTTGGACTTGACATACATTTACCCCGTTTTTTTTTATTTTGATTTTTTTTACGGCTTAGGGCAAAAACCTCCACAGGAAACAAGTGTAGGCAGCCATCGTCACACCCAACGTCAAGCAGGAGTTCTCTGACAGTGACATCGGATCCCTCAACAGCTCGAAACATGTGCATGGAAAGTGGAGCTCTCTGACTGAAGAAGAGCAGACTAACCAGGTTCTGGAGCTCTCCGAGGAGCTGAGCAGAGGGACGCTGTCACATTGTGATTAGTTTTGAGCTAATGAAGCAGATGATGGGGACATGGATATCGGCGTGTAATAAATATTTAATATTGAAAGTGCAAAGATTTTTAAATGTCTTTTAAACGAGCACACGGACGTCTCCCAGGGTGTAGACGTGGATAGCAGCAGTTGAACAGACCGGCATGTCTTCAGTGCTATTACATTTCTTCTTTGTTTTTCATAGTCTCTGCGAGTTCATCAGTTTTGTTCTTATGCACTGTATATAAATCTATTGTCTGTATTATAACATGAGTTATATACTTTGCTTTATTAAATAAAGTTGTCCTCCAAAGAGGGGTGGGGTGGTGGTGGGCCAATAAAAATAAAAGTGTTGTTCTTGTTGACACTATTTTATTTATTGTTCATTGTGCTTTGTATATAAATAATAAAATGTCCCTTAATCCATTGTTCAATTGCATTCTTTTAATTTATTCCAAAAAAGATATAAAACAGTGACAACCCTCGACGTCGTGTGAGGCTGCCTGGCCAATCAGGCTGATCTGGACACAGATGGATTACCATGAAGGCAAACAAGTCATACAAGCTTGTTTTAAACATTTCTTTATGTATATTTCTATATATTGTTTTATAAATATTTTAAGGTGTACGCGTCCCCTTAAATAAACTGTCGTTAAAAAAAGCGTTTTTTTTTTAAATCGGCTAAAATAAGCTTACAACCGTCAAAACTAAATTCCAAGTGTGCGAATTGTGAGTAACTAGGTAAAAGGACAGATATATAAAAACATTTTCGTAAAAATAGATTTTATTAGAGAGTTACACGACGTTTTTGTTTAATTAGGTGATCTTGAGCTCCTCCTTGAACTCCTCATGAACTTGTAATCACACTGTTGTGTGATTTAGAAACCAAAGTTTAGACACTCAAATACTAAAATATATTATCTGAGCTCCCACAATTATTTTTTTTAAATAATGGGCCATTTTTTAGAGCATAAAGCATAGATATGTCCACCCTGTCTTGGACATATAAATTACTGTTAAATATGTTTTCATTGCATTATTAAGATACAAATGATACTT
Source organism: Meda fulgida (assembly GCA_030578275.1). Taxonomy (NCBI): domain Eukaryota; kingdom Metazoa; phylum Chordata; class Actinopteri; order Cypriniformes; family Leuciscidae; genus Meda; species Meda fulgida. The sequence goes on along the minus strand of CM060630.1, from coordinate 1,669,429 downwards.
TCTGAAACGTATTTTCTTTCATTCAATTTTCCTGCTACAGACATGTTTTGCATGTCCTTTTACATGGTTTAGCATGTAGTTTAACGTGTGCCTAATACATTTTCTGTATCTCGTTCAGGGAGTTCAAATTAAAGGGCAAAGTTCAAAAAGACAAAGTTGAACTCACCAGGCCTGTGTAGTCAGACTGTTGGAAGCAAAATGTCTGTAATTCAGTCAAATCTCAAGCTTTCTTCCTGCTTGTTTGCATCATATTAAAGGGTGAGTGTTGTACGTCACTATGCTAATACTGGTTATGCTGCATCTTGATCAGAGAGGGAAAGAGAACAGCTCAGAGATGTGTTGTTTAGGTCCCTTGCGGCCGGTAATGCCAAGTGATAACAAAAAATCTTTAGTTCAGTCAAATTGTGAGCTATTTTCATGTGCTTTGCTTCATAATAAAGTTGAGTAGGATGATAGATTAGTTAGAAAGAAAGATTAGCTAGAAAGAAAGATAAGTTAGAAAAAAAGAGAGAAAGAAAGATTAGTTAGAAAAATTAGTTAGAAAGAAAGAAAGATTAGTAAGAAAGAAAAATAAAGAAATAAAGATTAGTTATAAAGATTAGCTAGAAAGAAAGAAAAAGATTAGTTAGAAAAAAGAAAGAAAGAAAGAAAGAAAGATTAGTTGATTGACAAAAATTTAAATGAAGGATTGTTAGTGAAGTACATTTAGTGAAGTGAATTGCTATTACCATGGCAACTTCTCTTTCAGTGCTGCATTTGAAATAAAGCTGCACTGAATGTTGTTTTCATTAATCAAGAACGAAAGTCGGAGGTTCGAAGACAGTTTTTTGTAACTCATTTTTTATGTTGATGTTTTAGAGTTTACTGAAATGGTTGTTTATATAGAGAGCATTGTGCAAGAGGTCAGTTTGCACCATCTGTGTTCTCTGATTTACTGTGCGTACATCAGAGCAGATCGTAGTTCCGTTTACTTTGAGAGTGTTCAAAGCAGGCCGCCAGTCGCCGCTGAATACCGCAGCTAGGAATAATGGAATAGGACTCCGGTTCTTGTGTGACATAAACAAAGAGAAGAAGATGCACCATTACAGATATGAATCAGCTGTTGCTACTAATACCTCTTGTTCAGCTACAACATAAGTGTTTATGTTCTTTAGTGAAGCACAATTTGGAGGTCATGCGAGGCTGCCTGGCCAATCAGGCTGATCTGGACAGAGAGTGGAATAACTTTCTGGATTACCATGAAGGCAAACAAGTCATACAAGCTTGTTTTAAATATAGATAAAATATAAATAAAAAAAATGGCTCCCCCTTTCGTGAAAATAGATTTAATTAGAGAGTTACACGACGTTTTTGTTTAATTAGGTGAATTTGAGCTCCTCCTTGAACTTCTCATGAACTTGTGATCACACTGTTGTGTGATTTAGAAACCAAAGTTTAGACACTCAAATACTATAATAAATATATTATCTGAGCTCCCACAAAATTGTTTTTTTTTTAAATAATGGGCCATTTTTTAGAGCATAAAGCATAGATATGACCACCCTGTCGTGGACATATAAATGACTGTTAATTATGTTTTCATTGCATTATTAAGATACAAATGATACTTTCTGAAAGGTATGATGTCCCTTTCCTAAACAGTCCCAAATCATTTCTCCTCAAATCGAGCCAAGCCCAGTTAATCGATGCAGAAAAATGGAGGTGTCGTGGCTGCTCATACCGTCTTTCATTCTTTTGTTGAATGGAGTTGAAATTTGTCTTTCTGATAACGAAAAACGTTAGCATTCATTCATGAGATGGATCACAGAAGCTACACATAATTACCAGCCATGCAGTCAGAACTGCAGCTGTCATCTGAGTGTCATGAAAGATGACCTTAGGCCATTTAAAAATGGCATATCTGAGGGGCTCATGGCAGACACAGTCCAAAGGGGTGGTGGTACGCACTACCAGATAATAGGTAACAAGCTGTACAGAGAACAAAGCTGCATGTTTCCAGCAAGATGCAGTGGTGTTGAGCACTGATCTCAGCGAAAGTACCAATCAAAATCATGAAACTTATATCATTCTTTTCAGTTCGTCAAGCTTGGAGACGAAAGTGAAGACGTAAATAAAAAAAATAAAATAAAAAAATACAACAAAGAGACGAGCTGCTTTGTAGCGACGTGAGAAACAAATAGCACATTGATAACCAAGTAGTTTACCTAATATGTAAGGCAGCATAGGATATTGATACGAATAAAGGTAAATGTGTGATTTAAAAAAAAATAATAATAAAAAAAAAAAAACGAAAGTGAAGACCATTATAAAGTCGAGTAGGATTGCTTTACTAATATCCTAATTATTTCTATGGTCCTGTCTTAAGCTATTAGGCGGATCACATAACGGGGAGTCAGTTTCATACTACTCTCCTGCCTGCCTGATGAACACAGCGATGTGAACAACAGATGAAGCCAGTTGACGAATGCGTTTATGGCAAGTACCAACACACACACACATATATATATATATATATATATATATATATATATATATATATATATATATATATGTCCTAAAGTTTTTATTTTATTTATTTATGGTTTAACTTCATTTTTTTCTTTTATTAGGATGCGCGCAGACTGCTGTCATGGCAATGACTGCTAAAATTAAAGAAATAGTCAGTCGGAATAAGAGGAGGTACCAGGAGGATGGGTTCCATTTGGATTTAACCATTTGGTGTACACATTTCCTGTGTTCCACATTTCCAAAACAACATATTCAGCATTTGTTTAGTTACCATAAAGGCCAATAACCGCACCAAAGTCTTCAGGCAAAAACTCTCCTCAGTGCTTGGCAACCATATAATCTCCGGCTTTTGAGACACCTGGCAGGTGAAGAGCATTCGTGTGGCTAAGATCAAGCCCTCCATCTTAGGCTGCAACATCATTCAAGTGGAATATGCACTCATGATTTATATGCACATCCCTGGCAGTGTTTAAATGACTGAAGAAGAGCAGACCAAGCAGGTTCTGGAGCTCTCCGAGGAGCTGAGCAGAGGGACGCTGTGTCAGATTGTGACCTTTTTGAGCTAATGAAGCAGATGATGGTGAGATGGATATCGGCGTGGTTTTTTCGACATTCCAGTGGACAATTTATATGCAGAGCCGGCCGTTTTGAAATATATAAGTATGATGTGGTACCTTGTTTGTTGCCTAGTAACGAAGTGATCATATCATACTTTTTTTCTGGGAAGTTTTTTCTTTTAATCCTTTCCACTTGTACATGAAATGCACACAAAAGGCCAATAAAATAATTTTACAATTGTTCTTGATATTTGTCCCGGCTATCCGGGGGCAAATTATAAATATTTATAAAACAATATATAGAAATATACATAAAGAAATATAATTAAAACAAACTTGTATGACTTGTTTGCCTTCATGGTAATCCAGAAAGTTACATCTTTTATTTTAGACATTTTATTCCAGGAACAAGAAAGAACTATATACAACAAAGCACAGAATAAAAAGAACAATAATTAAAATAAAATTTAAATTGAAACTATAAATGTAATAAAACACATCATACAAATCGTCTCAAATCCACTCATTCTTCGAGAAAGTGTGCTAAAAAAAAAACTAAACTAAACCTCCAGCTTTCGTTCTTGATTCATTAAAATTAGGCTGCCCTTCATCATCGCTGACTTTAAAAAATCTTTGCACTTTAAATATATGAAATATTTGTACTTATTCCTGTATTAGAGATGCATGCAGATCCACGTGTTCTTTTTTAATCTGCAATACAGCAGAGCGATCCTCGTATTAGCACATGTAATCAAGTGTGAGTGGGTGTGCGCGCACTGTGCGCGTCCCCTTAAACAGACTGTCGTTAAAAAAAGCGTGTTTTTTTAAAAAAAATTTTTAAATCGGCTAAAATAAGCTTACAACCGTCAAAACTAAATTCCAAGTGTGCGAATTGTGAGTAACTAGGTAAAAGGACAGATATATAAAATCATTTTCGTGAAAATAGATTTAATTAGAGAGTTACACGACGTTTTTGTTTAATTAGGTGAATTTGAGCTCCGCCTTGAACTCCTCATGAACTTGTGATCACACTGTTGTGTGATTTAGAAACCAAAGTTTAGACACTCAAATACTATAAGAAATATATTATCTAAGTTATAAAAAAACAATTTTTATTTTTTTAAATTTTGGGCCATTTTTTAGAGCATAAAGCATAGATATGTCCACCCTGTCGTGGACATATAAATGACTGTTAAATATGTTTTCATTGCATTATTAAGATACAAATGATACTTTCTGAAAGGTATGATGTCCATTTCCTAAACGGGGTTATTTGTTTGCTTTAAAATTATAAATACATAAAAGATTTTATGTAAATCATGTGTTTTTAAAGAAACTCATACAATTGTATTTTTTGGAGAAAAAATGATTATTTGGATGCAGTTTTTTGTTTGCATGTTATTGCCCCCACACCTAGCACAATGGATTATTACTATTATTAAACACAGGCATGGGGAACGTTTGGGAGCACTTTTCCAGTTTTTAACTTTAAATCTCCTGTTGAAATGAATGTCTTTCAGTCAATTTTTATGCAACAGCCATGTTTTGCACGTCTATTTAAAGCTTATAACGTGTAGTTTAATGCGTGCCTAATCAATTTCTTGTATCTCGTTCAGGGAGTTAAAATTACAGAGCAAAGGTCAGAAAGGCACAGTTGAGGTCACCAAAAGGCCTATGTCCTCAGGCCGTGTTGAGGCAAAAAAGTCTGTATTTAACTCAAATCTCAAGCTTTGTTTCTGCTGTTTGCATCAAATGAAATGGCGAGTACTGCACTTTTCTTAGTGCTTACACTGATTATGCTATATCTTGGTCTCGAGAGGGGAAGAGACCCACTCAAAGCTGTGTTGTGCATGTCACTTGCAGCCAGTAATGTTCCGTGTTACATAGCAAAACGTCTTTAATTCAGCCAAACCTTGAGCTGTTGACATGTGTGTGGCTTCAAAATAAAGCTCAGTACGAGCACTTTACTAGTGTACTAATGATTTGGCAGTATCATGTTCCTAGCGCGAATGAGAGGTCGTCGAATTGGCCTTGTTTCCTTTGTGAACCCACTGGCCTGGTGAACTTTTGGGAGCAGATTACCAGATTTCAACTTTGAATCTCCTATTAAAATGACTGTCTTTCCATCAGTTTTTATCCAACAGCCATGTTTTGCACATCTATTTAAAGCTCAGAATGTGTAGTTTAACGTGTGCCCAATACGTTTTCTCTCTATCGTTCAGGGAGTTCAAATTACAGGGCAAAGTTCAGAAAGACAAAGTTGAGGCACCTAGGCCTGGGTGGTCAGAATGGGCTGCAAGCAAAATCTCCATAACTAACTCAAATTTCAAGCGTTCTTTCTGCTTTTTGCATCGTATTAAAAGGTTAGTATTGTTGTTCACAAATGTAAATACTGATTAGGCTGTGTCTTGGTCAGAGAGGGAAAGAGAACAGCTCCAAGATGTGTGGTTTAGGCCACTAGCATCCGGCACAGTCCAGTGGTTCGTAGCAAAACATCTCTAATTCAGCCAAATCGTAAGCTATTTTCATGTGTTTGGCATTTAAATAAAGCCCGGTGTGAGTACTTTACTAATATACCAATTATTTGTCCGTATCTCGTCCCTGCCATGACTGAGAGCTCGTCCAATTGCCCTTGTTTTGCTGTGATTCGATGGCGTGGTGAACTTTTGGGAGCAGATTACCAGATTTCAACTTTGAATCTCCTATTAAAATGACAGTCTTTCCATGGGTTTTTATCCAACAGCCATGTTTTGCACATCTATTTAAAGCTCAGAATGTGTAATTTAACGTGTGCCCAATACATTTTCTCTCTCTCGTTCAGGGAGTTAAAATTAAAGGGCAAAGTACAGAAAGCCAAAGTTGAGGTCACCAGGCCTGAGTGGTCCGAATGGGTTAGAAGCAAAATCTCTATAACTAACTCAAATTTCAAGCCTTCTTTCTGCTTTTTGCCTCGTATTAAAAGGTTAGTATTGTAGTTCACAATGTCAATACTGATTAGGCTGTGTCTTGGTCAGAGAGGGAAAGAGAACAGCTCCAAGATGTGTGGTTTAGGCCACTAGCATCCGGCACTGTCCAGTGGTCCGTAGCAAAACATCTCTAATTCAGCCAAATCGTTAGCTATTTTCATGTATTTTGCATTAAAATAAAGCCCAGTATGAGTACTTTACTAATATACCAATTATTTGTCCGTATCTCGTCCCTGCCATGACTGAGAGCTCGTCCAATTGCCCTTGTTTTGCTGTGATTTGATGGCTTCGATGGCGTGGTGAACTTTTGGGAGCAGATTACCAGAATTCAACTTTGAATGTTCTATTAAAATGATTGTCTTTCCATCAGTTTTTATCCAACAGCCATGTTTTGCACATCTATTTCAAGCTCAGAATGTGTAGTTTAACGTGTGCCCAATACATTTTCTCTCTCTCGTTCAGGGAGTTCAAATTACAGGGCAAAGTTCAGAAAGACAAAGTTGAGGCACCTAGGCCTGAGTGGTCAGAATGGGCTGCAAGCAAAATCTGTATAACTAACTCAAATTTCAAGCGTTCTTTCTGCTTTTTGCATCGTATTAAAAGGTTAGTATTGTAGTTAACATTGTCAATACTGATTAGGCTGTGTCTTGGTCAGAGAGGGAAAGAGAACAGCTCCAAGATGTGTGGTTTAGGCCACTAGCATCCGGCACTGTCCAGTGGTTCGTAGCAAAACATCTCTAATTCAGCCAAATCGTAAGCTATTTTCATGTGTTTTGCATTAAAATAAAGCCCAGTATGAGTACTTTACTAATATACCAATTATTTGTCCGTATCTCGTCCCTGCCATGACTGAGAGCTCGTCCAATTGCCCTTGTTTTGCTGTGATTTGATGGCTTTG